>OX038891.1:21948832-22516407 GCA_943789525.1 Agriphila geniculea | reverse complement strand
CAGGGTATTGATATTTGTAAGTTAAAGAAATTAGATGGTTATATTTGTTCTTTTGAAAATTGTTCGATTGCTGTAACGGCACTAACTTCGCGTAATAGAACCGATTTTTCCAAAGCCATGACGGCGGAAGATTTGAACGTAGCTGAAAAACACATCCTTCGTCAAAGTCAGCTAGATAGTTTCAATGACGAGATCGTTTGTATTACGAGACAACAGCCACTTACTCGTCAAAGCCGCCTGTTTCAACTTACACCGCAGATCGGTAACGATAGTCTACTACGTCTGCATGGCCGTATCTCTGCAGTTTCTGATGTCAGTGATGAAGTGAAGTCACCTGTTATATTAGACGGAAAGCACCCGAGCGTGCGTCTTCTGACTCACTACTTCCATACTCGAGCGGCTCATGCAAACACTGAAACGGTTGTTAATGAGTTACGTCAGTCATACTGGATTTTGAACTTACGTAGTACCGTGCGTACAGTCGCTCACAATTGTCAACTTTGTCGCCTGCGTCGTGCTTGCACCTTTAATCCACCGATGGGAGACTTACCCAGTGCTAGACTTTCACATCATAGAAGACCTTTCACCTTTGCAGGCTTAGATTATTTCGGCCCAGTACAAATGACAATCGGTAGAAGGCACGAGAAAAGATATGTAGCTCTATATACTTGCCTTGTTATTCGAGCACTACACCTAGAAGTTGTCAACTCACTGTCTACCGATTCAGCAATTATGAGTCTCCGAAGATTTATTTCCCGTCGTGGTACTCCAAGCGAAATATATTCAGATAATGGAACAGCATTCGTCGGTGCCAGCCGTGAGCTTAAATGTTTGTACAACCAGGAGATAAGCAATTTTGCCGCTAATGAACGCATTCAATGGAAGTTTATCCCACCGTCAGCACCATTCATGGGCGGTGCATGGGAGCGCCTCGTCAAGAGCGTTAAAACAGCCCTTCGTGTCACCCTTAATGAGCGAGCGCCAAAGGAGGAAACGCTGACGACTCTTTTAGCAGAGGCAGAGTTTCTCATTAACTCCCGACCACTCACCCATGTCTCTGCCGATGCAGACGCTCCGGAAGGTTTGACGCCATTTCACTTTTTAATTGGAAGTTCGTCTGGTCGTTCTGTACCGGCAGCACTGTTGACTGACAGAGATTTAAATTCTCGGGCAAACTGGAGGGTCGCAATACGCTTAAGCGACATGTTTTGGACGCGTTGGGTGAGAGAATATCTTCCCAGTTTGTTGTCCCGACGATCAAGCTCTAGCGCTTTAGAACCTAGCATAGCTGTCGGAGACTTGGTACTTATTGCCGACGGGAACTTACCCCGCGGTACTTGGCCGCGAGGACGTGTGGTGGCTCTATTTCCCGGGCGGGATAACATCGTTCGTGTGGCTGATATACAAACGTCCGCCGGAATCTTAAAACGGCCATTGAAAAAGTTAGTGCCGATAGGTACTAGTAGTTAGGTTGGGTTTAGACAGCTCATTTAGGTTAGGTTTAATAATTAGTTTTTTTTTTTGTTTCTGTCAAGAGTACCTAGTTGATTTGTTAAAAGTTTTTTTTCTGTACGTTAAGGGCTGTACCTACCTGTGTTAAGATCGTACCTATGTTAAGGGCGCAAGTTAAGTCTTTATTTTTTTTGTGTAAATTAATCTCTTTTTTTTTTTTTTTGGGTTTGGACGATGTGCATAACGCACCTTTTTTATTGGTAATAATAATTGTCTATTTTACTTTGACAAAACTGCGTTGAAAAATTCTGGTGATTTTAAGTAATCCTCACCGTCTAAGAGACGCAGCGTCTCTGTGCAGTTACGAACTTAACTGGCAAAAATTACTAAGTCTCTATCATGAGTTAATCTAGGTAAAGACCTTACCGAGTGGAGTTCCTGTAAAATTATCAAATCTGAACGCCCAAATCGAACCTGTAGCGCACGCATCACAACATCAGGGGTCCGCGCAGTTACTAAAAGCTTATCCACTGCCTCACGCGCGGGACCCTGTAATGCGCAGCTCAGGCGTGCCAAATTTTCTGTAGGGGTATAAGCTAACGAAGTATCCTGGAAAATACGGCTAAAGGATAGCCACTCCGTAGGGGACTTCCCATCAAAATTGGGTAGTTTTATTTTAGGCCCCTTCGGGTGACTAACTATCTTATCAGTTAACTTATCTACCGCTGACACTAAATCGCAGAACCAATCATGGTTCTGCGATAGAAATATCAGGGGGGTTGTCAATCGTAGTTTGTGGGCGGGGAAAAAGTGGTTTATTGAGAGATTGGATAGGATTGTTATTACCTTCTAACCACTTGGCCACTATGCTGCTACGGCTGACACTGGCCGATCGGCTGCCCCTGGTGCTCTGTGCTTCAATTTGTGCCAATTTTGCTTCGTGTTCTTTCCTGACTGCTTCCCGTTCAGCGCGGTGACGTATTTCCGCTGCTTCTATTTCGGCGAGACGACGCGAGTACTCTGCCTCCGCTTCGAGTTTTCTGGCACGCACGGAGGCTGAAGAGCGGCTGCTGGTCGTTGTACCATTAGCACTGACTGGTTTCGGTGGCACCTTGGACACCGGCGCATTAACTACGCCCGCATCGGGGTGCGTGCCCTCCGCTGAGGTTGTCGGTAGCGGCGGGTTTGCCGGAACTAGTGTACGACCTGACCGTGTTTCCATTACGTAGAAGAAAAATTTTGAAAAGAAGGGGAAAAAATTTAGGCGAGAATGGACCAAAATGTGAATGAGGGACTGTAGAAAAATTTTGAAAAGAAGGGGAAAAAATTTAAGCGAGAATGGACCAAAATGTGAATGAGGGACTGTATAACTGGTTAGCAGAGCAATTAAAAGGCTACGTAATGGAAGGGAATTTATTATAACGAAAATAAAGGAAAATTTATAACACTTGACAAGTAAGCAAAAAACACAAAAGCAAACCCCGACGTCAATGTCACATTAATAGACAATTATTATAACCAATAAAAAAGGTGCGTTATGCACACATATATTTGTCAGTCCAGATCCAGAAGTAATTTATGAATGTAATGTAATGTAAATTATCAATGTAACCAGCAAAATAACAACTTATCAGAATATGTTCTTTGAAAAGTTATGACTTTGCAGGTCCGCCACGTGACACAAAACATTTTGTAACACACTTACTAAACAAAAATGATTGACAAGTTTATTATTCTATATAGTACAATAAATGGGCTATTCACTAGTATTTTTGTTTCTGGGGCAAATCCTCATAGTTTTAATTCTGTAGAGGGTTTTCGAAAAAAATGGTAGAGACATTTCCGCCGCGAGACACAAAACATTTTTTTAATACAGTTACTATATAAAAATGTTTAACAAATGTATTATTCTATATAGAAATATAACTGGGCTGTTCACCTATATTTTTTTCAGGTGCAAATTTAGATAGTTTTAATTTTGTAAAAAATATTCGAAAATAAAAAAAAATGTAGAGAAAATTCCGCCGCGCGACACAAAACATTTTTTTAACGCAGTTTCTAGAAAAAATGCATAACAAATTTATTTTTGTATTTAGTAGAATAACTGGGCTATTCATCAATATTTTTTTCTGGGCTAAATCTACATAGTTTTAATTCTGTAGAAGATTCTCGAAAAAAAATAGTAGAAAAAATTCCGCCGTGCGACACAATTTTTTTTTAACACAGTTACTAGACAAAAATGTTCAATAAATGTATTATTTTATATAGTAAATTAACTGAGCTATTAACTAGATTTTTTTCCTGGGGCCAATCTTCATAGTTTTAATTCTGTAGAAAATATTCGAAAAATAAATGGCAGAGACATTTCTGCCGCGCGACATAAAACATTTTTTTAGCACAGTTTTTAGACAAAAATGTTCTACAAGTTTATTTCTATATATAGTGGGATAACTGGGCTATTTACTAGTATTTTATTTTCTGGGGAAATTTTCATACTTTTGATTCTGTAGAGGATTTTCGAAAAAAAAATAGTAGAGAAAAAAAATATTTTTGAATTTCGCGGTCTTTTTGTATGGGTGAGTGAAAATGTAGTTCCAAAAATGAATTCCTCGTCCTTGAATTATAAGAAAAAGATACGAAACTTGATATAGTCGCTACATGTATACAGATATGAAGTAGAGTGGGGCCCGCCGGACGCACTGTTCTCCCCCCTCCCCTGCCCACCTGCTGGGGGGAACCGCGTGGCAACCGGGCTAAATCAGCTCAGATCACCCCCAGGAACACCTGTTCCAAGCGGTTTGCTTTGTCTCGAAAATGCAAGGTGATGTCCCCACGATCTCCCACTAACAATACACATAATAACAGACTAGAACGTGTCCAACGCAACTTCACTAAATTTTTAGCATACAAAAGCTGTAATTGTCCATATCGTGCGAGTTGATATCCTCTGAACTTGACTCCTACTTTCCGAGGTGTAACTATACCTGTCACCGACAATCTCGATCTCCTTGGCATAAAGTTGACTTCCGATCTCAACTTTGGTGACACAATCGAGTCGAAGGCTCAAACTGCGGCCAAAAAACTAGGCATCTTGAACAAGGTTAAGCGATATTTCACGCCGGGACAGCTTCTAACTCTTTACAAAGCGCAAGTCCGGTCGTGCATGGAATATTGCTGCCACCTGTGGGATGGGTCCGCAAAGTACCAGCTAGCCGCACTCGACTCGGTTGAACGCAGAGCCAGAAAACTCATAGGGGATAGTGCGCTATTAAAAACCAAGCTTCACAGTCTTTCCCACCACCGTGAAGTAGCTTGTCTGGCGGTGTTCTACAGACTATATTTCGGAGAGTGTGCTCTTGAGCTGCATGAGCTCATTCCGCCATCCCCGTTCTACCATCGGACATCCAGACGCACGGCGGGGTTTCACCCCTATTTGGTTGACATTCCATGCATGCGCACGAAGCGTTTTTCATCTTCCTTCTTAATGCGCACAGCCAAGGAGTGGAATTCCCTGCCTGCGTCTGTATTCCCGAAAGAATATAACCCAGCGATATTTAAGGCACGAGTGAATAGGCTTCTTCTGGGCAAGCTCGCTTCATCTTCGGCCTCTTCTTAGCCTTATGGTTCTCGAATGTGGCCAAGAGTAAGCCCATTTAATGTAAAAAAAAAAAAAAAAAAAAAAAGTTATCGAAAACGTCTTGAGCATTTAAAGATGGAAACTTTAGAGAAACGGAGAAAATGTTCTGACATCTTAATGCTTCATAAGCTTTTGCATGGAAATTTAGTAGCATCTGACTTGTTAGCCGAAATCAACTTTAGAGTACCAAGGAGGATCCCCCGTCAACCCATTACAATGCCCTTCGCAAAAGCAGTATGTCGTACTAAATTAGTAGTACCTTTAAATCGTCTCATGCAAGCCTGTAACGAAGTCTCTGATGACATTGACATCTATCACCATTCATCCAGTGCATTGAAAAACATTTTAAGGTTGAACTAAATCAATGATAGTCCATCCATACTAACATATTTTTTTTTTTCATTATTGTTGTAAAGTTTTCTTTGTGTATTGTTAGATTTTATGTTCAAATTATTATTATTATTTTTTTAATCATTTTTCATTTTGAATGTAGAAGGTTAATATTATTTAATCTTAGCACTTTGCTTGCACCTACCATTGATTAAGTCTTAAGTGTTGTATACGCCTGTAAAAATAATTCACACAGTCTCATAAATTATGTATTTTTTAGTTCGTAAGTTATGTGATATTGTTGATGGTGTATCTAATAAATAAAATAAAAATAAAATAAATCATTTAACCACGGAATATCCGCTACCAACCATTCAATAAAGGCGCTCCCCCTCACGATAAGTCCGCCGTCCGCTCGCAGATCGCTCGCTGGGCCTCCCGTAAGGTTCTCACCCGGCAGGGCTTGACCGCGCTGAGGAAGGTGTGTGAACCAACTTAGGGAGGGTGGGGGCTGGGATGACCCCAATTGACCATCTTGCTTTATCAGCAGGGTGCGAACCGGATACGATAGAAATGGTGTTAACCAATAACTACTTCTCCGCACGCCCGAGAGCGCACGAGATGAAGATTACGTACGGAGGTACCCGCCACTTATAGTGGAGTGCCTTCTGAACTGACCTACCTATATCAAGGCCCTTCACGAATCGCTCGGCCTCCCAACGGGCGGCCCTTTGGTCAGGGCGTGCGCTTCTCACCAGCGGATGGAAACGAGGACCGGCTTGTGCAAGTCTACCTCTCCGATCTTGAGAGGAAGGAGGGCCTGAGCTAGTACTCGTACGCTCTCCCGGAGGAACGCAGCACGAAGGTCGTTACCCACGGCCTTCCCTTCGAATTAAAATTTGTAATTGCAATATACTCAACCATAAGCCTGCTCTTATTAACCATCAAAACAACAAAACATAAACAAAACGTTTACGCTATCAGTAAAACCACAACCAATCGTCTGGCGCATGCGCTCATAGGCGAAGGATGCTATTTCGCAGCTCCCGACAGATACAAAACCAAATAACCTTACGATCGTAACGACAATAATTAACTCGTCAAAAAGTGTTTTTCTTTTGCGTTAATTAATAAATCAGCAATGTTTTGCACTAAGTGTAACGATACCGTCACTGATTTTGTGTCGTGTAACCAGTGCGAAGGTACATTCCACTATGGGTGTGCTGGAGTCTCGGAATCCAGCTACAGAAGAATGGGACAGGAGAAGAAAGCAGCCTGGCGTTGTATTTCTTGCCGTGCACCACCAACTGAAACTGGAGGGGCTATGATGGCTGAAGTTTTAAAAGAAATCAAAAACCTACGTGTGGATTTCAACGCAATGAAAATGGATTTTAACGACGTTCAATCAGATGTCCGCAGTACAAAAAAATCTATGCAAGATTTAAATACTAAGTGGGACGAGATGGAAAACAGATTTTCGGGAATAGAAGATAGATTGATTATTGCCGAGAGTAAATTATCCAGCCTGTCAGATACTCAAAAAGAACTCGCTAAAGCACATGAAATAATTTCAGAATTGAAGTGAGAGAACAATGCACATGATCAATTTTCTAGGCAAAATAATATAGAAATTTCCGGCCTACCTCCTACTAATGGCGAAAATCTACACTCGTTGCTGAATAACCTTTGCACCGTTGTGGGTTTCAAGCTTATGGACACCGATATTGACACCATTCACCGTGTGCGACCCTATCCCTATAATAATGAACGTGATAAACAACCAGCACGTCACCCGTCCGTGATAGTGCGCTTTGTTCAGCGCCGACGCAAGGAACAGCTAATCGCAGCCGTGCGAGCTCGCCGCGGGCTCACCTCCGCTGATGCTGGAATCGCGGGGCCCGCCTCCAATCTTTATGTTGGTGACCACCTGACGCCAGTAAATAAACTACTCCTCAAACGGGTTCGTGAGCTTAAAGCCGAAAAAAACTATTCGTATGTGTGGGTTAAGGACTGTAAAATCTATTCGTAAGACGGATACATCCAATGTCATTCGTATTTTAAAAGAATCTGATTTATATAAAATCAAGTGACTATGTAACAAATCCATTCTATTTTATTGTACTGAATTCGTACTTTACTGCCACAAAACACATCTCATTACGTTTTTACTAGCCGTATACTTACGCTTACCCTCTCAGTGTTATTTTTGTGCCGATTTTTTCATGGGTTGCAAAACAATAAATGCAATAATAATTATTATTTTATGCCTTACCTTTTGTTCTCATTCAGTTACTTACTTAAATTGTAATATCTGTCTGTCTATGCTTAAATTTAATAATTTTATTCAGTGATTTCCATTCTAATAAAACTACAACGATATTTTTTCGTGGTTACACATTATTTTTATCGATATTATTTACATTTACATGTATTTTTCAAGCATTCCTTCATTTAGATTTACTGATTTCATTCAGTGATTCAGTGATCCATATTAACAAAATTGCAACGACTTTTTTTTTATATTACGACAAGTTACACATCATTTCTATCGAGTCTCACTTTGAATTGCACAAAAGAGGTATTATTATTTTTCACAAGTCAATTTTCTTATCTTTATAATAATCTATGTTTTGAAGATGTCTTCTCTTAAATCACTCAATATTTATTATCAGAACGTGAGAGGTTTACGGACGAAGTCGGAATCCTTTCTAGCTAACGTTTTACTAAACAACTATGATATAATATTTTTAAGTGAAACTTGGTTGACAAGGGACTTCAATAGCAAAGAGTACTTTTACAATAATTATGTTGTATTTCGGCGAGATCGCGACGTAATGGACGGGCGTGGATCACGCGGCGGAGGCATCGCTATCGCATTACGCCGGGATTTCCGTGCGCGCCGCCGTAATGAGCCCGAATGGCACTCGGCAAATGACGTCGACGAGCTATGGATTACACTTGACATTCCGTGCGCTCGCGCCGGCACTTCACAGTCGACTGTCGCTGACGCCGCTTTGCACTCGAATTTTATACATTTAGCGTGTTGTTACTTCCCGCATAATAGTAATCATTCTACTGCACTCCAATCTTTTTATGAAAACACGTCCGAGCTCATTTTACACAATCCTAATGATTCCTTTCTTATATTAGGAGATTTTAACATAACGAACGCTATCTGGCATAATGAAGATGACTCATCTCTCCGATTAAACACTAATAACGATACCAAGGCATCGTGCTTGCTGGAGTTTATGAATTTATGCAACTTGCAGCAATTCAATGGTTGTAAAAACCTTAATGGACGTACTCTCGATTTAGTGCTAAGCAACGGTAATTGTAATGTCGTTAGTTCATGTTCTCCCCTTACTCCTGAAGACTCCCACCATAAATCTCTCGAAATTTGTTTTACCTTACCATTTGTTGCTTACATAAAGGAATGCCAACGTTTAAAACTATTATATCACGCAGCTAACTTTGAAGCTATTAGCGCTGGATTGTTGAATGTCAATTGGCTAAATGAGTTAAATGATCTAAATACTGAACAATGTACATCTCTCTTATATAAAGTTTTAAATGAACTAATCGACAAACACATTCCCAAAAAGTTAGTTGCGCCGCAGTCTAACCATCCCCCTTGGTACTCTCGAGCTTTACTTAAATTAATTAACAAAAAAATGAAAGCGCATGCTAAATGGAAAAAATATAGTTGTGACCTTGATTATCTAGAGTTTTCTCGCCTTCGAACGAAAGAGAAACAACTCGAAAGAGAATATTACACTAACTATATTAAATTTTCTGAGGAGAAAATTGCAACGTCCCCACGATACTTTTGGTCATTCATAAAGTCAAAGTTGGCTAGTCGTAATATTCCTGCCTGTATGAATTACAATGATGAGTCATCGTCTGATATTGACAGCATATCTAATATGTTTAACGAATACTTCCACTCTGTGTTTGTCCCGGATAGTAATACTATTGGGAGCAATCCCCAGCCAAATAGTAGCTCATCCTCATTAGTCGACTTATCTTCTGTAGCTATTTCTCAGAAAACTGTTGAAAAGCTACTCGAACAAGTAGATATCAACAAAGGCGCAGATTTTGATAATGTTCATCCTATTATAGCTCGGAAACTTTTTAAGGAATTGTCATTACCTCTTACAATCATCTTCAGGAAGTCTCTCTCCGAAGGTTGTTTTCCTACAATTTGGAAAATAGCTCTAATAACACTGATCCCAAAGGGTGGTGATAGGAATGACGTTAAACAGTATAGGCCAATTTCGAAGTTGTCCGTCTTTGCCAAAATAATGGAAAAAATAATCACTTCCTTTTTGACAACAAGAATGAATAACGCTTTGGCACCTAAACAACACGGTTTTTTCCGAGGTCGTGGTGTCAACACAAACTTAGTCACATACACGGATTTTTTGTTGAATGCAATGGATTCTGGATGTCAAGTAGACGCCGTGTATACCGATTTCTCGAAGGCATTTGATAAAATAAATCATTCGGTATTAATAAATAAGCTTTCGAGAATCGGTATTCATGGTGATCTACTTAGATGGATACAATCATATATTGGTAATCGCAGCCAGGCTGTGGCGCTTAAAGGTTACCGATCAAGATTCCTAAATATACCATCCCCCCCAGGGGTGCCATTTAGGGCCTTTTTTGTTTTCTTTATATGTTAATGATATAGGCCTCTGTTTTCCCAACTCACACCATCTCTTGTATACGGATGACACAAAATTTTATAGGATAATTCGAACTGTGGATGACTGTATAAAATTACAGCAAGACATAAACAACTTTGAGCGTTTTTGTCAAGAAAACTATTTATTTATAAACTTTGACAAGTGCAATGTTATCACCTTCACTCGTAAAAATTGTCCCATCAGCTTCGACTATAAAATCTTTGATCGGAGCATTTGCCGTGTAAATTCGATTCGCGATCTAGGGGTAACTTTAGATTCGAAATTACACTTCAATACACATATTGATAATATTGTGGCTAAGGCATATAAACAGCTGGGTCTGATACTTCGCCTTGAAAAGCCTTTCACTAAGGGTAGTACACTTAAGATACTGTACAATGCCTACGTTCGTAGCATTTTGGAGTTTGGTAGCGTTGTTTCGAACCCCCAATATATTGTTCACAGAGATAGGATAGAACGAATACAGAAAAAATTTCTTAAATCTCTTGACTATCGTACTGGGTTTTATTATAATGACTATGAAGTTAGCGCAAAAAGACATAAAATACAATGTTTAGTCCATAGACACCAGTTTCTAGATATTATATTTTTGTTTAAATTAATTAATAACCACATTGACTCTGCTGAGCTATTACAGAAAATTGCGTTGAAAGTCCCTCGATTCTCATCACGTTCTAAGGATACATTTAACATTTCGTTTTGCAAAACAAATTATGCAAAAAAAATCCTTTTTTAGGCGAGCATGTAGTTTGTACAATAAGTCACTCAATGAAGTGGATATCTTCTTTAACTCTTAATGTCTTTAGAAGGAAAGTGGGCAAATTATTGTTTTCTTAAGTTATATATTTTTAACTACTATATGTAATAACTTGTAGTAAATGTATATTTAAGCCTTTTAAGCACTAGTAACTTTTTCTTTTTCTTTAATTTATCCGTCGCTTATGCACTATTAACATAGATAAATAATATTTAATTAATGGTACTATAGGTCTCATTGTATACTTCATCTAAAAATTTGTTTGTATATGACTGTTTGTTACCTGAAATAAATAAATAAAAAAATATAGGAAGTTTTTAAACCGAAAAAAGAAGAAGAGCAGACATTTCTGAACTTGTATTTTACTTACAAATTATTCATTGTATGTCTATATTTTTCAGGTTCTAATAATTGTTACGATCTGCATTAATGAATAGCTCCCCATGGCTCCTGAGATAATAAACTGTCTGAAGGATGCACAAAACCAAGGTTATGTGTTGCTGGAATCCTTAAAGAACTTGGGGACCTGTTGCTACTGTCTACTGCAAGGTCCACTCAAAAGTTCTTTTTCCCACTTGTGGAAAAATAATAATAAGAATTTCCCCTGAAGCTTCTCAGGTAGTTCAATGTTGATATATTACTCAGAAGCGGTGGGTGGATAAAAACAAGATAATATTTAAAATCAGAAGCAGAGCACTTTCGACGGCGTTAATTGGAAGGCCTTTCGTGAGCGAGCTTGAAAGTGCAACTACCACACGTCCCAGAAACAACGCGGAGGACGTTGAAGCTGCAGCAGCAGAGCTTAACACGGCAATACTTTCGGCGCTCACAACATCTACGCACACACTCCCCGGCACTGAGCAACCTTCCCTCCCCCGCCGAGTAAGCGATCTCATCGCCGACAAGCACCGCATCCAGCGCCTATGGCAGCAAACACGCCACCAAAACCCACCTGAATGACCTGATCGTCAAGGTCAAGCAGGCCCTGGACGATCACACAACGAGCACCTGGGAGCGACATATAGCTCCAGTGGGCGATGACTGTAAGCAGTTTTCCCAGGACCCACTGACGCAGCGCCCCGTTTGACAACGCCGCTCCTCGCCGAACACCTGGAGTGGCAGTTCACCCCTAACTCGGTGGCCGATAGCGAGCACAACGCGGCTGTGAAGTAGAGCTTCAGTTTTAAACTAAATCGCAATAATAGTTAATGGTAGAAAATGAACGAATCCAGTGCTAAGCAAATTAAAATGTAAGTCAATTTTTAGGGTTCCGTAGCCTAAATGGCAAAAAACGGAACCGTTTCGTCATGATTCACCGAACGGATTCGTCATGTCTGTCTGTCTGTCTGTCTGTCTGTCTGTCTGTCTGTCCGTATGTCACAGCCACTTTGGTATCTAATTCTAATTTAATTTTATGGCAAATTTCTTGTAATGTAATTTTTTGTTCGTTTTCCGTCAGAGATATATATTTGCAGTTTATATAATTATGGCTTATTAATTTAAGTTGGTTATTCAATAATGTTGTGTTTAAATTTATGTTTTCAATTGTTTGAATTAGAAGTATTTGTGTATCCTTGCATTGAGCCAAAAATACAGATAATTCACAAAAAATCTTAGTTGGTACTGTATCATTTGCACCTATTAATAGGATCAAAAAGTCGTCTTTTTTTAGGTTCTTATGTAATTCAGTATTTAAAATGTCATGAGTAGTTGCGTTTGGCTTAATAAATGAGGTAATGTTGAGATTGTTATTTTTACATTTCTTATTCAACAATTTTGACAAATTAAGAGCTTGTTGGTCACCTAAGATTAATACCCTATCAGTTTTATTGTTAGTATAAGAGTCACATTTATCAGTTGATCTAATTTGTTTTTCTAATGAATTGTCAAAATTATTTTTAATTAAAGTGTCTTTTTGTGTCTGTTCTTGATAAGCGCCATCTAGCTGTGAGGCGGTGATTCCGTTAGTGCAGTCCTGATGCAATTTGTGCTTTATAGTTTTGTCGGTGCTTTGTATTGAAATATCCTTCTGAGTGCTGCGTTCTTCAATAGATGGCTCTAGATGTTTGTTATTATTGGGGGATAAATTTTCTGCTGTTGCCGTTGTTGTGTTTTTCAAGGATTTTTGTTGCAAAACATTAATTGTGTCAATGTGCGTTCCTTTTTCTTCTATGTATTTTTGTAGTTCCATTTTTAGATTGTCGTTGTCTAATTTTAGTTTTTCAATTTCTTTATTTGCCGAGCAAAGTTTTATTCTTAAGTCTTCTATTTGTGCCTTCAATTCAGTCGTAATACTTTCGTCCAAAGATGAGTCATTCGTTATGCTTCTCATAGTTTGGTCAAAAATTGTGGTGTCAGTCATAGTTTTATTTATTTCTAGGTCCGAGTTATAGAATCTCGATCTGTCTATTGAGTGTGATCTTTGTACGCGACGTCTTTGTGTTATGTTGTCTAGTGAATCACTCATTTTTAAATATACCAAGGTTTTTAGTTCACAATAGTATGGCAATAATCGGCAATAGTAATTCAGCTAGCGCCCTCTAGCTTCAAGCAATCGTTAGATGTCAAATAGCATGCTTTTACCAATAGCACCTAATAGTCTGTGCTTTTTCTATCAGCTGCGTGTGTTGTGACGCGTTTATCAGCAGCTGACCAATCAGCTGTTCCTTGTTTACAATTTAAAATGGACAGAGAAAATTAACGAGTGCTATTTTGTTGATAAGCGTATTTCTAATATGTATTATTGACTTACATGTGTATTTATGTGATCCCTTTCTTTCTGGTTTAATTACACTTTACCGCTTGATGATTTTTTGGCAATCTTCCAATTATTTTCTGCTTATTTGCGTTTTTTCACTTTGGTTTGAATTTTTCTTCTTTCTACCAGAATACACAAGGTTTTTCTGAGATAACACTATAAGCACGTATTCGGTTGTTAGTTTACACATTTACAATATTGTGACCGAGATTAATTGACTTTTTATAATTTTAATTGATTTTTAAACACGGACTCGATGTTTATCGTAGGACACTAGCGCCCTCTCCATCCATGTCGCAGAAAAAAAGGGAAATTTAACAGAACATTTCGCTAAGGCTTTACTTATCTCTGGAGTTCCAATGTCTATGGTGGACCATCCGCTGTGGAAAAGTTTTTTTGAAAAACTAAATTTCAAGCTACCAACTCGGAAGGCTCTTGCAACAAAGTATTTAGAAAAACTTTACAATGAAATGCATAAGGAATTATCTGACGATATAGCAAAATCACCATATTTTCATATTCAGTGCGACGGATGGAGTAATGTCAGAAATGAGGGAATTATCAATTTTTTAATATGTAAACCAGAAACTATTTTCGTCAAGGGCTTAAACACGGAAGATAATCGGCACACCAGTGAATATTTGGCTACAGAAATAGAAAAAGTTATTAAAACTAATGACGAGAACAAAGCTTTCGTTGTAATTGGAGACAACGCCAGGAATTTGCAAAAGGCTTTTGAAATTTTGAGAAGAAAATATCCTTGGATTGTGGCTCTTAATTGCGCAGCACATAGCCTAAATTTACTATGTGCAGATGCCATGAAAGTGACTGTCATTAAAGCTTGTATTGATCTTGCAACAGAAGTTATAAAGTGCATTAAAAAAAGTCAAGTTTTAGGCGCACTTTTAAGCAAAATTCGAAAAGACAAAGAAATTCATGGTGAAACCTTGAAATTACCATGTAAAACTAGATGGGGTAGTCATGTGGCGGCTTTAAAAAGTCTGAAAGTCAACAAAGTTGCACTTCAAAATCTCGCTGTCCATGAACATAACCAACCTACATCAAACGTCAAAAGTACGATTCTCGATGATGGTTTTTGGACTATGGTTGAACAATGTGTAAGTATATTAGAACCAATCACACAAGCGATCTTTGAACTTGAGGGTGATAATTATAACATCAGTAAAGTTTATATGACCTTCAAAAATATCTTATCAAAATTGCTATTTGCTTTCACTTCGACAACTATTCTGGAAACTTCTGATGTAGAATATTTGAAGACTGCAATAGAACAAAGAACTGCACAAGTTCTCAAACCCATACACTACGCTGCACATATGCCGAACCCTAAAGCTGAAGGACATGAACTCACTCTGAATCAAGAGATGGAAGCGATGGAGTTTATTCAAAACCTGTCGACTTTTTTGAATTTAGATTGTTTCGTTGATCTTGCTCAATATAGAGCGAGAGATGGTATATTATGGGGAAAAGAATTCATATGGAAAACTGCAGAGAAGGTAGATGCCGTATTGTGGTGGAAAGGAATTTGTGGTTCCTCGCCGTTAAGTAAAGTGGCACTTCGTATCCTGACTGCACCTTGTACATCTGCGGCTACTGAACGCTCGTTTAGCATCCATGGTTTCATACACAGTGCAAAACGAAATCGCCTTACTACAGAAAGAGCAGCTCAAATCACATCTTTGGCATACAATTGGAATTTGAAGGAAAATAATGATCCATCAAAAAATATCCAATTGTCTGAAGTGGTAGTTCTTTAGGTTATCTGATGTTGTTAGGTACTTCACTTCAATAATAACTCTGACTCCAGTTTACTTACGAAAATATATTTCCAGACAACATCCGTTTACACAATATTACGATATAAAAACTTTAAATAGCAATGTTATTCCACCAATTTTCACATCAGCAAATATCTATTATGTTTACGGCAAGCGTCTCGCAATAGCACTGTCGCACTCGCACACACGGTAGGTAAGTCAGTCGCTGGCTCGTAGAACAATAGAACAGGAATTTGCAAAGACCGTCCGAGGCGCAGCGTAGTAAGTACAAATTAATCAATTTTGTATTTACAATATTTGAGATTTATAACTTTTAATGAATTTTGATATGTTTACTATTTTACAAAGTGTATGTACTTTCAAATAATTCTTTTTGAATAGTGTTATATAAATTACAGTTAAATATTATCATTTTATTTTCTATGAAGTTATATAATATGATATTTATGTTTTATTGTTTTTACATGTGTAATTTTATATTTTTAGAAAAGTATTTACTTATACAATCTTAATTGCTTATTTATATAATTTTATGTTTTTATGTTTCAGATGCAGCTGCCACAACACTCCCCTGCCGAGACCGTTTCACGGTCGATAGTAGTTTGGAAAATGTACCGTTCTTCCACTTCTGGTCTTCTTTACAGATGGAGTTTCTTCGCGCGCCGGTGGTTCTACAGCGAGTGGAGGTGCATCTGAATCAGGTATGCGTTCTACATAAGCTGGTTTCAGCCTGTCCACAGATACTGTAGTCTCTTTGTCTTGAATGATAATTTTCATTGTTTTCAAATTATTGTCACGCGATACAACTTTGTATGGACCGGTAAATGGTGATTCAAATGTTTTCTTTGCAGGGCCCCGCCGCAAGAAGACGTACTCCGCTGAAGAGATGTCTTTAGGTAATTAAAATGCCTTTCTGTTGTGACATGATGCGGGGGTTGGTGATAACTTCTCCATGTGACATCGAAGACGATTTGCGAAGTCTGTTGCATCTAGAGTAGTGTCTGAGAGTGGAGTGAAGAATTCACCTGGCAGTCGGAGAGGCTGTCCGAAGACTAACTCGGCGGCAGAACTTTTGATGTCGTCTTTCCAGGCACTCCTCATACCTAGGAGTACTATGGGTAGAGATTCAGTCCATTGTGTGTCGCCGTGACATGTGATGGCTGTCTTCAATTGACGATGCATTCTCTCGACCATGCCATTTGACTGAGGATGGTAGGCTGTCGTCGAGTTGTGTTTAGCGCCAATAACCATGGAGATAGTCTGGAACAGGTGTGATTGAAATTGTAGACCTCGATCAGTGGTGATGGTGTGAGGGCATCCATAGCGAGCTACCCAACCGGACATGAAGGCGGCGGCACACGTCTCTGCGGTGATGTCAGCCAAAGGGTACGCTTCAGGCCATCGAGTGAACCGATCGACGGCAGTGAGGCAGTACCTGTAACCAGATGAGTATGGCAATGGGCCGATTAAATCAAGGTGGACGTGGGAAAACCTGGAATTAGGAACCGGAAAATGGGCAAAAGGAGAGGAAGAGTGTCGGGTTATTTTGTTGCGTGTTCAAATCACGTCGGGGTCACCAATTGAAGTGGTAGTTCTTTAGGTTATCTGATGTTGGTAGGTACTTCACTTCAATAATAACTCTGACTCCAGTTTACTTACGAAAATATATTTCCAGACAACATCCGTTTACACAATATTACGATATAAAAACTTTAAATAGCAATGTTATTCCACCAATTTTCACATCAGCAAATATCTATAATGTTTACGGCAAGCGTCTCGCAATAGCACTGTCGCACTCGCACACACGGTAGGTAAGTCAGTCGCTGGCTCGTAGAACAATAGAACAGAAATTTGCAAAGACCGTCCGAGGCGCAGCGTAGTAAGTACAAATTAATCAATTTTGTATTTACAATATTTGAGATTTATAACTTTTAATGAATTTTGATAAGTTTACTATTTTACAAAGTGTATGTACTTTCAAATAATTCTTTTTGAATAGTGTTATATAAATTACAGTTAAATATTATCATTTTATTTTCTATGAAGTTATATAATATGATATTTATGTTTTATTGTTTTTACATGTGTAATTTTATATTTTTAGAAAAGTATTTACTTATACAATCTTAATTGTTTATTTATATAATTTTATGTTTTTATGTTTCAGATGCAGCTGCCACATGTCCAATGTTAACGATTTTGATATAGATATCGACGATTTTTTAAGCGATGATTATGATGGTCAAGATGAATCTAACTTGATTCGATTCAATACACCTGATGATTTTGATTACCTCCCATCAACATCCACTTCAACGAACCGAGAACTAGAATTTGTTGATGTCACATCTAATATCAACCTAAGCGATGATGATGATGCTTGACTTGAAGCTATCTATATTGTTTTGATTGATTTCATTACCTAATATTTACGTTATTATAGCACAGAATAAATATAAGTACTGTAACAGTTAGAATACATTTTAATTTGCAATATATTGAACATTATGTTTCATTTTAAGTTAAGTTCCTTTCAAAATAAAGTTATTCGTTTTTGTGCCCAGTAATCGGACATTTATTTGGGCGTAAACTCATTTATGCCCAATATGTCAAGTTTATGCCCATTTTGTCCATATTTGTTTTTGCCCGCGACCCATCTCTAACCAGGACGTACTAATAAATTATAAATTTCACCAAAGAAAATGCCGAATTGTGTAGTGAAAAGGTGTAAAAACCAATTTTCGACACATAAAAAGCAGGATGGAGTCACATTTCACACGAAAGTAAAATTGGAAACTAATATTTTCACTAATTCAAAATAAACATTAAGGTATTACTTGAAACACAAAACCTCAACACAAGTGTTGCCATGCCAAACTTTCTTTTTTAAACCTGTTATTGGGTAACATGGAAAGTAACGTAACGTTATTTGTTTCTTGTTAAAAATAACGCGTTAATTATTTCTGTTACTGGACTGTTTTTACCCACGACGGACGGAACGGAATGGAGGTGGTATATGCGTTTGGGGTTAGAATACTGTGATCCATCAGTATTTAATCAGGGGCCTATTTCATAACCCCCCTCTCCCCCCTCGGACGCCACTGCGAGTGGACGTATGATCAAGTGTCTGTGTTTGAAAATAAATAAATTAATAATTTAAAAGTGAAAAAATATTATGTGCCCGTGGATTCGAACTTATGATTTCGGAGTGACGGGTTTGTGCGCGTACTGATTCGGCTACCGTAACGCTAACTCGATCCAGCGAAATTTGCCAATACTTACAACAGCTGTGTGCTACGATCAATCGACTACGATCCTCGACTACGACTGCTACGGACCGGCTACGGAAAGATCGCTGCACTACGAGATAAGTCACTAATACTGATACACTCAAGTTTAAACTTCAACTTTATTACAATGCCACTAAAACGCACGCCACCTGCTGCATCTGTGCCTAACTCTCCGCTTCCCCACAGTGAATCAGAACCGAACTTAAGACTGGAATTTGAGAATGAGTCATCTTCAACCATAAATGTTGCTTTACGTAAAAGAAAGCGCGAGCATATACAGAATGAATTTATGGAACTATTCCTGGCCTCTAAAGAAGAACAAGATAAAAAACTTGCCGTTATATTGTCAGTTATTGAGGAAGTAAAAGCACAAAATGTAGAAATACGAAATTCTATGGATTTCATGTCAGAAAAATATGATCAGGCCATGAAGAGAATCGATGAACTTGAGAATGAACGTAAGTCTACAAATAAATATATTCAAAGCTTGGAAGACAGAATCGAACAATTTGATCGTAAAACAAGATCCTCCTGTTTTGAGGTGCGTAATGTCCCGAAAAAGTCAAATGAATCGAGAGAAGATTTAGTTTTGATTGTCCAAAACATTGGTAAAACAGTGAACGTTCCTATACAATCTTCCGACATCCGCGATGTTTATCGAGTGAAAACAAAAACGCCAGAAAACTCACCCATAGTTGCGGAGCTTACAAGTGTTTTGTTAAGAGATAATGTAATAACATCGGTGAGGAGATATAATAAAGCTAACAAAGACAGCAAACTTGGCGATGTTAATATTGATATAGTACCGTTCACAAAAGATAATCGTTCTTCGGATTACCTTGATCTCTTGGCATCCTTCGATATTCATGCTGGTCACACCTTGCCTACACACGGTCGCACTTGCCTAGACCATGTTATGGTTAAATTATCTGTAAAGGCAAGTTGTTACGTAATCCAATCTTCTATAACTGGATGTCTACTATGAAACGTTCATCCGTAAAATCGGGCCCGTCCGTAACCCGACCGAAGTACGTGACTCGTAGCTACCACGAACTATTTTCGGATTCGTAGCTTTAGTACGGACGCATAGACAAGTTACGTGAACGAATGATTGAAAAAGGTTTTTTATGATGTCTTCACAAAAAAACCGGTAATGACATTAAATAATAGATAATTATGATTCACACAGATCAAGTTATAACAATCAAAATGAGGGGGTGGTAATTTATGTCAGAAAGGAACTAAACTGTACAGTTGTTGAACCGGAATTTAAGGAAGGTAACTGTTTGCTGCTGACTCGGGGAAATAGTTTTGCCTGTGTTGCGGTGTACCGTTCCCCGTCCTACAAACCTAATAAATGCTTTTTTGACAGCCTAGACAACGTATTGACTAACCTCACGCGGTACCAAAATTTGTTACTAGTGGGCGATATGAATATTAATATAATCCCTAACAGCGAAGATCAATTTTCTGACGACTACCTTAACTTGACTGCTTCACAGGGTCTTTTACCGGCTCATCTTTTCCCTACACGAAATAGAAATTGTCTGGACCATGTCATGCTCCGCAGTAACTTGTGTGCAACAACAGTAGTATTAGAAACTCTGATCACAGATCATTCTCCAACGATAGTAAGCCTTGCATTGCCTAAACAGGAAAAAAACATAGGTATTAACATTGAGAAGACTAACTACTCTGCCGTCATAGGTGAATTAGAAAGCGCAGACTACTCATCAATATATCTGACAAATGATGCAGAATCAGCAGCAAGCAATCTGGTTTCTATCATATCCAAAGCGATCAAAAATAATACTAAATCTATTAAATTACCCAGTAGACAAAGAATTTTAAAACCATGGATTACACCTGGCCTTTTGAAATGTATAAGAAATCGTGACAAATTACATCGCAAAATGAAGAAATCACCCGACAACATGATTTTAAAGATTACTTATACAAGGTATAGAAATTTTTGTAGAAACTTATTAAAAAAATTAAAAAAAGAACATGAACAGGCAGAATTTCAAAGGGCCAGGGGTAACTCAAAGTTGACCTGGGATATCATAAAAAGGGTAGGATACCTAAAGAGTGCTGCTTCCAAATCAACAGAACTACTAAATGTATCAAATGATACCCTAACGTCTTTAAATATGGTAAATAATTATTTTTCAAATGTGGGTAAGGATCTTGCTGACGCGATAATAGCAACGCGAAGTGGCGGATCAATTTTAAATTTGTGCCCAAATCACGTGAGTGAGTCTATGGTGCTAACAAGCACAGACGAAGCAGAGGTCCAGTCAATTATTATGAACCTACGGAATGATTGTGCTGTAGGATGGGACGGAATTTCAACTAAGACTCTAAAACTTGCCGCTCATGCAGTAGTCCCACCGCTCACACATCTATTTAATCTCTGTTTCGCTAGTGGAGTCTTTCCAAGTGTTTTCAAAGCAGCTCTCATACACCCAATACATAAGGGTGGGGACAGAAACAGTATCAACAAATATAGGCCAATCTCAGTTCTGACAACAATTTCTAAAGTTCTTGAAAAACTCCTTAACACTAGATTAGTTAGTTTCTTAACAAAAAACAAGATAATTGCGTCAAACCAGTATGGATTTCAGAAAGGAAAATCTACAGAAGATGCTATCCTTGAACTCACTAACTCAGTTGTAAATAACTTGGACAAAAATATTAAGACAATTGGCATATTTCTAGACATAAAAAAAGCTTTTGATACTGTTTCTGTTCCAATCCTACTGGCAAAGCTGGAAAGTATTGGTGTGCGTGGTCCGGCCCATGATATCTTTCGTGATTACCTCAAAAATCGTGTGCAAAGGGTTCAAATAGATAAAAAGTTAAGTGACGAAGCTTTCCTAACCTATGGTGTCCCTCAGGGGAGTGTATTGGGCCCAACACTTTTCCTTATTTATATTAATAATTTGTGTCACCTCTCCTTAACAAACTGCACCATATTTACATACGCCGATGACACCGCACTGTTGGTAACGGGGAGAACATGGGCAGAGGTGAGAGAAAATGCGGAGAGTGCATTGAGACAAGTAATGATTTGGTTATCTCAAAATCTATTATCACTGAATGTAGAAAAAACAAAATATTTATCTTTTTCAATAACCGCAAAATCTCAACCTTCTGACCTCAGTTTGAAAGTTCATACTTGTAACCAATTAAGCGACTGTACTTGCCTAACTCTCGAAAGAGTATCTCAGATTAGATATCTTGGTGTCTTGGTTGACAGTTATCTAACTTGGAAACCGCACTTGGAAAGCCTTGTGTCAAAAATAAGAAAATTGATCTTCGTATTTAAAAAACTAAGAACGTCAGCCGACCTGAACACAATGAAACTTGTTTATTTCTCCTTGGCTCAATCAGTAATGGCATACTGTAATGTTGCTTGGGGTGGTACCCACAAAACCACTATGTTGAAAGTAGAAAGGGCACAACGGGCCATAATTAAAGTAATACTTGGGAAAAAAATCTCCCACCCTACTGTAGAAGTTTATAAAGAATTTGAAGTTCTATCAATTAGAAAACTTTTTATTTTAAATACAATACTACGGAAACATTCACAAACACCCTTTATAGAAAACACAGACCGTAGAAGAAATTGGCAAGTATGTAACATTATACCATGTCGGACAGCAATTGCTGGCAAAAATTATGCAGTGCTCAGCAATCGACTGTACAATAAACTAAATAAAATTCTTAATTTCTACCCACTTACTATAAAAAAGTGCAAGAACATTCTTAGTAATTGGCTGCAGGGCCTCACATATGATTACGTTGAAAATATTTTATGTGTCCAATATTAGTCCAGGCTTTAACTTTAAGTTTGATTTAAATTAAACTAACCCATCAACTCGAATCAAGAATCAAGCACTCACATTTATCACTTCCACGCTTAGCACAAAACATAATTACTACACACCTACCCACACACACACACACACACACACATACACACACACTCACACTCACTCACACACACACACACACACACACACACACACACACACACACACACACACACACACACACACACACACACACACACGAACAATTAAATAATTAAATATTCAAATTTTTATAAAATATAAACATTTATCTCTTCCGCATGCGTTTGTAATCTTTAGTTAATTGAAATTCTAATAATATTTTTTGTTGATTTCATTTTATTGTCAATAATACTTAATGATTATTAACTGATCAATTGTACATGAATGTAAGATCCAATTTCAAGGGGGCAAGTTTCTGCAAAACAGTTTTTTAACTAGTGCAGAAACACAGCCACAAATCTGTGTTAATTAAATTAAAACTACATATACTTAAGTACCTTAAGTTTGTAAACCTTATATGAAAAAAATATATTATAGTATTATAAATGCGAAAAAAAAAAAAAAAAAAAAAAAAAATTGAAATTATTTGTATTTAAACAGTTTTTATTTAATAAACTACAATAATGATTAGCGGAAAGCTGTGTATGTTATAGAAACTGCCAATTTTTAACAAAAACCATTTGTTATTACATTTTAACGCGCCATGACAGCCCGGGCTCTTAGTCTGTGGCAAAATGGCCCCCGACAGGTGATAAACCAACCTAATCGAGAATGTCACGTTTCTTTCACTAATAACATTTTGATGTTAGGGGGATATTTCTTCCTGCAGCATTATACACCTAAATAGCTTTTGCTGCTTTTGTTTATTTACGTTTTTTGTGATTACATTTTTAAGTGTTTCGGAGTTATTTTTTGCTTTTGTTGATTTGTTCACATGAAGTTATAGTTTCAAGTGTTTCCTACGACTCGCCGCTCGCACCGAATTTAAGTGTTCTAATTCAATTAAAAGCAATAGTAAATTTTTTAAGTGATAAGTGTTTGCAATATTTCATCTGATAATGGTAAACTCAAAGAAAGGGACATTTTACCATATGTTCCTCGTTAGTTCTCCTTTGGATTTAGTGAGAATTGGTTCACTTTACTTTCATGTAAGTAAATTGACTCTATTATTCTTGTCTGTATTCCATGTTACTATCTTTTCTGTAACTTTAACTTTGTGTTCTCTTTGCAGTACCTACAATCATGTCGGCAGAGCAAATTGAAATGTTACTTTCATTTCTTCAAGAGCATCAAGATCTTGCCAGAGGTCATCTGAGGGATGTCTCGGGACGAGCTCGCACAAGAGAGCTCTGGCAAGAGCTTGCAAACAACTTGAATGCCTGCGGTGGTACGGTGAAAACCGTGAAACAGTGGCAGCGGGTAATATTGAATAATAATAATTCTTTATTTAACAGAAAGTAACTTAAGTAATCAAATGTAAAAGACAGTTTCTACTAGGTAGATTTTAAATTCCCTCGTCAACACAGATAATAAACATTTCTAATACTAGGCAATTAATTTGTAACTTGGGTCACATTGTAATTTTACTCCTGACTTTTAGGTCTGGGCAGATCGGAAATATCTGGCAAAGAGAGCTGCCAGCGCTGCCAGACGATCTGCCACTGCTACCGGTGGTGGGCCATCAAATGCCCCTCCCATTACCGAGATTGACCGTCGAATAATTTCAATAATGGGTGAGGGATTTGGGAGTCAGCAGGTGGAAGGCAGGGTGCCTGCATTTTATCCTGTAAGTATTTAACACAAGTTTATAAGTACTATTAAAATAACTTAAAAATGTTTTCACCCTGCTATTTAAGCATTCCTAGACACAAATTTATATCTATACGTATAATAAAACAGTAAATTCTAAATTTTTGTGCTTGATTTACTCAAAAACTGCTGAATGGATTTTAATGGGATTTTCATAGTTTAGTAGCTTGGGGTCCAACTTTAAAGCCCTGGGGATTTTTCTATAATCTACACGGACGAAGTCGCGGGCGGAGGCTAGTTGTTATTATTTAGTAAAAATAAGGTACAATATTATCAAGTTAACCTATTGTATTGTAATTTTCAGGCGAAGAGCCAGCACCAGCTGCTTCTGCCTCTACTGCTGCGCCCCCTAGTGAGATGGCTTCACAAGATGGTAAGTAATCGAATAAATATTCTTTCCCAAATATCCAATATACAGATTTATTGCCTAGTGTGGCCATGACAGCATTAAGCTACATAGCTTTATGCTGTCATTTGTCTCTTGCGGTGGAAAGAGCCCCTAATACATATTAGGGGCTCTTTCCACCGCAAGAGACATATGGATGTGACTTTATTAGGCTTTTATGGTTACACTGATTATTTATGTTGTCTTGTGATATTCAAAAACAATTTTTTTAAGATATCCCTTTGGAGCTATCTGTCGATGAGGAACGTGTCGGTGAGCTACCGCTTCCTGCTCTTCCGCCTCAAGTCCCTCGGCCTACAGCATCTTCTTCACAGAATCGTAAGTATGGAATCATAAGGGTGTATCCCACAAAAAATTGCATAAATTGTTTTAGACAGAACTGCAGAATTTGTGACTAAACCTAATATTAAATGTCCATCCATGATTCAATATCATTATCAAATTATTTTAACGAAAATATTATTGTATGTGCCCATTCAATTACGGGATCATATTGAAACTTAAAAAAAATGATAAATGCTTTAATTGATACCTATCAAAAGCCAAAAGTGCCAATAGTTGACCAGTTAAACGTTTTTTACTACATTGAACTGTCTGTACAGCACCACTTAATTACTTTTTTTATTTACTAGCTTAGTAAAATTGTTGCCAATATGCACAGACATAAAACTGCTATTAAATACTGCCCATTTACATTTCCATAGTATTTTATCTGTGTTTTGGTCGACTATTGGTAGTACATTGGCCCTACCTACCTGTCTCATTAAAAAATGATTTCTTTACAGAGCCCCGGGCCCAGCCTGCTAGAAGAACGTTGAGGGCGAGAAGAGGATTGCCAGGCAACTCTCTGGGCTCTCGCATAATTGCCCTTGAGGAGCAGCGGCTGAATCTTGAGCAGCAGCGGGTAGCCACCGAGGAGCGGCTAATAGCCTCATTAGTGACAGAGTTACAGCAGCTGAGATTAGAGATTAGGGAGTCTACGAGAGAGGTGATACAATTGCTATCAAGACAATAATAAACTGTAAAATTTGATACAGACATTATTATTGTCTTGTTAGTAATCATGTTCCATTTGTTCTATCTTCATTCCGTCTTCATCACTGCTGTAACTCAGTCATTATTGAGTATTTACTAATTAGTAAGTTTTTATTTTTTTAGGATAGTTTGTAACTTTATTTTTCTATGGATAGTTTGTAACATATACTTAGTTATTTTGATTTTTTTAATTATTAGCATAGTATTTAATGTAAAACTGATTTAGAATAAAACAATTTTAATAAATTATATAAAGTTTTATTATCTGGTTTCATTGTAGAAATCATTCTTTTTAGGGTTCCGTAGCCAAAATGGCAAAAAACGGAACCCTTATAGATTCGTCATGTCTGTCTGTCTGTCTGTCTGTCTGTCTGTCTGTCTGTCTGTCTGTCTGTCTGTCTGTCTGTCTGTCTGTCCGTCCGTATGTCACAGCCACTTTATTCCAAAAGTATTAGGACTACATAGTTGAAACTTAGTAGGCAGGTGTATTCTGTGAACCGCTTTACGATTTTTATACAAAAATAAAAAAAACAAAAGATTAAGGGGGGGCTCCCCATACATGGAACTGAAACTGAAAATATTTTTTTTCATCAAACCAATACTTGTGGGGTGTCTATAGATAGGTCTTTAAAAATGACGTTGAGGTTCCTAAGACTATTTTTTTTTAAAGTCAACCGTTTGAAAAATATATGCCGCCAAAGTGGTAAAATGTGTGTCCCCCCCCCTTTAACTTTTAAAGTAAGAGGGTGAAAAATCTAAAAAAAATATAAAGTATAGATCTTAATAAACACTTTCAACGAAAATTGTTTTGAACGAGATACAGTAATTAGTTTTCGAGATATAGTACATTTTCCAAAACCGCAAATATAACTTTGTCATTCATACAAACACTGTGAAAAACAAAGTTATTTTTTCAGACGAAAAATGATGGCGGTATTAAAATATGGTATGGTATAATGTACCTACGGAACCCTACTGCGCGTGACCCGACACGCACTTGGCCGGTTTTTTAATAAATCTATTTTCAAAGTAATGTCTCAACTATAAAAGTATTGAATCAATCAATCAAAACATTTATTACAAAAAAAAACAAATATATGTGTAGGTATAACAGTTGTTTATAAAAATACGAAATAAACTAATCCCTACTAATATTATAAATGCGAAAGTAACTCTGTCTGTCTGTTATGCTTCCACGCTTAAAACACTAAACCAATTTAGATGAAATTTGGCATAGATAGAGACTAGACGCTGAGAAAGGTAATAGGCTACTTTTTACCGCGGGAAGTCTCACGAGATGACGTCGTGTAGTCCAAGTGGGAGAAGTCATGGGCTATAGTTAATAATAAAATTAAAATATTAACAATATTATTTTATATAAAACAGCTAAATAAATGCAAAAAAGTATTTTAAGAATTAACAATATAAATTTGGTAAATGTCAACAAATAAATTAAAAATAGATGTATATTTTAAAAAAAATGTATATTAAAAAATATATATATATGTTTTGAATTTGTTTCCTACACTAAAATCTGATATAATACCATCATAAAATCTAACTTAATCATACTTTACCACATATATTATCTAATCCTATTTAATAATTGAACTATCACATCCCTGGCTCTTCTTCCCTGAAGCAATCCTTGGCTCGCAGTTACTGGCGGTGTTGTGGTTGACACTTGGTGGTTGATTTCTTCTTGTAGCTCCTCTGGTGACAATTCGGGAGCTGCCAGCCCTCCTTGTATACACAAGTTATGCAGCACCACACAAGCTATAGTGATATGGGCTGCTTTTTGCGGCAGGTAGTGCAGCTCCCTAGCTGCAAGAAGACATCTCCATCGCCCTTTGAGGATACCAAATGTCCTCTCCACAACACTGCGTGTACGCCGGTGTGCCATGTTGTAACGACCCTCAGGACTGTCCTCAGAAGCATTATCTATCGGTGTCATCAGGTACTCCCTTAGAGGATATCCTGAATCACCTGAAAACATTCAAAATATTAAGGCAAGCAAGGAAGTTTTGGTAAACGGACATAATATAGGTAATGTATTAAGGTTTATTAGTCATTTACTAAAAAAAATATTCTTTCTATTAATTACCAATACACTGACCCAATAGAACAGCTTGCTCCCCACGGAGACTCTCCAGATGATGCCTTATCTCTGCTTGCTGCCATATGAAAGCGTCATGTGTTGCCCCACCAAATGACGCATCCACATTTGTTATTAGGCAGTTGTCATCCACAATCTAAAAATATTGACAAAAAAGTTTAAAGTACTTGTAAAGTAAATGTTAAAAAAAAATATGAAATACCATTTTTAAAGTAATTAATATGTTTATGCTACAATTATTTTATAAAAATATGTGTTTTTGAAAATGGAATAAATAATCATTATAATGTTTTTTAGAACAGTAATTTAGTTTTTAGATTTAAAACTTACAATTTGAACATTGAGAGAATGGTAATGCTTCCTATTAAAGAACCTCTCTTCATGCTCTGGCGGTCTTATTATTTTAATATGCGTACAGTCGATACACCTAGGTGAATAAACGGGGTGTAGAGTGCGTGAGCGAATATACACTTTTCGTCAGAAACTTGTTTAGGGTACTTAGGATGTGAACACATCCTAGATGAGTGGACTTATAGTAATTTTTACACCCTAAATACCCTTAACAAGTTTCTGATGAAATCGCGGATGTACTCTACCCCTCTTTTGAAACTTCGTTAAGGCTCTTATAGTCGTCAAGTAGCGCCGCCAATTCATTTATTTTTATTATACGTAAACCAGGTCAATATTTTAAAAAAGGAAACAACCATGCCCTCTGAAATGTTCTCTAATATTTTTTGAATAAGTAACTCTTCAATAATTTTTATTTTTTCTGTATGTTATAAAATCCACTTAAACCAAAAGTGAATTTTAAAACTAGTAGAATGAATGAAAAATATTAAAGATTATTCAAAAAATATTAGAGACAATTTAAGAGGGCATGGTTGTTTCCTTTTTTTAAATAATTACTTGGTGTACGAGTAATAAAATTAAATATATTGGCGGCGCTAGTTGACCTATATAAGCGCCTTAAGCGGACTAACCCTATCACACCAGGAATTCCAGATCTTGCAAAGAACCTGAAAAATAAAGGTAAAGATTGTTAAGCTAAAAGTGAGTGCGTGCCTCTTTAACACAACTTCAATGTGTTTAACACCAACACCCAATAGTAAGTAAGTACCTACATAATAAATAAATGTTTCTTAAAAGCAAACAATATATATAAATAACATATAATATGCTCTTACAAACCTTCGTTTAATAACATTTCTTTCTTCCCTGTTCTGAGGAAATCTAATGTACTTCCTCAAAATACAGGGTTTATTAAGGGCTGCAGTCACCTCGGCAAGACACAGTGACACCGCCTGCTGTGACATAGGAGCATCCACGTTTTGTGCCACTGACCCTTGGTAGCTTCCGCGGCCATAAAAATTTAAGGCAGTTAATATCTGAAAAAAAAAAACTTAAAATGAATATAAGAACCTAAATAGATTCTAATAAGACTTGTAAATAAATAAACATAAACGAAGGTGGTGTACCCATTGAAAACACCAACTGGATTCATTTTAGAAATAATTTGTGCATTTTTACTTGATTACATTCTAATAAGTATATGGTAGGTATCTATAGGTACTAAGTTTAAGGGAGGCAGATTAAGAGGTTTTTATATATCTAGGTAAATATTGTAAAAGTTTTAAAAATGTGTACGTACCTTGGTGACGGGCTCCATTCCACGCCGGTTTCTTCTGGGTCGCATCAGTGGCACAATATCCTGGCACAGTTGCTCAAACAACTCCCGACTGAGTCTATATGATGCTATAAACTCAAGATCGGGAATCACTGCTCGCTCAATATAATTGTCACGCAGGCGGCGATGTTGGCGTCTTCGCTCAAGGCGCTCTTCCCTTAGGGCTTCCAAGATAGCCACCACGAATGCCATAACTTCAACAAATATTATGTAGTTAACTTATATTATACTTAAGTACACCTTCTTAGTAGTCAAACAAAACCCAAACTGATATAAAATTAACAATAACTCACTTACTTCTGTAATAAAATGTTAATCCGAAACTCTTACGGTAGCACTTGAGTTCACGTGAAAAGTGAGGTTAAACGCCCGTAAAACTGTATGTCAAAATCGAATTTTCGTGTCGGGTTCGTGCGATCATAGTAAGCTATCCGTAAGCAAACGTCAAACTCCGATCTCGTTCCGTTGACGGGCCCGTAGTATTTTCGTGGTAAGAAACAGCCCGAAATTACGGAGTTCGTTCGGGTTACGTGTGTTCATTGTAGACCTCCTGACCACGATAGTATAGCAATTAACGTAATGCTGGAGAAGACACCTCCGCCTTCCCTTGAATTATTGTCGCAAATTGACTACTCTAGACTTGATATTATCATGAAAAATCTGAACTTTGAGCCACTAAATAAAATTCTTGACCCTAATAAAGCCGCAACTTTCTTAATCAATATGTTAAAAGATGCAATACATGACAGTACTAAGACAAGGAAAATATCGCGTCGAAAAAGTATTAGAAAGCCCTGGATTACGCCTGGTCTCCTGAGATGTATGCGCCATAGAGACAAGCTACACAAAAAGGTCAAAAATAATCCAGAAGATACTATAATAATTGCCACGTACAAGAGATACAGAAATTTCTGTAATTCTTTACTCAAAAAAGTTAGACGTGCTTATGATAGGGCGGAAATTCTTAGGGCTGCTAATAACTGTAAAAAGCTCTGGGATACCATTAAAAATATAACCCAATATAAGCAGGATAAAAGTGACTCTATGAACTTGATTAAGAATGACCCTCGGGGTAGCGTTAACCACGTAAATTCATTCTTTGTTAATGTGGGAAAGAGTCTCGCCTCTGGGATACAGGGACATAATGCCAAGAATTCCTCTCCAAACAGCTCGCGTGAATCTATTGTTCTCTTGCCTACAGATGAAGACGAAGTTAGAGATCTTATCCAGGGACTTCAAAATAGTTGTACAGTAGGAGTGGACCAAATTTCTGGCCGCTTTCTAAAACGGTACATAGACCTTCTAATCATCCCGGTAACTTTCATCTGTAACCTGTGTCTCGAGACTGGGATCTTCCCTGACGTTTTTAAGAAATCGGTAATTATTCCGATACACAAGAGTGGCCCCAGAGACTGTGTCAACAATTATAGACCTATCTCCCTACTTCCTGTATTGTCCAAGATCCTTGAACGAATTATGAATAAACGTCTGACTAGCTTCTTAGAGTCCCAAAATCTGATATCACCATCTCAATTCGGGTTCCGTTCGGGAAGGTCGACGGATGATGCAGTTCATGAACTCACGGACTTCATTTCTACGAACTTGGACAGTAATAGGAAGGTATTAGGAATTTTCCTGGATCTCGCAAAAGCGTTTGACACAGTCTCTGTCCCAATCCTTATTCACAAGCTCGAATCTATCGGAGTCAGAGGATTAGCTCTTGATCTTTTTACCAGCTATTTAAGCAACCGGTACCAACTTGTTAGAATTGGAAAGTGGACGAGTGAGGAGCTTCCAGTCACCTTTGGTGTTCCGCAGGGCAGTGTTCTTGGTCCAACGTTGTTTTTAATTTACATCAATGACTTATGTCAAATGAAACTTCCCTACGGTAAAATTTTAACTTTCGCCGATGACACTGCTCTGTTATTTCAGGCTGATTCATGGACCGAAGTTTTTGATCATGCGCAACTTGGGTTGAATGCCGTTTCTAACTGGTTATCAGAAAATCTTCTGACATTGAATGTCGGCAAAACCAAATTCTTAACATTCTCCCTAAGGCAACAGGTTCTGTCTGATAACCTAGCGTTGACTGTCCACTCTTGCCCGTCTACTTCCGACTGCAGTTGTCCTAAACTTTTGAAGGCAGATACCATCAAATATCTAGGTGTAATGATCGACTCAACGCTTAGTTTTTATCCCCATATTGAGCTTCTAGCGGGCAGAATCAGAAAACTGATTTTTATTTTTAGAACACTGCGCCATGTTGCAGACTTTCATATTACTAAGTCAGTATACGTTGCCTTATGCCAATCTATCTTGGGGTATTGTATCTCATCTTGGGGCGGAGCTGCTAAGTCGCATATGATTAAAGTAGAGAGAGCACAGAGAGCCGTCTTGAAGGTAGGCGCATCACTTCCTTTTCTCTGTCCGACTACTGAAGTATATAAACTCTGGGAAGTGCTCACGGTTCGTCAGCTCTTCATTCTCTCAACCATTCTCCGCCAACACTCTCAACTTAGCTATGATCCGAAATTAGTTAGCAACAAACGTCGAAAGGGCACTGTATGTAGCTATAGCTCTCTAAATACTAAGATGTCACATAGATTCTTTTGTTTCTTGGGCAGCTACCTCTATAACAAAGTTAATTCGACCATCTCCGTATACTCATTGACCAAAAGGGCTTGCAAAAGAAAACTAACTTCATGGCTACTACAACTGAACTACGATGAAACTGAAAATTTATTATTAACTATGGCATAACTACACCCATACAAGCGCGCGCGTGCGCGCACACGCACGCACACACACACACACACACACACACATATCATTGTTTATTTTAGAAATATTTTTTTTTTCCTTAATTTTGTAATCTGTGACTGTTTTTCGTTTATATGTCATTCACTCATCACCATATTGTGTATGTAATATATTAGTTCGAGGTAGTGGGAGCCTGATGACCTGCAACACAGGTATTACACCTAGCGTAGGCATCAGTCTCACACAAACTTAAATTGTATAAGCTCCATGTACCTAAGTCATGTTCATGTAAGTTTGTGATGGGAAAATAAACGCATATTATATTATTATATTATTATAAAAGATTAGTAAATTTACTATAACAATTTACCGTTGTTGTTGTTGGGGTAGAACTGTTCCTAATAATTATAAAACATAATCTCTACCCCAATAAACTACTACAATGGTAAGGTACTGCACTTTTTCATACTTTTATGAAATAGACCTCTGATTAAATACTGATGATCTCAGTATTTACCACGCGTGTAGCCGTCGCCTCAGAGGTTGTTTGTTTGTCTATGTCTGTTATCATTTTCTTCGGAAACTACCTACTGGGCCGATTTCAATGCAGTTTTTGTCGTTTTTCAAAAATTACTAAACCGATTTCGCTACGGCTTTCTGTAATGGTTTTTGGCGATGCTTCTTAGATAACTTTACTTCTTAGTTAACTTAGATAACCTACCCTGACTTTGATGTATTTGTGGACAATTCGAAATCTCTTGTTAACCAACTTGAGTTATGTTTGTAGTACCTACCACATAATTTTGTAATTGGGTCTATCCCGTATAATTATATATATATATAAATAAATAAATAAATAAAATAAATAAATAAGTGTTATAGTACTTAGCCGCTAGGGAGTGCTGCAGCATCATGTTCTCATTTATCTCCATAACGGTTTGACCGATTTAGATGCTGTTTTTACCCGACTGCAAGAGGGTTATGTTTTTCGCGCGTATCTTCTATCTTGTATATACATATAATAATAAATATATATAATATAGTAATAAAGAATATTACATTAGTAATATTCTTTATTACCTCATATCTTTTAAACGGCTGAACGGATTTCTATGATTAAGATATCGTTAGATTCGTCTTGTCAGCCCAATTGTTCTTAAGAAGATGGCGTTCTAAAAAACCAACATGGCGGCTGTACGGTGCTATTATACGTAGTGGAAAAAAATATTTTTTTGGAATACTGCTATATGGGTATCAAATTAAAGGGCTTATTATGAAGATTTCGAAAAGGTATATCATGACCGTAATATATGATAACTAAAAAGATATAAATAAAAAAATAAATTATATAATTAAAAAACCCCTGCCTGCCGCAGAAAAGACAATAAAAAGACAAGTCAGTCAACTGAAAAGATGGAAACAAGACTAAATATTAAAGGCAACATAATAACATGCAGTCGGAGGTATATAATTCAAATAATTCATAATGTCACTTTCTTTATGCATGCCTCTGACAGCATGTTATTATGTTGCCTTTAATATTTGACGGCGCGTTTATGTTGTTTTACGCATTTTTTGTAATTTCATGTTGTTTTTATTTGCTAATCAATAATAATTACAATTTAAAACAATAAAACAATGGTAAAACATTGTTAAGTCATAAAATCAAGTTAAATTATCAAAGAGGGGACTAACGTCCGTGCGGGCTTGCGAGTGACGTCAGCGCCCGAACTAGTTTTGCATGTTGTGGCGCCGCGTGGCGTGAGTGGTGGCGTGACTAGTGGGGCGACCGGCCGGCCTTTATAAGCAGGCGGCGCTCGCACTGGGACACATTCGATCGTGAGCCGTGGCGCTGTACGTACGCTCGCAATTCTGCATACCTCTTCGCTTTCTCCAACGCCCATGGATATGGCTGAACTAAATGGTCAGCTCGGCACTCCGTCATCAGGAGTGGGGATGGACCAGGAAGCGGAAAACATACTATGGGAGCGCCAGTCCTACAAAACCGATGGAGAAATCTCTTGAAGTCCCAGCATCGTGGCGTGATGGGATGGGTTCGGTGATGACCAAACTTATTTTTCCAGAATTTAGTCTTCAGGGGGCGGATGCGCGAGCGTGGTGTGATGCAGTGGACATATGTTTAGGAGAGAACCCTTCAAGCGGAAGCCAGTCGGTTATGCTCCTTAGTAAGGCTCCCTCCCTGAGGTTAAAAAGCTGCATGGTAACGTGCACAGCAGCCGTTACAAGGTTGCATTGTACGATTGATGCCATCGAAGCTCCTGCTGCTACCTTGTACAGGGTTTTTTCGGGCTGCCCGAGTGGTGAAGTGAAGGGGACATGTGGACACCTAGACACGCTGGTCCACGCTCTACAAACCTAATCCACGGCTGAGCGAAGGGTTAGCTTAGGACTGTCACACCAGCGGTGGACCACCTCTACAATATTGGTGAAAAGTTTTCATTTTGTTTTCATTTCGGTTCCTGAATGCTCATTAACAAAAGAGACGTTTTACAGAGAAGAGAAATATTATGTTTCAGCTTCACTTTGAGGGATAGGAAAATTAAGCCTACGATGCAACACTCAAATTATTTTGATTGTTACTTTTTAGAATTATTCAGCTGAATTATTATTTTATGAGGTCCCCAATTCTTCGTTGGTATTTATAACATCATAATAGGGCAAGATTTAATTATGTTGGGCTTCTTCAATGTGAGTTTAGCGAAAAAAAATAATGATTTTAGTAATGTCAATGATACCGATACCGATGTTCCCTCAGAGCCTATAACAGAATTAGAAACAAAATACTTGAAAATTATTGTTCACAGACTTGTTTATGATGTTGGTCGAATAAATAATCCAAGTTTGTGACCTCGAGAGCCGAACGCAACTATGTCAAAAATCGAAAAAACCACGTAAATTTCGGATTTTGGCGATTATAAACCTGAAGAACTTCATATTTTTATTTTCAGTAATTATAAATCGTGCAGCGGAATGATTGATTGCTCGGCGATATTTAGAATTGGTTAGTGGAATCATTTCTATCAAAAGTTTATCTGATAAGTTGCATAATAAAAAGTAAATTGCGAATTTATGAAACAAAACTATACTGCCATTATTTAATTACTCACAATTTTTTTTACCCGTATGAAAACAAGAGACACTTAATTATTTTTTGTTTATGTTTTGTTTTAAGTTGTATTTTTTCTTTTATTCTCGCTATTTTTGCCTGAAACTATTTTTACCGCTAATTTGATTTTGTAGTTCCTGTCTGCAAAAATTTTAATACTGTGACGAAATGCTCAAACCTTGGGCCATAGAAATAGAATGTCAAAGAACAACTAAGTCAATAAACAGGTGATCCGAAAACGAATCAATACATTTTATATGAGATACTTAAAATATGACTTAGATTCATAAAATATGACCATATTATGGCAAAGGAAGTTAATAAACTATGTTCCATACTGTTTTCTTTGTCGATAAATGAATAAATGTAGCGCAATATCTTATTTACCTTTGAAAAGTGTGATTACTTGGATTGTTTCTTTTTGTCACATCACAATTACTTAGAGCAGAAGATACCATAGCTCCACGATACCTTTATTTTAAATTCTAATTAAGATTAAAAAATAAGTTAAACAAACTGTGATTGCTCATTTGCTAGGCGGGACGCTAGGGGCTCTTACTGTAAAAAATGTTGGCACATGTCACTTGATCCTTTGTCTCTTTTTTATATAGACCGTGTCCGTATGATGTTAACTACTCTTTTTTTCCACGCTTTGTTGGTCTTCTTGGGCGCAGCGAAAATTTTTCTATGTCTATGGCTCAAACAAACCTTTTTTTTTGTGTGCCAAAGACTACACTTAAACGGTGGGGCTTTTTGTATTTTGTTAAACTGATTCAAACATTATCAACACCGATTCTTTTTAAGCAGAAGAGCTTCAGCAGCATCATGAAGTCCACTTTAGGAGGTTTGCGACTGTCTGTTATTGGATCCTTCATAAACCTTGATATTATATTTAGAATAAAGTTAAAATTAACTAAAATACTAGTAATGGAACTTAAAACATTTCCGATAATATGGTCCTACACGGAAAGATTACAGGAGAAGGAATTGAGTGGGCTAACCTGGTTCGATCGTTGCTCCCGCGTGCTGGCTGTGGTGGATGCGCGTCTCACTTCTTCTTAGAATCTCCGACGTTGATTATTATTTGGGTAATCACAATAGTCTTCGGATAACTAGCGGCGATCACCTTGTAGGTATTCAAACTTGACCGCAATAATGAGGAGCACGAAAACTCGACTCAATGCTCTGGCACGCAGGCAGGCTGGATCGGAAGTGTCTAAATATGGCCGACCGATACCAGATAGGATCATGGATAGAAATGATATGAGGTTAGATTTTGGGTTTAGGGATGTAGCATCGTTACAAGTGTGAATCGAGTCTGAAGTGATGTGAAAATAACAATCTATGATTCACCTAAATCTACCGGGTACCATGAACTTTAATACGGAGAAGGTAAAGTCTAGAATGTACCTAAATAGCTTAATCTTATTTTATAACTACCTTTTGCAACCTGGATCATTTTACAGATAGACCATCATCTGTGTTGGCTTTAAAAGTTTTCGCCGTTTTGAGCTTATTGTATTCTATGTTTTTTTAGCTGAACAAAACGAATTTTTCTGAATACAAAAATTTTATAACGTTACTGTTGGAAAACCTCTTTTGATTTTATACAGTTTTATATATAGTTTTTATACTTACTTATCCAAACTGACTGCAAACTGAAGTTCTTTAATTTGAAATAAAAATGTCACTTGTTCACCGTCCACTGCTTCGTTAATTTCATAATCCTCAGCATACATCACTTAGTTTTCTTTACAAAAAAAAACATAAACAAAAAAAAAAAAAAAAAAACTTATAATTCCTCTTTGACATTCATTGTTATTAATTTAGAAATAGTGGCTGGATACATTTAATGATTAAACGAACTTACCTGTAAGTGAAGTTCTATCATAATTATACGAAGGATTCGTCCGAAGATATTAGTATATTAACACATGTAGTACCGCTTGCATGTATCACCACTTAGCACGTTATTTTAAAGCAATAACCTAAAAAACCTAAAAAGAGAAGGTTTTTGACTTAAAATTGACAGATATTTTGACATTTCCGGTCCAAGTTCGCCCTGTCACTGCTACACGCCAACCACTTCATTTAGTTTAAAGTCCAAATCCTATGATATTTCCTCATTTTCTTCAGTGGGTAAACAGTTATTGTAATTTACAATAATGAGTAGGGAGGGTGGGATTCTATACTAATATCTTCGGACGAATCCTTCGTATAATTATGATAGAACTTCACTTACAGGTAAGTTCGTTTAATCATTAATTATACTTCAGATTCGTCCTCGATATTAGTATATTAACACATGTAGATGTTAAAAGCATTATAATAAGAAAATGGAAATATCATTTCTTGCGTATTAGTCATTTTAAAACAGAAAAGAATACCATTTAACATCATTCTGAACGTTTTACATGATTACATATACTAAAAACGGTACCTATAGATGGCTGGTACAATATATATATATATATATACGCACATATATACATATTACATATAGATATACAAGGTTGGTATTGATTATCGGTGATAATATGTTTTATTATTTTGCAAATATAGCGGAGTCATTGACCATTTCGCCGTGTTACCTGGAACATCTATAGTAACATTTTTTGTTAGAGCTATAAAGGTATCGGCATACGTCGAGAACTAAAACTGGTTGGACACAACACAAGTCTACTTCATTTCATTAAATGTTTCATTTCAGCAATCTATTACTTACATTACATATAGAATTTAATTTCTTTCTAAATAAGAAGTGATTATGAACTGTTTATTTAATATAAATATGTATGATCCATTCTTGTTTTTTTTTTTTTGTATTGTTTGCATTATTTGTGCAATAGGCAAGGTAATCAAAGTTAAACTTTTAAGATAAAAATGATGAAAAAAGAATATAATTGGAAAATATGTAATAAAATGTCTTAAGTTATCTAAGATATCCATTGTATTTGTACAATGAAGTCTACCCAAAGGCGTACTTAGTTAAATTCTTTACCAAACCTTGACATTAGCTCAATTTTGTCCATTCAATAATGAACGCAGTATTATGTAATACGGATAATTGTGTTATACACATCTGTAAAAAAAAAAATTGTTTATTATGTCTATATTAGTATTTGTTAAATAATCGAACCGTTTCTGTTACCAAACTCTGTACTTCCTGATAGTATTAACAGACAGCAGCTTCAATAATAACATAAATAATATACCTGTAAAATAATACCACCTTGATAATGTTATGAAAACCAATTTATTTGTGCGATTAATTTCCTTCCCTGCAATTAAAAGTTATAGAATGTTAATACTTTATATTAGAATAAGATATACGAAGAAGTACCTTACATGTGAATAAAAGGTGCCAAACCGAGGCTCAAGATTGTGACGATTATGATGGCACAATCGTTACACCTTCTTTAAAAAACTGGTGGAAAAGAATTAAAATAATAGGTATCTTAGTGTCAGAATAGTCTTTGTACAATACTAAACCAAAATAGCATTGTGAATGCTATAATCTCAAATTAGCGCTATGGCGCTATAGCGCTATGCGCTATGGCGTGGTAGTGTGGGGCAACAGTGTGGACTTTAAAAGAGCATTTATAGCGCAAAAAAAATTTATCCGGGCACTATGTGGAATAAGTAGTAGCAGAGTGTCTTGTAAGCCTTTGTTTAAACAGCACAAAATATTGACACTTCCTTGTATTTATATTGCTGAATTATGCTTATTAGTGAAAAAATACCCTGAATATTTTGTGTTCAACGCGGAAGTTAAAGCTAATGTAAGAAGTTGCAGGAGAAATAAAATAATAATTCCTAGATGCAGATTAACGTTGTTTAAAAAGAACGTGTACTTTATGGCCATACAAGTATTCAATAAGCTTCCACAGGACCTTAGAGATTTACCATTGGATAAAAACACATTTAAAAAGTCACTACTGAGGTGGCTATTAGAAAAAAACTTCTACTCTGTGAAAGAATATTTGGATATGTAGGCTAAAATTGTTATTGTTATTTTTTTCTGAATAGTGATATTATGAATGATTTATTAATGAATATTAGATAAAGTTAATAGTGTGCCTATAATGAATGGACATTTTGCAAATTTGGCTTTAATGTTTACTGTTTGACTGTGATAATTTTGGAATTGATAATGAATTTTGACATTTTAATAAGTACCATAATATGAATAATTAAGTGAATATGTAAGAGTTGACTGACATTTGAATTGTAACTGTGTGAATTATTTCTATCCATATTTTTTTTACACTTAATTAGATTAATTATGGAGATATGTAAGTACATTTTAAAGTTAATTGAATGACATGATTATACAATTTTTGCATGCCTGGCAACTGGCAAAACATGCTGAACAATGTTATACCTACTTAAGATCTGTTCGATTTCATACCATGTTTATGAGCAAATAAATATTTCTATTTCTATTTCTATTAGAAAATAAATATTTTTGAAATCAAATGCTAGAAATAGATAAAAAGAAAATCTACTGCATTTTATCTCCACTGCTTAATTCGACTTGCATTGCATTTGAATTTACTCAATCTCAATCTGGAAAATAAAAACCAAAACTGGTGATTAGTTTTTGAATTTATGAATTGAATAATTTCTATTTAGTATCAGAATAATAATATCTAGAATACTTGACACCCCGCACTGAATAAAATAAGAAAAATTGCAATGAAAGCATATTGAACTGCATGTTCTAGATAATTGATATGCAAATATTTTGCAATTTGTGATTCCTGATGTGACCACTAGTGTCTCCTAGTCCACCCCGTTGTTGAAAGGCCCAAAAGAAAATATGTCGTCTCTAATTAGACTTACGCGGAATTCTGTGTAAGTATCGATGACATTCAACTAAGTGATTTCTGCAGTTTTGTGAACGTTTGTCTTGTAAAGATCATAATTGCTAATACATCTGTAATATAATGGAAAGTTGCAACGGTAGCTGTATATAAAAAAAAAACATTGTATATAAAAAGATGAACTTCATTTCTTTAAAAAATGTTCTGAGACCCTTATAAATAGTAAAAATTGTCCAATAACAGGGAAATCATGCTATTTAAAAAACTTTATAGCCGGCGGCGGTAGTTTTGTAATAAAAATATGGGCACTAAAATGCCCAAAATTTATGATTTTAAATTCGTATATTACTATCACTTTCCTTATCAATATTAAAACCTTAAAGGTGATGGGATGTCTAGACTGTGTTTTTAAAAAAAAATAAGTTACATTTTTAATTGTGATAAAATTATTTTTAAGTACTTAGAGTACGTATTTTTTTATAAAATTTAATTAAATTTTAAACAGTTCTTAACTAAATCTGATATGACTACCAGTTTTTTTTTTTTTTTTTTTTATATATTTTTTTTTTCTCATGTCACCTTTCGTTGAACCTTCAACAAATTGTAACAAAACTATTATTTGTATGTATTATAACTGTTATGCATTCTGCTCGACTAGAGATGATATACTATAGTATATATATATAAAATAGAAAAATATAATAATAAACTGGATGACCTGTGTAGCGCGTCTAAATGGTATATTCACACAGACGATTACCGGCGCAAACGATTAAGTGGACCTTTGCGCCTGTAGTCGGTGACCACTGCCTGTATTCGCTGTTTACAGACAGATGTCACACCAGCACGCACCTTCACGAATACATTATCTTAACGGGTGTCCTTACCTCACGTATGATGATTGAAGGCAAAAATTGATGATACATCATCGGCAACTATTTGGATGGGCCGTAATGCCCGTCTGCGAGTCTGCTGTGACTGACGAAACAAACAGCTGATGGGGCTTCCTCGCCGCGTCTCTCTGTTCGCTTGCCGTCGGAGATGAAGCATGTGACATACCTGCCTACGTCTTTTGTTGTCATTTTTAAGGCAAATAAATATATAACTCAGTTTTAAAATTGTTTTATTGAGTACTGCGCCTGATTTCACATCAGGCCTGTGGCCAATGCATCATTCATATTCGACTGAACTGTCGGTGGCCTTTTAAGTGAGCAGCCTCAGCTACACTAGAGTTGATCGTGTACGGTATAATTGAACGTCGTAATGCCCCACATTATGTAAAAAATTCGAAATACTGTCACAAAAAGGTGTATATAGTTTTGTATTGGAAAGCTGCCTAAAACTTCACTGACACTTGTAGCTAATAATTTTCCCACATCAGAAACATTATTTTGTACACACTCACACAAATTTAATTTGAAAAGTAATAGAGATAATTTGTACAAGGTCATAGCTTAGAAAGAAACATACTAAATAGTTAGTAATGAACAAGTTCAACATGTTAGGTCTACCCGCCTGTAATACAAGGTTTCCTAGTTAAGGCAAATGATTAAATTTTTACTATATTCCAACAAACATAAATTGCATTTATGATTTACTAGCGGCCACCCGGGTTTTCACCCGTGTGGTTCCCGTTCCCGTGGGAATATCAGGATTAAAAGCATTCTATGTTTTAATCTAGGCTACTTACCATATATGTGCCAAATTTCTACCAAATCCGTTTAGTAGTTTTTGGCTTGATTGCGGAAAAAACATTCAAACTCACAAACTTTCACATTTATAATATTAGTAGGATAATTGCATTGCAATTATGATTCATTTATAGATAATAAAATGTAAGGATTCTGTTATTCCATTTTTAGTTGAAATTTCTATCAGCATGCCAGCAGCTAGCTATTTCAGCAGCTAAGCTATTTCACATAATAGGTGTGTGAAGTATCAGGTTTGAGCTATTTGCTGTATAACTCAATATCTGGTTCCATTAAGTTATTAATTTTTAGCATTTATAGCTAACTCTGTCAGTTTTGTAAACTATAAATTTATCTTAGTACCGATGGTACACTATAATACCGTTGAGATTAACTCAACCCCAAGGATATCATGATGTCAAAATTCATACCTGATGAGCAACGCTGTTGTCAGGGCTGCTCTTGCAGCTCCAGCACACCGGCCGCCTGCCTGGAAGGTGGATGGTGGCGATTCAGCGGACGACGGAGTCACCCGATTGGTGCTCGGCAGCGGTTCCAACAACGTGGCAACCTTTGAGGGTAGTCTGCTTTTTTACAATGTCGCGTCGTCAACGGCACTTTGAGTTGCTGCAGTAGCGTTTTTTGACGTATCTATGCGGTGAAATAGTCCAGTATGACTATCTCGAGTGCAATAGATATTTAATTGTGTCTTAAACACAATGCTTTGACAGAAAGTACCCAGTATGGTAAATTCGCATCAGACAAATAAATAAACTGACAGAAAGTACCCAGTATGGTAAGTTCGCATCAGATAAATAAAAAACTGACAGAAAGTACCCAGTATGGTAAGTTCGCATCAGATAAATAGCAGACAATTATGCTGTTTAACCAAATAAACGGCATTTAAAAGTGTTCCTCCGTCTTGACTTTTTCTTCTTGTCCTCTTCCGTCTTGAAAACTTTTTTCTTTCTTCACGAAGTAAATGCTTAACTATAATTTAATTTTCACTGTAAAAATATAATTCTAAAGAAGTCTCACTTTGAGACTGTATACGTGCGTCCGTGGCGAAGCACGAAAAGCGAATGAAGTGGTTGGCGTGTAGCAGTGACAGGGCGAATTTGGACCGGAAATGTCAAAATATCTGTCAATTTTAGGTCAAAAACCTTCTCTTTTTAGGTTTTTTAGGTTATTGCTTTAAAATAACGTGCTAAGTGGTGATACATGCAAGCGGTACTACATGTGTTAATATACTAATATCGAGGACGAATCTGAAGTATAATTTTCTGATCACAAAAATACTAATAAATGTACTTTGCTAACCATTTAGATGAAACGTGTGGATCCTAGTCGAATAGTGGAACCTATAAGAACGTGAGTTCAAAAATTAAAATTTTTAGAACTTACATACCTACTATTATTGTTTATTATTGTTACTTATTTATTTACGCCTTCGATGGTCATAGATTTCTGGATGTGCCGATGACGGCGAAAGTAAGTATTCGTATGAAGTATTCGTTATTAATGGAGGAAATATGCTACTCTATGTAGTGATCCATCCAGTGAAATATGCTACTCAATGTAGTGATCACTTTGCCGCCCAGTGAAATATGCTACTTAATGTAGTGATCGCTGTGTGACAAGTCTGTGTGACACTTGGTACTATTGTGTGTTCTGTGGAAAGAGGAAATATGCTACTTAATGTAGTGATCCACCCAGTGAAATATGCTACGCAATGTAGTGATCACTTTGTCACCCAGTGAAATATGCTACTAAATGTGGTGATCGCTGTGTGATAATTCTGTGTGACAAGTCTGTGTAACAAAAGTCTGTGTGACAAGTCTGTGTGACAAAAGTCTGTGTGACAAGTCTGTGTGACCAAAGTCTGTGTGACAATCGGTACTACTATGTATTCTGAGTAAATGGCTGATGGTCATGTATTCTTTGCAGTCAGACTGTGTGACCATCCATCTGTGTGTCGATCCATCTGTGTGTCAATCCGTCTGTGTGATGATTCGTCTGTGTGACGATCTGTCTGTGTGAAATTGTTGTAATCAGTAAGATAATTGTTCTTTTTTTAGGGGCCAGAATGGCCGAGCTCGAATATACAACTCAGCATATTTTGTTTTTTTAGGACAAGTCTTATAACGAGACACACGAGGACGTGTGAAGGCGCAGGACGGCCGTGACGGCGCGTTTATGTTGTTTTACGCATTTTTTGTAATTTCATGTTGTTTTCATTTGCTAATCAATAATAATTACAATTTAAAACAATAAAACAATGGTAAAACATTGTTAAGTCATAAAATCAAGTTAAATTATCAAAGAGGGGACTAACGTCCGTGAGGGCTTGCGAGTGACGTCAGCGCCCGAACTAGTTTTGCATGTTGTGGCGCCGCGTGGCGTGAGTGGTGGCGTGACTAGTGGGGCGACCGGCCGGCCTTTATAAGCAGGCGGCGCTCGCACTGGGACACATTCGATCGTGAGCCGTGGCGCTGTACGTACGCTTGCAATTCTGCATACCTCTTCGCTTTCTCCAACGCCCATGGATATGGCTGAACTAAATGGTCAATTTCCAACTTTTCAGTTGACTTGTCTTTTTATGCAGGCGGGTTTTTTTTTTAAACTAGATAAAGTATGAATTCTTTAAAAAAAATAAAATGAAAATCAATATTGAAAACTTTGAAAAAACCTACGTCACTTAAAATAGTTATTTTTAATCCTGCAGTCCCTGATGGAAATGGAATATTGTGTCTCATTTTCCGGGCTTAAAGGATTAAGTGAAAAAATAGGTATTCTTAACAAAGGTAAAATAAGGAGTTTTACGAAAATATCTACCAATTTAAATTAATTTAGGTAGGGTATACATATTGAAGGAAGGATGTTATGAGTTTGACTGATTGACTGATGGAAAGAACAAATCACATCATGCAACCATCAGTCACTACATTACACGGTAGGTTAATCATCAGTCACAGCCCGTGACTGTGGTTAAACTGACAGCAAAACCTACCGTGTAATGGATGCCCAACATGTCAGAACAAACAACTGTCCTTAAATACATGAAACTTTAGTATTCGTTAGTTTTATTTTTTACATTTTTCCTATTTCCTTCCTACTTCCGCCACTACTTTTAAAGCGAGCTACTCACAGCCCTGTATGCAGAGCTTTGAGAAGCTCACTTTTTCTATCTATCATTAGGCGACGGCTACACGTGTGGTAAATACTGTGATCCATCAGTATTATTTATCAGGGATCTATTTAATAAAATAATGTAAAAGTACAGTAATTTACCATAGTAATAGTTTATTGGGATAGAATTATGTTTTATAATTAATAAGAAACATAATTCTACCCCAATAATTACTGTGGTAAATTATTATAGTAAATTCACTAATCTTTTATGAAATAGGCCCCTGATTAAATACTGATGGATCACAGTACCAGGCGTGTAGCCGTCGCCTCACACCCGAGTCAGAATGGCTGAATGCCTATCATAGTCTGCGTCTCTTTCATCAGTAATAAATAAAAGAGACGCTTTGATAGCCATTCAGAAAACTGACAAGTTTTAAGAGCTTGTAATACCCCCTTGGGACCGTATTATGATCTCTTGAATCCAGGCAGTTTTTTGTTTTGATTCTGATATGTGATAAATAACGTTATTATTTCATAACGCGTTATTTTTATAACATTGGGGTAATATGAATTACTATGGCAACACCGGCTCACACACTAATGCATGAAAAAATTGGCTTCAGTCCCTTGCTTGGAAGACTCCGTCTTCCCTTTTTTATTTGGTCTGAGGGCAGCAAGCGCGCGACGTTCAATTGTTTTGGTTGTTATAAAATATTTTATTTAAAATTGTTAATCATTCTGAATGGAAGCGACATTATTGTTGAATAAAGACGTAATACATGGAAAATACAATTTTATCTTGTGAAATGCTATCTCTGCTAAAAAGTAACGCCATCTAAGGTCAGGTAAATTTGTATTATTTTCAAAACTGTATTTAAGTACTAAAACTACTTTCCCATAATGTTGAGTAATTGCATGCTGTGGAGTTCTCACTTAAATATCTAAATCGTTATGCATTGATGCAATAAATGAATAATTTATAATTGTTCAAAATGTTTTATTTAAATCCCTTTTACGTGATACAGTCGCCATATTGTTTTTCTAAAAAAAATATAGCCAGTGTCACTCGTCACTCGGAATGCTGTAAGGATTCTAACGATACCCTATTTATCCAAATCAGTTCAGGCATTTAGAAGTTATGATGGAATAAAGAAACTCACATACCCACAAACATACATGACATGATACCCTGAACACATACACTCTTTTTGCTTTGGGCAGTCGTGTAAAAAATAGTTTTAAGTAAGATAATAGTTTTGGTTAAGTTTCATATGAAAAATTGCCTCGCCTAAACAGTATTTTCATTGGCGCAGACGCGCGCCATTTTCCCACCCGCGATAGCGCGAGTAGTGGGCGGGGTAAAAATACATATAAAGCAGCGTCAAAGCTGGTTCGGAATCAGACTCAAAATTCCTTCTGTATGTAGCGGGCCTAAAAAGGACGTTTCATTTAAAGGGTCTATAATATTTAAAAAGTGGGTAGTTCAAAAAATGATGATAAATTTTAAGAAACAGCTAGTATTTAGTATAACAGACGTGCTGGTCGTGGCCGTTATAGTTTATTTCTAAAATAAAGTGAAAAATGGAAAATAACAAAGAAAATTTACCCAAACTAAACAAAAAACCGCGAACTAAGATTCCTTCGACGAAAATCACGCTCACGCCGTTACCCAAATATTTAATCCCAAGCAAGAAAAAATCATTGGCAAATGATACAAAAAACCGGTTGCCATTACAGACGTTGGATTCACAAGAAAATTTTCCCTCCCCCGCCATCTACAGAACAGGCTGGAGGAGAAAAAGAGGCTCAAACGTCTGTGGACGCAATCCAGGTGTCTGTGGCTGAAGTCGAGCCTCAACAAAGCCACCACAGAACTCCGGGGGTGGTGAGTATTTGGCGCGTTTCCATGTACTACCACTACCACAGGACTTAATGTTACGTCATGTTCGATTGTTCGCTTGGAGAAAACAAAAGGCAGTTGCTAGCATGGACAACAAAACTTTCTGCAACAAAATAAATTAGTGTTTGGTAGACAATCCCATTTCCATGTACTACCACAGCAAAGGATGACCCTCCTAATCTTACGTCATGTTCGCTTGGAGAAAACAAAAGGCAGTTGCTAGCTTGGACAACAAAAGTTTCTGCAACAAAACAAACGAAAGAGTGTGAGGGATATTTTGCTTACTTGAGAAAGAGGTTTCTTGTCATGTTCACTTGGAGAAAACAAACGGCAGCTGCTAGCTTGGACATTGAAAGTTTCTGCAACAAAACAAACGAGTGTGAGGGATATTTTGCTAGCTTAAGAAATATGATTCTTGTCATGTTCACTTGGAGAAAACAAAAGGCAATTGCTAGCTTGGTTGGACATTAATAAAACTTTCTGCAACAAAACTAACGAGTGTTTGGTAGACAAAGACAATCCAGTTTCCTTGTACTTTCACAGTACGACCCTGTTAGTCCTGCGAGATAATAGAAAATATGGACAACATCAAGGACTTCTTCGCTGCCACGGTTATTGGAAACCGGCCAGTCTTTCATTACTTCAAGATTTTCTAGTCCATCTTTCGCATTACGTTCATTATAGTGCAGTATTTAGTGGCATCAACCTTGCAGATCGTCAACAAAGGAAGCCGCTTGGCAAACGAGTGCGTGCGTGTCCGGCCAAGTGCGTGTCAGGCCACGCGCCGTAGGGTTCCGTGGTTACCTTATACCATTCCATATTTAACACCACTTATCATTTTTCGTCTGCAAAAATAACTTTGTTTTTCACAGTGTTGGTATGAACGACAATGGTATATTTGCGGTTTTGGAAAATGTGCTATATCTCAAAAGCTAACTCGTTCAAACCAATTTTCGTTGAAAGTGTTTATTAAGATCTACAGCATATGTTTTATTTAGTGTTAGAGTTGATTATAAATCAAACACCATGTTAACAGAAGTAATATTTTATTTCAATTTCATTTCAATTACAAACTTCCACATACATTCAACATGCCCTTCATTAGCCAGTTATCAGTCTCTAAGTTTCTACAGTGGTTTTACTGCCAGTTTTATTACTGTCTATTTTCTAATTAATGTACGTTGAAATCATCAACGTACATTAATTAGAAAATAGACTCAAAAATTTCGCGTTTTTCGGTTCCTGTCCGTAACAAACCGTAGGCCTCGCAAAGACCCTGTCGCTCGGAGCCTCGCAATGGGTAAGGCCGCCACTGTAACAAAGTTATATTTGTGGTTTTGGAAAATGTGCTATATCTCTAAAATTGCTAACTGTATCTCGTTCAAACTAATTTTCGTTAAAAACGTTTATTAAGATTTAAAAAATAAATAATAGCCTCTTGTATCAGACATTCTTTGTTATTCAAGTATTTGGGCTTTGTTTACATATTGTAGGTCTGATTGCCAATCGGCAAAGGCCTCCTCCAACCTTTTCCACTCCCACCGGTTATTAAGATTTACATCATATATATTTTTTATATTTTTCACTCTCTTATTTCAAAAGTTAGACGTGGGGTACTCAGGGCAAATTTTGGTGAAAATCAAGTAACTTAAAAAATTGGCCTAATTTCGAAAAGCTATGTCTTCAAAACTATCGCTCGTATCAAAACTGTTCTACCCTCAATTTGTTTCAAATTTAACCAACTTCAAAACCTTCTTACACAATTTTGATGAACAACCAGTCCTTCCGTGTCAAATCCCCTTTTGGGGTACATTTAACCCCCAACACCTAAGCACAACTGCGCCAGGGGGGGAAACCTAGGATAGTCATATTGGGTAACAAAAGATGCCATTAGAACAATAAAACCTTTTGTAGGAATTAAATCAGATTTGAAGGTTTTTTTTGGTTTAATTCTACTGAACTAAAGTATTTTTAACAATTGATTAACCAAGAATGTTTTGTTTTAGGTGATAATAAAGATGATGTATCAATAAACTTCAGACCCTCACCAAACTTCAAACACATGAAAAAGTATCGAAAGTCGAAGTTTGAAGAAGACATGAATAATTTAATTGAGAATGAGAAAAATTTAGAAGCCAAGAATAGCGTAGCTGAAGTTGTTCAGCCCCCGTTGCCGCCCAACTCTCCTCCGCCTGACAGTCCACTGACAGCATCGTTCATAAACAGGAAGAGGAAGACGACGAATATGAGCAGGCCGCAGAAGAGCCAGCGGAAGAGCCACCGCAAATGGAGCCCGAACGTAATAAACCAATAATGTGCAAAGACTTTGTACGAAAGGCATGCACACGAGGTTCTGCCTGCATTTATGCACATAAAATTGATTATTCGCAATTAGATGGTGTTTACAAATTCTGCAGAGATTTTGCAAACGGTTGTTGCAAACGGCCTGTTTGTTATTATGTCCATGCCACTAACAAGGAAAAGGAAAAATTCCGGCATTTAATTGCATTGTAGAATAGTCTTTTATATCCATTTTGGGTCAATGGGTCTTTTTCGTTAATAAAATACCACAAAATAAATACCTATTTTCCCATACACTTTGTTCTGAACGTCTACTGTCTTAGGAACAAGCGTACGCAGCGACATCTACAATTGTAAGCGTCAGAACCCCTGGACCAAGTACGATATTTTATGTTCGGAGACTATCAAGGTCCAATACCTTTTTGGTACTATTTGATACCTACATTAAATTATCTAGTACCTCGACGAGCTGTGAAAAACCATGAAAAGAAAGTGGCCAGACATTCTGACGTCAGTTTGTCTGGACCACATTTTTTTCACATAGTTAAAGACAATATATCTTAATTATTTATTTGTAAATATTCAATACCTTTTTAATACCTTCACATATATATATTTTTTTTTCATACTTTATGGCGTCCTAGGAAAAAGTTACGGATGAATGAAATTATCTCTTATATAAAAGTGAAGGGGTGACTGACATCTACGCCCAGCCCAAAATACTGGACCTAGAGACTTGAAATTTTGTACATAAATACCTTATACAATGTAAGCATTTAATAAAAAAGGATTTTTGGAAATTCTACCTCTAGAGGGGTGAAATGGGGGTTCAAAGTTTGTAAAGAAAATCAGTGTCTGGTTCCTCGGAACTATCAACACTGAGTTGAGTTCCTTTTCTATCTGCCGCTGCTTCACACTCCGGTACGGTACTATCTTGGACAAATTGTTAGTTTTAAGTTATCTAATTTTTTTGTATTGCCTCAAGTGTTCTTGATATTGTTGTTGTGTGTTGTAGTGGTTGCTGAATAAATTTTATCTTATCTAATTTAGCTTTAACTTTTTTATGTCTTTGAATTGCCAGTCAGAGACTATGTCCTGAACTTTTCCATGCTTCTCTATGATCCCTGTCCTGTGAGTAATAATAGGTGTTTTCCTAATATCTTTTTCTATTCTCCCAAAGATGCGGTCTGCTGGCAAGAAACTATGCCCACGCACAGGGAAAGTTACTGTGATTTCTTCAATTGAGTTATTGTTATTCGCTAACCAGTAAATAAGCAGATGTAGGATGTGGCTATTTTTATTTTGTCCGCCACATCCATCACAATACAACTTCAGTGATGTGACATTTTCAGGAATAGTTAAATTAGTTAAGTATGTCAGCAATGCTGATTCAATTTCCAGAGACCCCGAGAAGCCTGCGTTTCATCCCATACAAAAAGTGAGGTCCGTTTTTGTCTACATCAGTGATACAAAAATTGTAAAAACTGATTTGCCTACTGTAAAACGCATCTTGTATAGGTGTTCTTGGTAATGGTAATACCTTCTGCAAATCAAAACATAGCCTTATACTGTCGGCAACTGGTGTCCTCAATAATTCATAGAAAACATTGGATTTTATTTTGTGAACCCTTTTTTCAACTATCAATGTTTGCTTTCTTTGACTATCGGTTTCACTTTTTATTTTATTGGTCCACAATATGCAAACACTGCATGCATCAGTAGCTGGGGATTTGAACCCAATATTGAATTCATTGCAAAATATATTGCAATTGCAATTTGGTGAAAATTGGGCCTCGATGGAAGATTTACAATGGTATAAAAATATTCATCTGAATGAGCATAAACACACTCAATGAGGATCATGATCATGAGGAAAATCCTCAGTGAGTGTGTTATGTATAAATCCATAATGATAAAAAAATAGTATTTCCAAAAATTCCATTCAACAAGCCTTATTTCCAGAAGAGTCAAATCAAAAAGGCATATTTCTAAAAGTGACAAATCAAAAGGTCGTATTTCTGACTTGTCCGATCTATAAGTCGTATTTCTGAACTAAAACTAAATAAAAAAAAGGCTTTGGCGTATTTTTTTATTTTTGAAACAACGAATATTTAAATTTATTTTAGCATTTTTTATTATCAAGAACTAGTTTTTTTTTCAGTTTTTGTAAAGTTTGTTTATGCTATAAATACGACCTTTTGAACAGATGCTCCTCATTTGTAACCATGAACCCTACTGACTTTGTGTGACTGAACTGAATCACAATGAACAAAACCATGAACGATTGAAGCTTGTTAAAAAAATGTTCCAGTTGTAACCATGAACGCTACTGACTTTGTGTGAGTGAACTGAATCACAATGAACGAAACCCTGAACGATAGAGGCTTGTTTAAAAAATGTCCCAGCAGTAACCATGAACGCTACCAACTTTGTGTAAGTGAAGTGAATCACAATGAACTAAACGCAGCACTAGTACATTATTTTACAACGTGACATTCAAATCTGACAGTTTACTCCAGTGAATTAATAATTAGATTATTGGTAAAACCACCAGAAAAAGGTAAATATGACACTCTTAAATCTACTCTGGGCATACGAGGAGTCGAAGACGAGTCAGATTCAGAAGCTCATCAGCGAGATGGACCTGGGCGAACAAAAACCGTCGCAACTCCTGCGCCGAATGAAAGAGCTGGCGGGAGACAAATTAAATAATGATGCACTGACCACATTGTGGCAAAATCATCTGCCTCCATCGGTTCGTGCTGTCCTGGTCATCACAGACACCAAGCACCTCAAAACTTTAGCAACAATCGCGGACAAAGTGATGGAAACCATCAGGCCCGTCACTGTAGTAGAAGCAAAGAAAATATACACTACGCGAAAAGAAACGACACTTACGCATGTGTGCTTGTAAGTGTAGTTGGACATTTGTATGTCACCACACTAGCGTTTGACAGATGTCATTATTGGCACAGCAGAGTGTGGGGCTTGACGCAAATATATCAAAATCAAAAATCATTTATTGCAGTCTATCGCGAGTTACAGCTTTATACAGTGATTGGGACCAAACCCAGTAGGCATTATGAAATGCCTGTGTCAGGAGGCCCCGCTCTTCTATAACACAATCGTACATAAAAAGAAAGATAGACATTAAGTATAATGTAGCTATTCTAGTTTAAACTACTAATAACTACTTACAAACTACTTAAAACCAAAACTGATCATTCGCCTAATGTTGTGAGTCAACGTGCGTGGTGCGTGTGTGTATGTGTGTGTGTGTGTGTTTGTGTGTGCATGGCATGAGTGTGTTTCCATATAATATTAGTATTTATATTTATTTTAATTATAACTAATTATGATTATTACATGTATTTAATAGTAGTTTTTTCTTCTTCTCAGTATTGCATATGATTTTATATGTACTTACATACACAATCAAATGTAATATATATAATCATATTATTATGAATATAATTATATAATTTTAATTTATATTTTCTTTATTTAAGAATGCCTCAGTGTCTTCATAATCTAGAGTAAGTAACCATTGATTTAAAAGATCTTTACAGCTTTTGAGTTCCATATTACGAGTATGTATATCATGTATCGCGTTTAACTTATTATAGATATGTGCCGAGAGAGCAAAGTATTGTCGATGTGCAAACTGTGTTCTGACTTGTGGATATGTTGCAATATTATAATTTCGGCTCACATTTAGATTGATCACCCACGAATTGCCGTTTCAAATGGTTACTATTGGAAAGATTATATTTTTTTAAGTATATTCACAGAATTTTAGATTTCGGAAACTTCTAGTTTATTTGTATTCAATAATTGAAAATTCCATAATTTTGCAGCGATTTTTGACGTTTTGATGGTTGACATTTTGTAATCGATGTTTGTTGCGTTTTGTTTTCTTAGTCTGTGTTGAATTAAGATATTAATTTGTTATTTATATACTATTTAAGTAAGTAAAAAGGTTTTCTTAAAGGTTTTCTTAATATTTTAAGTTATTTTTATTAAATTAAGACGATAATTTATTAAAAATACAGTCATAGTTGAAATTCGATTACATTCTAGAGGTACTTGAGCTAGAAACGAAACGTAATTTGGCGGCCGCCATTTTGTGACATGTCAAACAAACGTCAACCATCAGTCATCTTATAGCCGCGCAGTTGAGAGCATCTTTTTGTACTCCTGTCGATATTTGAATGACTACCATGGCGTCACCGAAGCCCCAGGCCTCGCTGTCCACCCCATCGTCGCCAGAAGAGTTGAGTGTAGTGCAAGTGTTGGACTCCAGTGAGCCCCTTGTGTCGAACTCCTCTTCTGAGTGTGCTTCAGAGTGTGTGCAAGTGTTGGACTCAAATGAGCCACTTGTGCCCACACCTGTGGTTCCGTGTGATGTAGTGTTGGACTCTAATGAGCCGCTACCACAGCTACCGGAACCTGTAGCCGGCAGTTCCTTCGCCGAACCAATAGCTGGTTCTTCGCGGGATATGCCAGTGCAACCGTCGTCGTCGTCTTCTGGGTCTAGTGGAAGACGCAAAAATTTGTATTCCGAAGAAGTTCGATCGCAGTGGAACCTATTTAAGATATTTTCAACTCTAGGTAAGTTAGTCTTTGTTTTTATATTTTTAAAACCTAAGAAATATAAAAAATCATGCTTATTTATTCAATTGTCTTATTAGAATCGAAACTGTCCCTGTAGTCCTGTAGGTCACGTGATAGGTTAGAAGTTTAAGACGATTGCGAAGCGCAGCGTAGCATCGTCTGAAACTTCGTGGTTATTTTTTTTTCAGACCACACAAAAACTATTTATTTTTAAGACTAGAAATATTAAAAATCATGTTTAATTATTCAATTGTCTAATTAGAATCGATACTCTCCCTGTAGTCCTGTAGGTCACGTGATAGGTTAGAAGTTTAAGACGATTGCGAAGCGCAGCGTAGCAATCGTCTTAAACTTCGTGGTTATTTTTTTTTAGACCACACAAAAACTGTTTTTTTAAGACTAGAAATTTATTAAATCATGTTTTTTTTTTTTTTTTTCATATTGTTACAGGCACTCATGAGCAGTGTATTGCTTTCGCTGAGCAGCAAGGTTTACTACCTACAGAAAAAATGTGTACATACCACAAGAAACCAATGACTTTGGAAAATACAACAATTCATGGTCAGGTGGGCCAGTTTCGCTGCAGGAAAGGCAAATGCAGGAACAAATCATATAGTCGATCGTTAGGAACGTGGTTTGAGAATGCAAGATTGCCTCTGCCACTTATATTCCAGATAATGTATATGTTCAGTGAAGAATTTACTTATGAAGCTGTGCGACGAGAAACCAGTCATTGGCGAGAATCAGCATTATCGCAAGCCACAATTGCTGACTGGTTTAATTACTGCAGGGAAGCTGTCATCGTATATATGTTAGAAAATGTATATAACATCGTATATAAGTGAAAAAATAGGAGGCCCAGGAAAAATCGTACAGATTGACGAATCTAAATTTGGACGGAGAAAATATAACAGAGGGAGAAACATTGAAGGGCATTGGGTTCTGGGCCTCATTGAAGACGTCAGTGATGACCTTCGTCTTGAAGTGTGCCCTGATAATGAGAGGAGCTCAGTTATTTTAATTGAATTAATTAAAAAACATGTTCAGGAAGGCACCACAATCCACACAGATTTTTGGAAAGGGTATGATCGTCTTTCTGAACATGGATTTATTCATAAAAAGGTGAATCATAGCGACCCCGTCAACAAATTTGTTGCACCAGACGGGGTTCATACTCAAAGAATAGAGAGCCATTGGAGAGTAATGAAACGTTTATTTGCAAAAGATAATTTTAAAGGAAATTTCACAGATTGGTTAATTGAAGTGACATGGAGAAGAAGGAATAAAATAAATCATTTGGATCCATTCGAAGAATTATTAAAATGTACAAAATATGTTTATAAAAAATAAAAATTTCAAATTAAAAAGCCTTTTTTATTTCACATTAGACCTTTTTTGACATGTAGCACTTGCCTGTCATATTTCTAGAATGTTTTAGTAAAACTAGTGCAATTCAAATTGCTTTGGAATATTTTTTTCATACATTTTGAGGTTAGATTTAACACATTTTCAAAAATTTATATCTCAAAAAGTAAGAGTTTCCGAGGGGGGAGATTGGTACAGGGGGGGTGTCCCCCCTCCCCCCCCCCCCCCCCCTCCCCCCTCCCCCCCTTACTACGAAATTCGTGGGTTACCAATCAAAATTCCTTCCATAATTTCTTCTCCTTTTTGATACATGTATGTGTTTAGTGCTATGCTGCAGTGTTTTATATAATTTGAGAGTAACCATCAGGATATATAATTTTCGGACCGAAAGCAATTTACATAGTTCATAAAGCTCCTTTGTTGAAAATCTATATGGCTTGAAGTACATTACTTTAATCAAACATCGCTGACCTCTTTCAATTTCCAGAAATTTTGTTTTCGACGCTCCCCCCCACACAGAAATACAATAAGTTATTACGTATTGTGCCAATGACACGTATATTTGATTTAACAATATTTTCGAAGCAACATGCCGGAGTGATTTAAAAATCCAAACCAGTTTTCTTATTCTGCTATTGATGTATTCAATATGCGGGTGCCAAGATAACCTCTGATCCACTATCACTCCAAGGTATTTAGTAGAAGCAACTCTTTCGAGTGTTGTACAGGTACAGTTTTGCCAATCAGTTCCGTCACAAACATGAATTTTCACTTTAAGATAATTATCTGGTTGTGTTACCTTGTTGATAGAAAAACACATGTAATTGGTCTTTATAATATTTAAAGTCAAAAGATTAACTTTTAACCAGGCAGACACCACGTTCAAACCACGATTAGCAGCATCAAATACAGACTCCCAAGTCGAGCCCTCGAAGACAAGTGCTGTATCATCAGCATACGAGTAAACCGTTCCCCCGTCAATTTTAAGATTAGTTATATTATATTAAATACATTTTTAAATCTTTTTATTAACACAATGACGACAGACACAAATATGGTCTCATGTGGGGCTCTGCCCTCGCTTCCAGAAATGAAGTTTGAAGGAAACTTGAATGTTTCGACAATTAATGGATCCAGCGGTTCGAAATATACATATTGGCCAACGGTTTGGAGTCAGCCTCTGAAAAACGCCGCATATCTATATTGCTAAATTTCATCGGCGAAAAAGGCATTGAAATCTACAACCCCTTTAATCTTCAAGGACATGAAACGTTAAAAATAGTGATTGATCAATTTAAAGCGTGTGTTTCACCGAAAAAGAGTTTACTATGCTACGTAACGAATTCTTCACGCTTTATCAAAAAGATATGAGATTGGAAGAATATTTCCAAAAAGTTATTAACTTACCCCCTTACTAATAAAGATTGAATAGCAGATGTATAGTTACACAATGGTTACTCTTTGTCAAACTATTTGAATTTGACATTAAAAAGAAAGTGACAAAACACTGTGTAACTATGCAGCTGCTATACAATCTTTATTAGTAAGGGGGTTAGACAAACAATGTGAATTCGGAGAACCAACGGAAAGTTTAATACTTACCTAACAAAGTTTTTGCAGGCTTTGACCAAAAGTACAACCTTTTCAGCACGCAATGTACTAAACATGCGTTGTCATTTGAAAATCCAGCGGTCGCAGATTTTTGTTTGGGGGCGTCGAAACGGGCTCGATCGTTTGTGCAATGCCAGCACGCAATGTTCCGTTTAAACGGAAAGTTTGATAACAAAAGCCTAAAGTACAACAACTTCAAAACAAATCTAGAAACCTTTGCTTCAATTTTTTGTTAATTATTTCATCAACTATCATGGATTATTCTTTTTTCAGAACCATATGACAACCAACAATCTGAAGAGGACCCGCAAACTAAAGACCAAACTGACGGCCAATAGTTGGAATCAGTATGAAGAAGTATTTAAGTGCGCACACTACAACGATTTGGTATAGGCCGATTCTTCATTCAAAATAGTCATGGGCGCTATATAACATAGATAGTTGTGTAACTAGCTATTCAACGCCACAACGATCACTGGTTTTCTAGCGACACAAAACTATCTATTTTTCTAGCAACACGAAACTATCTATTTTCTACAACGCGCTATTTGACGTAGCGGAATCGCAGTGCCGTCAGGTAGCTATCGGATGGCTATCAGCTATTAGTTATTTGGCGGTTATGCGTTTTTTGGTTCGCTTTCATTGGTTGCGTGAATTTGCGTTGCGTGAGAAGAAATGAAACAAAATATTATACGTTAGCACGAGTGCGAGTGAGACGGAAGTGCCTGCGTGATTTCATACCGTTAGTTTGCTATCAAATAATGATCCTTTTGTATTTTGGTGTGAGGCAATTTTGGAATAATAAAAAGATACATATAAATACATAGGGAACGTACCCATACTACGTGACCCATTTAGGGGGGGGGGGGGTCTTTGAGATACCACGCCTGGTCACTGGGGGGGGGCGAGGGGGTCTTAGGTTTCGTCACGTAGTCAATATTCTCTATGGATATATCGGGCTTTTTTGAGCTGTATTCAAGTATGGCGCGCGTTTTACCTTACAATTAGAATTTTTTACATTGTTGGTTGTTATTAAAAATATAAAAATAAAATTATTTAGACATTCATATGAGTGACACATTTTTAAAATTTAAATTTGTATTACACAATATATTTCATTCGACAAAGCCACGCCATCTAACATTCGTGTCGAACTAATTTAAAAATAATTAAGTAAAAGCATAGGGTTGTGCTTTTTTGGGAGTTATCTATAAATTAGTCTAGATGGCGCTAGGCGATGCCATTTCGATATTTTAGTAAACATCATCGTATGAAAAAAAACTTAAATTTGTAACGAGAAGTTGTGAAATCCAAATAGAACGTGAAATCCAAATAGAACGTGAAATCCAAATATATTTTTTTGACATATACGTCTACAAAACACAGTAATAAAATTGTTAGGTAGGTATTATCAAGTTTGGCGCAAGTGCAAGAACCCAGTGCCGTATAAAAAATTGACAGCCGTTACGACAGCTGATTTAAAACTGTCAGTTTTCAGTGCAGTGAGAAGCAAGTCGAGAAGAGTAATAATGTCGTTGTACGATCGACTTTCCAATGCATTTGTCAAATGCTACAAAGATGCATTATCGATGCAGGCGATCCAAAAAAAGACCAATGAAATTTGGGTGCCTCTAAAAGACCAACACAAAAAAAATCCAAAGGAGCTGGAGCGACTGACACTCATAAAAATTGAGGGACTTTGTCAGATTGCGACTAAGAAAAGTGCGCGTCTCCTCAGTTTTTTCGCAAAGGTGAGTATTCTGAGTGTATTTTGTTGAATGCTTAAAATGGTTTTCATTAGTGAATGTCGGAACCGCGGGATCAAGTCATATTTTGCATATTCTTTATGTACCTATGTAGTAATTTTCAATCAATACCTATCAATACCTTTTGTTAGATGTTGCAATTGCTTTGAGGACGCTAAACCACGATGGTATGAGGGGATGTTTGGATTTATAAAGTATCGCCCACCTTACGTCGCCTTTTCAGCAAGGGTCGATGACACAACTTTTAAAACCAAAGGATAGGTACTCACTGGGGAGCTGGCTGCCTGATTTTCACTGAATTTAGATTTTTTGATAAACACAGCGGCGCGCGCGCACGTTACAGCTCGGTTTTTACATTCGACTCACACAAGTCCATGTGAGCCACGTGACGTGACAGCCGACGTCAGAGGTACATCGGAAATTGGTAGTGGGAGGACAAAAGGATGAGGTATTGATTTTAGGCTGCAACATTTCCCCCCACTTGAAATAGATCGGATTTCACAGGATAAGCTATACATACATAAACCAAAATCCCCAAACAGTTGCCTTTGAATATGCCTGCTAGAGGATAAGATTGAATAAAAATAAAACCTATAGATGTGCATACAATGTACACTAAGCTTAAGTTTAACTTATAACTAGGCAAGTTTGATTATGAGTTAAAAAAAAAAAATTTTTTTTGCTTAAAGTTAGTTATCGTTTTGATTAGGATAAGATCGTTTAAATTTAAGATAAGATTGTTTTGTTTGTTGTGTTAATGAGATAAGATGTGATTTTAAGATTAATTTTCAAGGGGCAAGGGACAAAGTTTGACTACGGGTCGAACTAGTGTCCCTCTGTTAGTTTTTACTGTTACAACCCGGACAGTTTGGTCTTGGCCTGGATGAACTTGTATTACTCTTCCAAGCCGCCATTCATTTGGTGCTAAGTTAGGTTCCATGATTGTAACAATATCACCCACAGAGATTTCACGACCTTTGTTTTGCGACCATTTAGTTCTTTGTTGAAGGGTATGAAGATAATCTCTTTGCCACCTACGCCAAAAGCTTTGAGATAACTTTTGTAGCAACTGCCGACGGGATCGTGGGTGCATTTCATCGTTAAGAGGTGGCTCTGGTACAGCAACCAAAGGACGTCCGATAAGGAGTGCCCAGCCGTAAGGACATCGACTTCGTTAGGATCTGAAGATATTGCGCAAAGAGGCCGGGAATTTAGCATCGCTTCGACCTTTGTCAATATTGTGTAAAACTCCTTAAAGGTAAGTAGTTGCGATCCTACAACACGCTTAAGAAGATATTTAGTGGATTTGATACCACTCTCAAAGATACCTCCAAAATGAGGTGCTGATGGAGGGTTTAATTTCCAATTGATATTACGAGAAGCTAGTTTGTCGGAAATATTTAAATGTTCTTCGGATAACATTTTACTAACTTCACAAAGATAACGTTTGGCACCTACAAAATTCGTACCGCAATCGGTTACGATTTGCTCACACAAACCGCGACGAGCGACAAATCGATCGAGTGCTGCTATAAAGGCTTCTGTCGACAACTCTGTTACGAGTTCTAGATGAACCGCTTTTACCGAGAAGCATACAAAAAGGCAAATATAAACCTTATAACCTTTTGCGTTACGACGTCTACTTTCTTTAACGAAAAAAGGTCCACCGAAATCAATTCCGACATTTCGAAAACTTTGACCTTCAGTTAATCGACTTTTAGGTAAATCACCTATATGAGGTTGACTTCTAGAAGGATTAAATTTGAAACATGTTATGCATTTAGATAAACGTGAACGAATAAGTTACGACTTCCTAAGATCCAAAATCTACGCTGTATTAGAGAGTGTAAGGTGCGAGGTCCGCAATGAAGATATTTTATGTGAAAGTTATCTATAATTAATTTTGATAAAAATGAATTTTTTGGTAATAACAACGGATGTTTTACCTCATTTGGTAAATCAGCATTTTGAAGGCGTCCCCCCACTCGCAATAAACCAGTTGAATCTAAAAAGGGACTTAATTTTTGTAAATGTTTTGGTAAAGGTTTGTTATGTTTTAGATTACTAATATCGCATTCAAAATGAATTAACTGTTCGTACCGTATGAGATAATAAAAAGAATTTTCAAGATCTTCTGAAGTTAAAAAACCTTGCTTTCTTTTGTTTTGAGGTAGTTTTATGTTAAAGATAAAACGAAAACACCAAGCTAAGATTCGTTCGAGTTTTGTCAAAGATGAGGTACGTTTGGCGAGGGCCGGTATAGGATGGTTTATGTCGACCTCTTGGACGACATGAGATGATGAGATAGGTTTAAGTTCTGGCAAGGGTTCCGAAGGAGGCTGAGGAACGCTATCTGGCCACTCAGACACACCTTGACGAAGCCACTGAGGCCCAGTCCACCAGGTTTCACATGCTGCTAGTTGTGAGCATGTGAGACCACGGCTACAAAGATCCGCGGGATTATCCTGAGTAGATACGTGCCGCCACTGAGATGGAGGTAAAGATTCGGTTATTTGTACTACACGATGAGCTACAAATGTTTTTAAGTTGTGCGGTGCCGTATTTAACCATGACAATACCGTAGAGCTATCGGTAAAAGATAGGATTTGATTTATGTTGAGTTGTCTACTGAGTAGTGCCTGCATGTGTGACATAAGACGTGCTAATAACACTGCACCGCATAATTCGATTCTATTCACGGTCAAGGGCTTCAGAGGTGCTACCTTGGATTTCGCGATTAGAAGAGATACATGGATTTGACCACTGCAAGTTACCGTTCGGATGTAAATACAACAACCGTAGGCTTTTGTTGAACCATCACAAAACCCGATGAGTTGAGTTTGGACAGTGTCTAAAGGAATTATTAGACGTGGAATGTTTATGGAGTTAATATTTGAAAGTTCGGAGGTAAAGTCCTTCCAGTCCTTTTCGATTGATTCAGGAACTATTTCGTCCCAAGATAACTGTTGTCGCCAAAGATTTTGAAGGATCAGCTTTGCTAAGAGGATAAAAGGGGCTAACCACCCAACGGGGTCAAAGATACGAGCGACGTTGCTTAAGATACAACGTTTAGTGCAATTTGATTCAATTTGAGATACGTTTTAAGTGAAATAATCACCATTTGGATGCCACTGAACTCCTAAAATCTTTAACATAAGTTTATTGTTTTCAGTTGAGAATACTTTAGGTTTTTGACAATGATCAGAAGGTAAGTTTTCTAAAAATGTGAGGCTATTACTACTCCATTTGCGAAGTTGAAATTGACCGAAACTCAAAAGTTGGATAAGTTCATTTTTCAGTTCAAGCGCCTCTTCTACAGAAGACGCCCCACCGTTAATATCATCCATAAAAGTTCTATTTAAAAGTAAATCTGTCGCGCGCGGGCACTGTGCACCGTGGTCGCGAGCTAGCTGATGCAAGGTTCTGATTGCGAGATAAGGCGAGCTACTTACTCCATAGGTGACCGTTTGGAGTTCATAGACGTCCACCTCTTTAGATGGTGATTCACGCCAGAGAATGTGCTGATAGACTCGTTCCTCAGGTAAGATATTGATTTGCCTGTACATTTTCGATATGTCACAGGTAAAAACAATTGCGTGTAAACGAAAGTTAGTAATGATGTCGATTACGTCAGCTTGAAGCTTAGGCCCGGCATACACTAGATCATTTAAAGATAAACCGTTTGATGACTTACTGCTCGCATCAAATACGACGCGAAGCTTTGTGGTATCGCTCTCAGGACGGATAACACAGTGATGTGGAATAATATACTTGCTATTTTGTTGTGAAGTATTGACTAAGTTCATATGACCGAGGTCATGATATTCCGTCATAAAGTTAGAATATTCAGCCGAAAGTTGTGCGTCCCGGTTCAACTTACGCTCAATGTTAAATAATCGAGATAATGATTTGTTAAAAGAATCACCTAAAACACCGTGAGGTTCTTTTAAAAGCAAAGGAACAACATAACGGCCGTTGTCCTCTCTGTACATGCGAGTACTGTAAATACGCTCACATTCAAGGTTATCAGGATTTACGATACGGGTGCGAGGTGGCTCCTCGACTTCCCAAAATTGCTTGACCACTTCATCAAGGGTATGAGTGGAAGCGATGAGACTGGAGATAACATTCGGAGGAGTGCAACTGGGCACATCAACAGCGCCAGTAATCACCCATCCGAAAACACTATGCAAGGCAGCAGGTAAATTAGGACGTGGCTGAAGGCGCTGACCGTCATATATTTTATGAAATAACTCTGCTCCGAGCAACAAGTCAATATTTGAAAGTTTATCGAAATCGCAATCTGCGAGTACTAAATGCTTAAACTGTTCGCGAACCGAGTTAGGTATTATTGCAGTAGGCATTTTAGAGGTAATACTATCTAAGATAATCGGTGAGATATGAAAAGTTGGCTCATCACATTCGCGAGGTTGTATAGTACATTGTGTGGTGCCTTGTACTTGTTGTACCGTGTTTTCGCCGAGTCCGGCTACCGTAAGATTGCAACGACGGAAAGGCAAGCCGAGTTTTTTAAAACTGGCCGAAGTGATAAAACAATGCTGCGAGCCACTATCAATTAAAGCGCGCAAGTAATGTTTACTACCAAATGCATCGCACACGCACACAGTTGCCGCAGGGATGTTAGATGGCCACCTAGAAATCCTTGTGCCGAGCTGGCTGAAAGCTGGTATTCGAGACGGGAAACGCCTGTGCTCCGCTCTGGCGCTGCCAATTCTGGGAGACAAACTGTGTGGGAAATCGCATCCCAGTAAAAAAAAAAAAATGTACATTTCAATTTCGTAGACCGTTAATAGAGGGCAGTAATTCATCAATTGAAGAATATTAATCGTTTATAAGCAGGTCCAATGATTGTAATTTTTTTTTACACGAATCTCTGAAATTTGTCGATTATTCTATATTGTCAGTGTATTTTTGACGGTCAACGGCCAATCTTGGTATTTTTGCATACAAGGACTGAGTAGCCTTGGTACATGGTACGTGACACTAAAAACTAGTATGTATACCAAGAAGTTGGTACGTCTGACATCATTGAGTTGCCGTGCCTAATAACACAACCGAATTCTCGCGACTATGACCGACATGAGCGCTCGTATTGTTATGACTGCCGCCGGCGCCGGCGCCTTCATTACGCGGCGGGCTTGAGCCAGCGGGAGCAGTTTCACTCGCATGAAGCAATGTATGATGGCGCGAGCCACAAGTTTGACAACTCATTTTAGAGAAACAGTTGGTTATAGAATGATTTGAACGTAAACAATTCAAGCATAGATTTTTATTTTTAACAAATTCAATACGTTTCGAAATATTATAAGATAAAAAAGTAGGACATTTATAAATATTATGTTCTAAGTTACATAATAAACAATTAATTGCTTTAGGGTTCGAATTAACTGCTTGAGATGTTACAAAAGACCGTTGTTGATTAGGGTTAAACGTATTTTGTTTTCGTGGATAATTATTTTTATTGTTTTGATAAGATTGCGATCGATTTTGTGGTGTATTGTTTTGATAAGAGTGTGATCGTGTCTGAGGTAGATTCGCGTTCGCCGTCCGTGGAGGGTTAAGATGAGATAAATTACTAGACTCCAAAACTTTGACATAATTTTGTAGAAATTCGATGAGGTCTTGCAATACCGGTATTTTATTTTGGTTTTGTATTTCAAAACGCTTTCTAGTGTCCGCGTCTAAGGCACGGGAAGCTAAATGGAATAATATAAATTCGCTTAACTGTTCAATGTTTAATGTATTTAGGGCGTTAAAAGATTCGTATAACACATTTGTAAAATATTGTAAATCGTTATAATTGTTAGCTTTAATAGGCGGATAATTGCAGATTTTCTCAAGATAAGTTACCGCTAAAATACGTTTATTATGATATCTTTCTAATAAAGCATCAAACACTGTTTGATAATTATCAGAAGTAAGTGGTACTCCCTTGGCGATAGCCAAAGCAGACCCGCTCAAACATGAAATAAGATAATGAAATTTTTCGATGGTACTAATTGAATTGTTTTCATGAATTAAGGTAACAAATGTGTCATAAAACGTTTGCCAATTTTCGATATGGTTGTCGAATTTCGGTAAATCTAACTTCGGTAATCGAGCATGAATCTGATCGGAATGAGATGCACCAACGAAAGCGGCACCTGACGACGGTTCGCCGCCCGGCGACTGCAGGGTTAACTTTGTCGTAGTAGGTTGCAAAGAATCATCGACTCGCAAAACTTCGTAATAAAGTTGATCAAAGGCTTCTAATTTCGCCGTACTTATTTGACTATCGGGCTTTAGAGCTAATTCTAATGTACTTATTTCTTTGTCGATTTCATAAAATTCCGATTTTACATTTTCTATGCGCGAAAATCTCGAGCGAAAAGAGGGTATCTTGCTACGATCATGGACAAGTTCTAGCGAGATATCGTACAATATTTGCATTGAACGATATAAATATTCGCGACGTGAAATAAGTATCTTTATTTTTGCTTCACTCATTGTTAATTTTATTGAACGACCACTTTATTTTAAAATATTTTCTACGAAATTGAAATAGGTAATTTTACAAAGTTGAAATTTAAATAATTATTTTATGATAAATGTATGTTTAAACTGTGTAGATTACGATTTGTTTTTTAAGATAATGTTTTGTAAGTAAATTATATGCACATCGCAGGTTTAACTAAGTAGGTATAAAATATCGAACAGGCATGAATTCAAAAGACAAAATGGCGGTCCAAAGCAATTGCAAAGGTAATGATTTGAAGATTTGAAAAGGTGAAATATCAGAGTTTAACTATGAAATTGAACCTGATATTTGCTATTTTGTGATTCCACGGGTTGGAATCCGACTCGATTGGACCAGAATTTATGTTAGATGTTGCAATTGCTTTGAGGACGCTAAACCACGATGGTATGAGGGGATGTTTGGATTTATAAAGTATCGCCCACCTTACGTCGCCTTTTCAGCAAGGGTCGATGACACAACTTTTAAAACCAAAGGATAGGTACTCACTGGGGAGCTGGCTGCCTGATTTTCACTGAATTTAGATTTTTTGATAAACACAGCGGCGCGCGCGCACGTTACAGCTCGGTTTTTACATTCGACTCACACAAGTCCATGTGAGCCACGTGACGTGACAGCCGACGTCAGAGGTACATCGGAAATTGGTAGTGGGAGGACAAAAGGATGAGGTATTGATTTTAGGCTGCAACACCTTTTCTTTAAAACATTAAATAGTACCAAAACGTCTTTTCTTATCCCTATTTTAAAGTGGGCCGCCATTCTGACGTCAGAACTGCGGAAACATTATCGATTGAACAAAATCCAAAAGCTTTTTCGATGATTTGAATTACCAATCATTAATACTCTATTAATTCCTTAGTAATAAAATATAAATAACAAGTTCAAAGAATCCATAATTTTACATTTACTAGGTTTTTTCATGTTTGAAAAAACCTAGTTAATGTAAAAACTAAAGTACAGGCTCCTGTTTTAATGCATCTAAGTTATAAAGTGCGCCTCGATGACCACGATTTTGCTGTTGGAGAACGCCATCAACTGACTCCTTCAGTATATGCTGGTATCATAATCAAAGAAAACTGCATGGGTAGAAGAGAAGCTGTTACATATTCTGGCCCGACATATATTGTAATCCGCAGTGGAAAGCATAGCAGTTCGACAGCAACAACTCACGCCAAAGACCTTAACAAACTCCTAACATTAGATGATTTTAAAAATCTGGCCTTAGGGAAGGATGGAAAAGTCAAGCCTGTGATGATTGTGTCGGTGGATGGAGGACAAGATGAAAATCCACTCTACAAAAAGGTGATATCGAACTGTATATCGCACTTTAAAGAGTACGATTTGGATGGGCTGTTCGTGTTTACAAATGCACCCGGTCGATCGGCTTACAACCGAGTTGAGCGAAGGATGGCACCCTTGAGCCGTGAGCTATCCACGGTAGTCCTTCCTTATGAACACTACGGGTCCCATCTCAATTCTCAAGGGAAAACCATCGATACCGAGCTAGAATTGAAAAACTTTCAGCATGCAGGTATAATTAATAAAGTGATATATACGTGATATTTTAAAATAATTACATTATATACATATATATAAATAAATATATATATTTTATTCTATTTTGTTTTCAGGTGAAACATTGGCTGAAATTTGGTCCCAGATGGTTATTGACGGCCACAACGTGATAGCAGAATATATGCCTCCTGGCGAAGCCAAAGCCATCTATACTAATAGCATTTCATTCGTGTCCAACACTGTGCTTTCTAGCAACAAGCGCCATCTATCACACGCATAAGAACTACTGACGCATATTCTTTAGTCCGACGCAAATAGCCACTACAAATTTCATCACCGTATCATATGCTTCTGTGGCGCATCGGTCCTGTAGGTGGATATCGCACTGCTATTTCAAGATCGAATCCAACCAGGGACGGATTTATTTTTCGACAAAATTATTTTATCTAAATAAGGAGAAGAACGAGGTGCCGTCAGCAAAATGTCAACAACAGTCAATTGCTACAAATGTAAGACTGCAGTAAATGCGAAAAACACAATTCAATGCACTAAATGTAAAAACCATTTCGAGTTCGATTGCATTGGCATGTCGGAGAAACTATACCGTCTAATGAATTCGGCAAAAAAACAAATCTGGAAATGTCCGTCCTGCCTACAAAATAAAACACAAATAGTTCCGAGCACTGCTGATCAACTGAATTATATCACTACAAGAAGGAAAAACATAAACAAAAGGCCCGATAACATACAAACTCCTAAGTCGTGCCCGTCCCCCTCACCCTCGCTTGACTCGGAAATCTTCTGCGATTCTCAAAACATCACACAAGACAATATAACAGATGAGCTTACGTGCTCGTTCACTGATAGACTATCTAGAAGCGTGGAACACATAACAACTAATGATACGTCCATCGATTATGATTTGCTGCGAGATGAAATAGATCAATTAAAAATGAGACTTATATCTACGGAGAACGAGTTAGAGAATAATATATTAGAAAATAATGAGTTGAAGAAAAATGTTGCGAAATTAACTACAGAACTACAAATACTTAAAAATCTCTTAAAAACTCCGACTATAATTATTCAAGATAGTAAACGACAATCTTTACAATCCTCAGAGTTTTTTACACCGCCAAAAGCTCCCTCTTCCGTAACGAAAACCCGCGCTCCGGATAACTATATTTATCTTCAAAAAAGAATAAACGAACTTAAGCGGTCGCTGGCGGACGCGCAACGGGAAATAGAGGTCTTAAATAAAGAAATTACTGATCTAAAAGAAAAGTTAAGTCAGCCGAATGCTGAAGAATTGGATGAAGCAAACAGTACATTTTCACCTATTAAAAAAATATCTCTCCACTTTCGGACGCAAAAGGAACGTACAATCCATATATTGGGAGATGAGCAACTGAGAGGTCTATCTGCGATGTTATCACGCTCCAGATCCGGGAAATGGAACGACAGATACAATACTACGGCAACAATACTACCTGGTGCTTCAAGTTCACAAATGATAAAACATTGTAAAACCATATCAGATAACTTGCTTCAAGATGATATTGTTATTTTATGTTTTGGTTCCCATGATAATGATCTTAACTTGCTCCATTCTAATCTATGTATTGCTGTTAATATGCTGGCTAATTCACTTATCTACATTGTCCCTGTGCACAGCAATCAACATTTCAACGAAAATCAATTGTATAAATCTATGAAATTATGGACTAGACATTTTGACAATTGCAATATAATTGACTTAAATTTTAGTTGTAATAATTATAATTCTTATAATAACCCTAATATAAACATTATCTGTAACAAAATTAATTCATGTATTGACTATGACGAATATAAAAAACAATTTTTGACATTTAAAAATATTAGAAATTTGACAAATAATAGCACTAAACTGACTAATACTACATTGACTAATTCCGCTAATGACACAGAATGCACAAACCTACCAAAAAAAGGTACGATACCTTTTTATTTTAAGGTCTTGAAAAAATCCGAAACTGTTATATGCGCCACGCAGACAATTGACAACATTTCATATTGAGAAAGTACTAAAATTAGAAAACCATTTCGAGATTTTAGTGTTCTAGGCTCATATATTTTTTTTCAGAATTTTTAGATCAGTATTTTGTACGTAAATTAAAAAAATCTGAAATCTAGTCCATATAGGGAGTTTGAGTTGAGTCTCTTTGCCTTCTATTTAAAAAAAAAACAGTGGTGCCAGCTTAGGGTAATTTACCCTAGATTTAGGGTTAAAAATATCCGGCACTAAGAGACGACGACACATAGCCCGTTCGAGTAATTTTAAATCCCGAAATTGAAATTACAGCATACCCAATTACCCGATTAGTATAATTAAATACAAGAAAAATATTTCGTTCCACTACCTATTTCTTTCTTTATAAATCAACAAACAATTCTTCCATGTACATGTAAGGTGGGGCGGAGAGTGTCCTTTCTGTACGGTAGTACTTATTAATTATTATTTATTTATATTATATAAAGAAAGAAAGAAAGAAAATACATTTATTTTGAACAACACACAACGATACACAATATGAAAAAGACATTCCAAAGAACTTAACACATACAAAGTTAATAACAATAACATTGTGCATCGTCGCGTGATGTCAAAATATCTATTCTGTGATCTAGGGTAAATTAAGACCCAGCCTAGGGTAGTGTAAAAATCTGATCTGGCAACACTGAAAAAATCAATTGTCATAAATGTCATAATAATGACTGAATGTCTTTCGAGTGTATTTCTATTTTCAGTAAAATTTAGATATTTTTAAAGTATTCTTGTAAGAAAATCAAAAGAAAGTCGTAGCATCGTTTGTGATACTTAAGCGTTACCTGTGATATTATGTTTTGTGTGATTGAGGGCTGTAAATCACACACAGGAACATAAGAAAATAATCAATAGATATTATCATTTAATCGGTGAGTTCATATTGTTTTCATTTTTTATGATATGTAAATAGCCTGAAACTATTATAATATACTAATAATTTGTGCAAATAGTCGTTTGTGTCCAGTTATTTGTCGATTTTTGCAAATATCAGATCTGTTTATTGAGGTGTGTTTTTCGCATAGTGATGTGCATTTTTCTATATCGATATGTTTTATTGTACTTTCTTCGGTACTTTATATTTGATAGTAACAAAAAGTAGAAAACCATCACATGGCTTGGCTAGCCTGGCACATCTTTCTTAATAAATGATAATCAAGTTATTTAATTCAATTTAACTCAAATCAGTTATAACTTAATGCTCTGTATGTAGATACTTATTACTACAAGCTCAACTTCTTTATTTTAGGAGCCGATATCCAACATACCACAAAAATGTAATGAGCCTGCGTGATGTCGACGACATGAAGCAATGATTACTAGTTTGCAGCGAAAACTAAAAAGAGATAAAAAAGTCTTCAAATAATAAACACTGTCATTTTTATTTCCTGTTCTTTTATTTCCTTGTCTTGTCTGCATGGACATTCGAGAAAGTTCTTAGGGATACCAGCCCTACTTCTCAAATGGCCAACTTTCTATTCGTTTGAACGCTACGCTTACTTTTAAAGCTTAAATATGAGCAATAGATGATTAAATCACATGTCGCAAACTTATGTAAATCACAAACTTCGATGTATCGTATGGAACTGTCAAGCTTACGGCACGTAATTTTATAGTTTACTGCTTATTTTAAAGTTTTAATAGTAAGCGTAGCGTTCAAACGAATAGAATGTTGGCCATTTGACTAGGGGGGCAGTTACCAGAGGTCGTACTCTCATACCCCTTAAAAGGTACTACGATAATTTACATAGTTGTTATTGGGGTTACTATAGTTGTTATTATGTTTCTTATTTATTATGAAACATGAAACCAAAATACCATTATTATCGATATAAAATACTAGCGTGCCTACATCTCTATAGACATCACAATTCGCATCAAAGACAGTTTTTTTTAATCGACGTTTTAAGAGGCAAGGCAAAGGCATCGCTTATATTTTACCTATATCTTGTACTTACGTCCTTTTAGAATAAACCGTTTTTTATTAATTAATATCTCAGTAATGTATGAAAATAAATGAAAAAGAAAAAATACGTGTTGCCTAAAAAACGATAAATTTTCATTATATCCATAAAAACATGTACCTAAAAATTTTGAAATGTTGTCAATTCAAAGCTCTGATACATTACAGAACAGCTTAGAATTTTTTCGCGACTAAAATGAATTCTCATACTAAAAAATTTAAAGTATTTCATCAAAATATTGCAAGTGTTTTGTCAAAAAAAGAAATATTAGATCTTACCATTCAAGAATTATCCGAGGAAAACAATGATCCAGATGTCATATGCCTGAGTGAAACTTTCATAGAGTCAGGCCAGGAAAACTATGTAAGAATTCTTAATTATCAACTGATTTCTGCTTTCTCTCGAAATAAAAAAAGAGGTTGTAATAATTTGCCTTTATAGGACACCCAAATCGGACCCTAATATATTATTGAATAAACTGGACTGCTTATTAAATGAAATTTTTAGTAAATATCGGTACAAAATCAATGTAGTTATAGCTGGCGACTTAAATATAAATACGCTGCAAAAAAATAAAATAACTGAACATCTGGAAGACCTATTACAGAGTTACAACCTAACGTCTCATATTAAAGAACCAACTCGGAAACTCTCATGTATCGATCATATAATAAGCAACACTAAAGAGGCGACCGCCTCAGTTTTGCCGCTTCATCTCTCCGATCACGAAACATCCCAACTTCTGAGTTTTCCTATAAAAAATAAAAAAAGTGAGGTTCAGTCGTATTACATTTATAAAACTGATTTCAGCCAGGAAAATATTATGAAATTTAGAAAACATTTAAACAGTATTTCATGGTCACATGTATATAACGAGCCTGATCTTAACGAAGGTTTTAACAACTTCCATGAGCTTTTTACCTTATTGTATAAGTTATGTTTTCCTTAACTTCGAGTAAAAATAAAATTGAAAAAAAGCAAGGAAAACTGGATTACAAAAGGATTAAAAATAAGCTGTAAAAATAAACGGAAAGCTCGTTTTAACTATTACAAAAATAAAACTACAGCGAATAAATTAAGGTACATAAAATATTCGAATATATTAAAGAGATGCATATATAATTCGAAAAAAAACTCAAATATCGCCTTTATATGTCGAAGCAAAAATAAATGCAAAGCATCTTGGATTTTAATATAAAATGAATTGAATGTCGCTAAGTGTAACAACCATATTGACCAAATTAAAAATAAGGAATCGATCCTGACAGACCCAAAAAGCATAGCTACCGCATTTAATGATTTCTTCACTGCTGTCACTGATGTAGACTGCAGTCATAATAAAAAAATTACAAATAAACTACGCATTCCAAACTCAATTTTCCTAAAACCATTAACTGAGGTTGAAGTTAGAAAAGAAGTAAGGCTATTAAAACCCACCAACTCAGTAGGATATGATAAAATCAGTACAAAGGTTTTAAAAATGTGCATTGACGAAATAGTTTCTGTTTTAACACATTTAATAAATATATCTTTCTCTTCGGGTATCTTCCCTGAAATTCTAAAACAAACCGTAATAAAGCCGATATTTAAAAAAGGAAACCGTAATGAAATGAATAGCTATCGTCCAATTGCACTTATATCGATACTGTCAAAATTAATTGAAAAATTAATGTATAAACAATTGATAGAATTTTGTAATAAATATAATATAATAAATACAGAACAGTATGGTTTCCAACAAAACAAATCCACAACGTTAGCTGTACATAAACTTATAGATACGGTGGTAACAAGTATTAATAAAAAACACTTAACCACTGCCCTTTTCATTGACTTATCTAAAGCTTTTGACTGCGTTTTCCACCCATTACTATTAGCTAAACTTGAAGCAATCGGCATAAGAGGACCTGCTTTTGAGTGGTTAAGGTCATACCTTGATAATAGGAAACAGTGTGTTACTATCAGCAAACTAAACAAAAATAATGAAGTTGAGTCGTACTCATCAACATACAAGAGCAATGAATATGGTGTACCCCAGGGCAGCGTATTGGGACCGGTTTTGTTCTTGCTATACATTAACGATATTACACATGCAACCGACCATAAATGTATTTCATTTGCAGACGATATATCTATTATAGTGACATCAGATAATAAAAATTGTACAACTAATGAACACGAAATTGACATTAATCACACTATCCATAATTTAATTTATTACCTTGACATGCATAATTTAAAAATAAATCTGACTAAAACTAACTATATTCAATTTAATAATAATAAAAGTACTAACCTTGACATTCATTATAATGACGTAAAAATAGAAGAAGTGAAACAGACAAAATTTCTAGGGTTAACAGTAGACCGTGATATAAACTGGAAAACTCATGTAGATAATGTTTGTATTAGAATCAATAAGTTCTTGTATGCTCTGAAACAAGTCAAGAATGTGACAAATGTTAAAACAGCCATATCTACTTACCATGCCTATGTGGTGTCTTTATTACGATATGGCTTGATAATTTGGGGTAATAGTACAAATGTCAACAGAGCTTTTATTGCTCAGAAAAAATGTATACGAGCTGTATGTGGTGTTCCCCCACTCACATCCTGTCGTGCGTTATTTCCGCGACTGGGCTTGCTGACTCTGCCATCACTTTACATATTTGAAGTGTGTGTATTTGTTAAGCAAAACATGAAACTATTTAAGAGAGCATGTGAAATCTACCCCCGAAATACCAGAAATCCAAATAGATTAGTACTGAAAGAACCACCTCATACATTTCAGTATTCTAAGAGCTGTCTCACTATGTGCGTAAAATTGTTTAATAATATACCAGAAAATATGAAATCTTTAAATATTATTCATTTCAAAAATTGTATGTATAAATGGCTATTAACGGAAAATTTTTACGACATCAAAGAGTTTTTAACTAAAAAATATAAGTAAGTAATTAACTGTAACCTAAATTGTAATTGTATTTATTAAATGCATCCAATATCTAGACATTTCAATTGTAATTTAATATTTATTATTTGACATAGGTATAATAATCTGACATATAATTTAAAATTTTAACAAGATTGTATAAATTTGCATGCTTAGTAATAGGCGAAACATGATAATGTACATACTAATTTTACTTTCCATCTTATTGACCATGTTTGAAGCAAATAAATAAATGATTATGATGATTATTATGATTATGAAGTCCTTCCGGAAACCGCACAAGTTTCTGACACTTGGTATGGAAATCACGTTCGTGAAAGTCAATATCTTCTTCAAATAATGAAGTGCGCCGATGAATCTTGCTGCTCTCCTCGCCGCAGTGCACTTAAGAATATTTTATACCAAGGGTTCTTGCCGGCACCTTTTCCAATGTCACAAAACCCTTTCCGCATACCCACCCCAGATACAGTCGGATCAGAATTTTTTTCCTCCATTGCTTGTGCGCCAATGTATAACACTACGCCCAGATCTCTCACAGGGTAGAGAAATACCCTATATGATACATACTGCCCATCTATTAAAGATGACATCACCGGAAGGACGTGCTCAATTTGTAGACTTTATTTTGCCTCAAAATGTTCCATGAATAACCATCGAAAAAACGTGCATGGTGGTACAGTAGATGACGTGTCTCGCGTGCGACCTCTGCGGATTCTATCCAGGAGACCACAGGAGGTCTTGTGTGTCGTTGAGGAAAGCGTGGAGTGGATAGACGTCGAGGCTGTTGATGAGGAGAATATGATCACGTCGTTAGAGGAAACTGCTGATGCTACCGCCACCGTGATAAAAAGTTGTAAAAAATGGGTCACGTAGTATGGGTATGTTCCCATAACGTTAGTGACGATGACGTTGTGAAAAATAGATAGTTTTCAAAACGGTTTATGAAAACTCATCACGGTTTTCGTTTCGTTATTTGAGAAAGCCATAACGACACATATCTAATACAAAACCAACATTTGGGCCAACTATCGGCCGATAGAAAATCTGTAGTCTGCAGGGCCGCTTAGTAAGCAGAGATTTAATCCGTTGTTTTAATTTCTATTAATTATTTCATCAACCATCATCGATTAAATTTCTTTTTTCAAAATAGTATGACAACAACCAACCAATCAACAACACTCAGTAAGCAGATAATTATTTAAACCTTTGCTTTAGTTTTTTATTGATTATTTCATCAACCATCATCGATTAAATTTATTTTTTTAAAATAGTATGACAACAACCAACCAATCAACAACACTCAGTAAGCAGAGAACTATTTAAACCTTTGCTTTATTTTTATTAATTATTTCATCAACCATCATCGATTAATTTTTTTTTTTCATAATAGTATGACAACAACCAACCAATCAACAACACCCAGTAAGCAGATACTTATTAAAACCTTTGCTTTAGTTTTTTATTAATTATTTCATCAACCATCATCGATTAAATTTCTTTTTTAAAATAGTATGTCAACAACCAACCAATCAACAACACCCAGTAAGCAGATACTTATTAAAACCTTTGCTTTAGTTTTTTATTAATTATTTCATCAACCATCATCGATTAAATTTCTTTTTTTCAAAATAGTATGTCAACAACCAACCAATCAACAACACTCAGTAAACAGAGAACTATTTAAACCTTTGCTTTATTTTTATTAATTATTTCATCAACCATCATCGATTAAATTTCTTTTTTCATAATAGTATGACAACAACCAACCAATCAACAACACCCAGTAAGCAGATACTTATTAAAACCTTTGCTTTAGTTTTTTATTAATTATTTCATCAACCATCATCGATTAAATTTCTTTTTTTCAAAATAGTATGTCGACAACCAACCAATCAACAACACTCAGTAAGCAGAGAACTATTTAAACCTTTGCTTTAATTTTTATTAATTATTTCATCAACCATCATCGATTAAATTTCTTTTTTCAAAATAGTATGACAACAACCAACCAATCAACAACACTCAGTAAGCAGATAACTATTTAAACCTTTGTTTTAGTTTTTTATTAATTATTTCATCAATCGTCATCGATAAAATTTCTTTTTTCAAAATACTATGACAACCAACCAATCAACAACACTCAGTAAGCAGATAACTATTTAAACCTTTGCTTTAGATTTTTATTAATTATTTCATCAATCATTATCGATAAAATTTCTTTTTTCAAAATACTATGACAACAACCAACCAATCAACAACACCCAGTAAGCAGATAATTATTTAAACCTTTGCTTTAGTTTTTTATTGATTATTTCATCAACCATCATCGATAAAATTTATTTTTTTAAAATAGTACCAACACAACAACCAACTAACAACACCCAAGAAAGCAGATATTTAAATACTTGCTTAAATTTTTTATTGATGTATTTCTGCTGCCGTAATAACAACAAATACTAAAAACAATAAAATAAATATTTAAGGGGGCTCCCATACAAATTATCAACAAAAATTACATTAGTTCTACTATCGGTCAAGAGATGGCGCTGACCTAAAAGTGCAATAATAATAATTATTATTATACATATTATATAAATTAATCGACTCTGCAGTAGTATTCATACTATGATGGTACGGAACCCTCGGTGCGCGAGTCCGACTCGCTCTTGACAGATTTTTTTACAGAATCGTATGACAACAACATCTAAAAATTTATAAAAAAAACTAATTATTTATGGTGTCGGCGTGTTTTGAAATACAAAGGCCTCCAGCATATTCCAAACTTCTCTTAATTTTTCTCTGCTAGAAACCTTTGCTTTCATTTTTTATTAATTACTAGCTGATGCCCGCGACTTCGTACGCGTGGACTTTATGACTTCGGCGTATGCATATAAATGAACTAAAGTAGTTACATAAGAAAATACTTGTAGCAGTGTTATGGTTCTGCATCAGGTGTTCCAGAACTTCTATTTTTATACCTCAACATAAAATGCTTATCAGGCTGAACAACTTTTGCAAAGATGTAATTTTTATATTTTGTATAGTTTAGCTGGACTATTATGGTTCTGCATCAGGTGTTCCAGATCTTCGATATTTGTACCTCAACAAAAAATGCTCATCAGGCTGAACAACCTTTGTTAGGGTGTCATTTTTATATTTCTTATAGTTTAGTTGGGCTATTATGGTTCTGCATTAGGTGTTCCATTTTCCAAAATCAATTATACTCTATAGTATAGAGCCTATACTATGCCCAGGTTTAACAGCTATATAACAAAAAAAGTTTCATTCAAATCAGCTCAGTATTTCCGGAGATTAGCGTGTTCAAACAGACAAACAAACAGACACACTTTTTAAAAAAAATTCATACTCTATTACTATGTCTCCATCGCAGCAAGATATATTTTTTTAATATATGTAATGTACAGACACACTTTTTAGGGTTCCGTAGCCAAAATGGCAAAAAACGGAACCCTTATAGATTCGTCATGTCTGTCTGTCTGTCTGTCCGTCCGTATGTCACAGCCACTTTATTCCAAAAGTATTAGGACTACATAGTTGAAACTTGGTAGGCAGGTGTATTTTGTGAACCGCTTTACGATTTTTACACAAAAATAAAAAAATAAAAATATTAAGGGGGGCTCCCCATACATGGAACTGAAACTGAAAATATTTTTTTTTCATCAAACCAATACTTGTGGGGTGTCTATAGATAGGTCTTTAAAAATGACATTGAGGTTTCTTAGACTATTTTTTTTCAAAGTCAACAGTTTGAAAGATATATGCCGCCAAAGTGGTAAAATGTGTGTCCCCCCCCCCTTTAACTTTTAAAGTAAGAGGGTGAAAAATCTAAAAAAAATATAAGTTATAGATCTTAACAAACACTTTCAACGAAAATTGGTTTGAACGAGATACAGTAATTAGTTTTTGAGATATAGCACATTTTCCAAAACCGCAAATATAACTTTGTCATTCATACAAACACTGTGAAAAACAAAGTTATTTTTTCAGACAAAAAATGATAGCGGTATTAAAATATTGTATGGTATAATGTACCTACGGAACCCTACTGCGCGTGGCCCGACACGCACTTGGCCGGTTTTTTTCTACTGTTTTATTATAGATAAGGATGTAAGGATTTCATCCACCATCTTTGATTATTTCTTTTTTCAGAATCGTATGACAACAACCAACCAACCAACCAACAACCAACATCCAATGGACTTGAAAGCAGAACTATTTAGAACCTTTGCTTTATTTTTTTTATTTAATTATTCCATCCACCATCTTTGATTATTTCTTTTTTTCAGAAACGTTTTGACAACAACCAACCAAAGAACATCCTATAATCCAATGGACTTAAAAGCAGAACTATTCAGAACCTTTGCTTTAATTTTATATTTATTATTTCATCCACAATCTTTGATTATTTCTTTTTTCAGAATCGTATGACAACAACCAACCAACCAAACAACCAGGGGGTTAAGTCTGCTAATGTTTTCGTCAAAATCGTAGTTCAATGGTGTTTGAATGGTAATGCTTTTTGACACACTGCTGTGTATTAATATTAACCAACAACAACAACCCGTCGTTTTTAGGGTTCCGTAGCCGAAATGGCAAAAAACGGAACCCTTATAGATTCGTCATGTCTGTCTGTCTGTCTGTTCGTATGTCACAGCCACTTTATTCGGAAAGTATTAAGACTACACAGTTGAAACTTGGTAGGTTGATGTATTCTGTTAATCGCTTAACGAATTTAATACAAAAATAAGAAAAATAAAAGATTAAGGGGGGGCTCCCCATACATGGAACTGAAAAAAAATTTTTTTTCTTCAAACCAACACGTGATGGGTGTTTATACCTAGTCTGGCCATAAGTTCTGTTACTTAGGTAAAATTTCAAATTTAGAATGCAAGCTGAAAAAAATTTTGTGGGCATTCGAAATTTGAACATTTAAAGAAAATAAAAACATATGGTTTCTGGAATTTCCTATATTTTCTAAAATGGAGGGGACGCTCAAAGAAGACAAAATCGTAGTAATTTCATTGCATCGTTGCGGTCTAGCGCCAACTGAGATTTTCAAACTGCTGAAAAGTTTGAAAATTCCACTGCGATTTATTTATCGTACTATCAAACGATTCAGAGAAGATTCAAGATTAGAAGATAATCAGAGGAGCGGTCAATCTCTTTCTGTTCGGACTCCAGCGATCATCAAAGCAGTGAAAGCGCAAATCTAACGAAATCCTGTCCGTAAGCAAAAATTTTGGCTCTGCAGATGGGACTAAGCAAAATCACTATTAAAAGGGTGTTGAATGAAGACCTAGGACTGCATGCTTACAGAAAAAAACAGCACATCTTCTTAACGCATGGCTGAAGAAAATCATATTCGAAAGATGCCGGGTTTTCTTAATGAGGTACGCGGGAAAAAAATCGTGAAATTTATTTTTTGGGCGAAAAAAATTTTAATGTTTTAGAGAGTTTCAACAAACTAAATGATAAAGTGTATACACACTCTAGTGAAGAAGCAAGCACACGTGTGCCATGTGTTCAGCGTGGTCATCACCCTTCAGAATTCATGGTTTGGTTGGGGGTCTCCTATTTGGGTCCAACAGAGGTGTTTTTTTGTGAAAAAGGAGTGAAAACCAGTGCCCTCATATACCAAAACACAATCCTAACAAACATTGTGTTACCTCTTTCACAAACAAGGTTCGAAAACGGACACTGGGTTTTCCAGCAAGATTCTGCGCTCGCTCATGAGGCGAAAAATACCCAAAACTGGCTCAAGACCCGTGAAATCGACTTTATCAGGCATGAGGATTAGCCCTCTTCCAGTCCAGACTTGAATCCCTTGGATTACAAAATATGGCAGTACTTAGAGGAGAAGGTCTGCGCTAAACCCCATCGCAACTTGGCGTCATTTAAAACATCCCTGATTAAAGCAGTCGCCGCTATTGACATGAACGTCGTGCGTGTTTCGATTGATGACTGGCCTCGCAGATTGAAGGCTTGTATCTAAGCAAGAGAAGGACATTTCGAATAATTTTAATGTGGTTTAAATCTGTATTTTATACCCTTTCATTTGACACATATATGGTTGTAGTGCGTAACTCACTGTGTCACTTATTTAACTTTCCATATGTAACATAATTTATGGCCAGACTAGGTAGATAGGTCTTTAAAAATGACATTGAGGTTTCTAAGACAACTTTTTCTCAAAGTCAACCGTTTGAAAGATATTCACTGCCAAAGTGGTAAAATGTGTGTCCCTCCCTTTAACTTTTGAAATAAGATAGTGAAAAATCGAAAAAGAATATATACTGTAGATCTTAATAAACACTTTCAACCAAAATTAGTTTGAACGAGATATAGTAATTAGTTTTCGAGATATAGCACATTTTCCAAAACCGCAAATATAACTTTGTCATTCATACCAACACAGTGAAAAACAAAGTTGTTTTTGCAGACGAAAAATGATAGGTGGTATTAAATATGGTATGGTATAAGGTAACTACGGAACCCTATGGCGCGTGGCCTGACACGCACTTGGCCGGTTTTTTTATTTAATTATTCCATCCACCATCTTTGGATTTTTTTTCAGAAACGTTTTGACAACAACCAACCAACCAACATCCAATAATCCAATGGACTTGAAAGCAGAAGCTATTTAGAACCTTTGCTTTAATTTTTTATTTATTATTTCATCCACCATCTTTGATTATTTCTTTTTTCAGAATCGTATGACAACAACCAACCAACCAACAACCAGGGGGTTAAGTCTGCTAATGTTTTCGTCAAAATCGTAGTTCAATGGTGTTTGAATGGTAATGCTTTTTAACATACTGCTGTGTATTAATATGAACCAACAACAACAACCCGTCGTTTTTTTTTAAACCAGATGACAATAATCAATCAACAACCAGTAATCATCAGACCTTAAAGAAGAACTATTTAAAACTTTTGCCTTGTTTTTATTCATTTTTTGATCGACCATCATCCATTTCCATTTTAGGGTTCCGTACCCAAAGGGTAAAAACGGGACCCTATCACTAAAACTCCGCTGTCCGTCTGTCTGTCACCAGGCTATCTCATGAACCGAGATGAAATTTTTACAGATTATGTATTTCTTTTGCCGCTATAACAAAATGCTAAAAACAGAATAAAATAAATATTTAAGAGGGGCTCCCAAACAACAAACGTGATTTTTGACGGAACCCATCGTGCGTGAGTTCGACTCGCACTTGGCCGGTTTTTTCAGAACTATATGACAATAACCAACTAACCAGCCAAAACCCAGTAATCAACAGACTTTAAAGCAGAACTATTTAAAACATTTGCCTTAATTTTTAGGGTTCCGTACCCAAAGGATAAAAACGGGACCCTATTACTAAGACTCCGCTGTCCGTCTATCTGTCACCAGGGGCCGTACCGGCTAACGAATCGAGCTTCGAAAAGTCTGCCGGGTTTCAAATTAAAACAGATAAATCGAGCCCCAATTGGGCCAAAATGGCGAACCCTAATTCATGAGTCACACAAACATCAATATGTTCCAAATAACTTCAACAAATAGTACAATAAGTAATTCCTTACTTCGATTTATCTGTTTTAATTTGAAACTCGGCAAATTTTCCGAAGCTCGATTCGTTAGCTGGTACGGCCCCAGGCTGTATCTCATGAACCGTGATAGCTAGAAAGTTGAAATTTTCACGGATGATGTATTTCTGTTGCCACTATAACAACAAATACTGAAAACAGAATTAAATTAATATATAAGGGGGGCTCCCATACAACAAACGTGATTTTTTTTGCCGTTTTTTGCTCGATATTAATAACGACAACAGGTAGACAGTTGAAATTTTCACAGATGATGTATTTTTGTTGCCGCTATAACAAAAAATACTAAAAACAGAATAAAATTAATATTTAAGGGGGGCTCCCATACAACAAACGTATATTTTTTTTTTTTGCCGTTTTTTGGTACGGAACCCTTCGTGCGCGAGTCCGATTCGCACTTGGCCGGTTTTTTTATTAATTATATCACCAATCATCACCTCCATTTTTTTCAGAACCATATGGTTCTGAATAAAAATGGAGGATGATGTTGTCATATGACAACAACCAACCAGCCAACACCCATCGGACTTTATAACAGAACTATTTAATTAAAACTTTTTCCTCAACTATAAATTATTTCACCGACCATCATTCAATTTTTTTTTTACCGTATTTATAAACTAACAATCAAAAGACACGCTCTTATTGGACTTTATTAACTATTTAAAAATATCACTTAATTTTTTTTTTAATAATTTCATCAATTTTCCATTTTTTAGAAGGAACTATAATGACAACAACCAATACCCAGTAAACAACGGACTGCAGAACTATTAAAAACCTTTGCCTTATTTTTTCATTTATTATATCATCTTCCATTTTTTTTCAGATCCATATGACAACAACCAGCTAACCAACAAACGACAACCATCAACCAGTTATCATCAAATTTTAAAGCAAAACTTATTTAAATATCAACAATATACACTCGACGTCAGAAAAACCGCACCTCTTCGAAAATAAGTTCAGACTTGGCCACCTGCTATTGCTAGCTGACGTTTCATTGTGTAAATGTTGATATCTATTGAAAGTACATTTAATGAGCTTCTATTTAATAATCGTTTAAAAGAATGAAAGCAGAATAAATGCGGTAGAGATGCGATCGTTGAGGAAAATATGTGGAGTCAAATTGAGTGATAGAGTGAGCAATGATGTGATTCGTAAAAGGTGTGGTCTGGAAGATGATATAGTGACAAGAATTGAGAAAGGAATGCTCCGGTGGTTTGGTCACTTAGAGAGGATGAATGAAAGGCGAATCACGAAAGAGATATATTGTGCGAATGTGGAAGGAACGATTGCGCAAGGGCGGGCGTCCCAGAAAAACCTACGCGGACCTGGGGCCGTACCGGCTAACGAATCGATTATCGAAGTCTGCCGGGTTTCAACTTAAAGCAGAAAAATCAATGTAAGGAATTTCATCTTGTACTTTCTGTTGACGTAATTTGGAAGATATCGATGTTCGTGTGACATCATGAATTGGGGTTCGCCATTTTCGCCCAATTGGGGCTCGATTTATCTGTTTTAATTTGAAACCCGGCAGACTTTTCGATAATCGATTCGTTAGCCCCCTGATAGAGGTTATTACAAAAAAGGCTGGTGTACGCAGTGACAAAAACCGCAGGGCATGTATGAAAAGATTGATGGATGTGAATGAAGCGAAAGAAGTGTGCAAGGATCGTAGCAGGTAGCGATCCATAGTCTCTGCCTATCCCCATCGGAAACAGGCGTGAGTGTATGTATGTTGATTAATTAACATAACAGTTACAATAATTAAACGCTTAAAGCGTTATTGCTTGCGGCGTCATAAACGGAAAATAAAAGGGGTCAATTCAGGAAATGCGGGTAAATTCGCTATCAAGATGATGGAGAAAACACACTTCAACAGTTCAATAAAAAAAAGAATACCCAAGATGGATATTATTGCCCATGAAGTTAATCAAATATTGCAAAAAAATGAGGCAATGTAATGTCGCTCGGAAACTGAATCTCAGTAATCAATTCCGTTCGACGAGTATTCCAGCGGTTTCTAGAGACTGTTGGCTATGTCCGAAGGGTAAGAAGTATATAACAACACTTACCATTAAATTTGATAGGATTAAAAAAACTTTTAAATATATTTTTTTAAAGGTGCGAAATTTCTGACGCCGAGTGTATTATGTTATTCATAAACTATTAGAGTTTACAAAGACAACAATAGTAAACAACACTTCTCAAAGAACCAAACAGAAAGTCCACACTTTAAACAAAAATGAATCATTTTAGATCTTTATTTATTTTTCACCCAAGGGTTGCCTGGAAGAGATTGCTGCTTAGAAATAAGGCCGCCTCTTGTATGTTTTTTCTCTGTAACTGTCCTTTTTATAATAATTGTTTGTGTGCAATAAACTGTAATTTATTATTATTATTATTGTTTTTTACAACTGTACTGTTTTTAGAATTTGCCTTTTAGGGAACTAAAGTAATCTACATATTATGCACAAAATAATTGTCACAAAGTGCAAATAAAACACTTTTTTGACGGATACTAGCGCGGTTTTATTGAAAGTACTTTGCTTTTACCACAACAAACTTTTCAGACATAAAATTCCAGGCGAGACAGAACTCAACAATTAACCACTTAAAATGAAATGTAGTTATTAATAATTTGCCTTTTAGCGAATAAAGGTAATCATTTTTCAGACATGAAATTGCAGGCAAGACAGAACTTGCCATTTTAACCATCTAAAATGATGTGAATTTGTTATTTATGATAATTTGTCTTTTAGCGAATAAAGATAATCATTTTTCAGACATGAAATTGCAGACAAGACAGAACTTGCCAATTTAACCATCTAAAATGAAATGTGAATTTGTTATTTATGAGAATTTGCCTTTTAGCGAATAAAGGTTATCATTATTCAGACATGAAATTGCAGGCAAGACAGAACTTGCCAATTTAACCATCTAAAATGAAATGTGAATTTGTTATTATGATAATTTGCCTTTTAGCAAACAAAGGTAAGTAATCATTATTCAGACATGAAATTGTAGGCAAGACAGAACTTGCCAATTTAACCATCTAAAATGTAATGCGAATTTGTTATTTATGATAATTTGCTTTTTAGCAAACAAAGGTAAGTAATAATTATTCAGACATGAAATAGCAGGCAAGACAGAACTTGGCAATTTAACCATCTAAAATGAAATGTGAATTTGTTATTTATGATAATTTGCCTTTTAGCAAACAAAGGTAAGTACATAATCATTATTCAGACATGAAATTGTTGGCAAGACAGAACTTGCCAATTTAACCATCTAAAATGAAATGTGAATTTGTTATTATGATAATTTGCCTTTTAGCAAACAAAGGTAATCATTATTCAGACATGAAATTGCAGGCAAGACAGAACTTCCCAATTTAACCATCTAAAATGAAATTTGAACTTGTTATTATGATAATTTTCATTTTAGTGAACAAATGTAATCCACAAATGCACAAAAAATTTGTCAGAAAATAAATGATTTCAATACAATGTAGACGCTGAACCAAAACTTTTCAAACAACTAATGTAATTGCAGGGGAGACAGAACTCTCCTTTAAAACTTATAAAAAAATAAAAAACCAGCCAAGTGCGAGTCGGACTTACGCACGAAGGGTTCCGTACCAAAAAACGGCAAAAAAATTACGTTTGTTGTATAGGAGCCCCCCTTAAATATTAATTTTATTCTGTTTTTAGTATTTGTTGTTATAGCGGCAACAAAAATACATCATCTGTGAAAATTTCAACTGTCTACCTGTTGTCGTTATTAATATCGAGCAAAAAACGGCAAAAATATCACGTTTGTTATATGGGAGCCCCCCTAATATTTTAATTTAATTCAGTTTTCTGTATTTGTTGTTATAGCGGGAACAGAAATACATCATCTGTGAAAATTTCAACTTTCTAGCTATCACGGTTCATGAGATACAGCCTGGTGACAGACAGACAGACGGACAGCGGAGTCTTAGTAATAGGGTCCCGTTTTTACCCTTTGGGTACGGAACCCTATAAAACAACAGTAACTCACTAAAGGCGGTTCCACACTCTGCATAATAGTGGATTCTGGAATTTACAAGCATTCACATCCCATTTTAGGGACTAAAAGAATCCTTGCAATTTCCAAAAAATGCGCAAAATATTTGTCACAATATAAATTATTCCAAAACAACAAAGCTGCTGAACCAAAACTTTTCAAACAACAAATCAAATTATAAGCGAGACAGAACTCGCCTTTAAAGATGCCTGTCCATTGACGCGATGCAGAGAAACGAGAGGAAATATTAACCAATAGGATTGCATAAAATCTTCACTCCTCAATCCTATTGATTTATTTCACACACTGCACAATAGTGGATTTTGGAATTTACAGGCATTCACATCCCATTTTAGGGACTAAAAGAATCCTTGCAATTTCCAAAAAATGCGCACAATATTTGTCACAATATAAATTATTCCAAAACAACAAAGCCGTTGAACCAAAACTTTTCAAACAACAAATCAAATTATAGGCAAGACAGAACTCGCCTTTAAAGATGCCTGTCCATTATCGCGAAGCAGAGAAACGAGAGGAAATATTAACCAATAGGATTGCATAAAATCTTCACTCCTCAATCCTATTGATTATTTCACACACTGCATAATAGTGGATTCTGGAATTAACAAGCATTCAAATCCCATTTTAGGGACTAAAAGAATCCTTGCAATTTACAACAAATGCGCAAAATATGTCACAATATAAATTATTCCAAAACAACAAAGCTGCTGAACCAAAACTTTTCAAACAACGAATGAAATTGCAGACGAGACAGAACTCGCCTTAGGGCTGCCTGTCCATTGACGCGGAGCAAGGCAGCGGAGCGGAGAAACGAGGAAATATTAACCAATAGGATTGCATAAAATATACTATCCGCAATCCTATTGGTTAATATTTCCACTTGTCTCCGCTCCACCACTCAGCGTCAATGGACAGGCACCCTAAAACTAAAAAAAAAACTTTTTTTTAATAAAAAAAATACAGTGACTCCCTAAAGCCGCTTCCACACACAGCATAATAGTTGATTCTGAAATTTGCAAGCATTCACAGTTCACACCCACTTTAGGGACCAACAGAAAACTTGCAATTTCCAAAATTCACTACTACCAAAACTTGGGCGAATTATTTAAATGTTGTTTGAGCCTGTGGGCCAGTTATACGCAGAGGGCTTACAGCGCACTGCCACTGCGAGTCCAGTACAACGATGCTTTTAGGGTGCTGCTGGGACTGCCTAGGTTTTGTAGTGCTTCCAATATGTTCGCAGAATCACATGTTGATGGTTTTCATGCCATAATCAGGAAACGCTGTGAAGCATTGCTAAGCAGAACACGTAGTAGTCCCAACAGCATCCTGACGGCAGTTGTTGATCGATGGGACTCTCCATTGCTAGTCACTGGTTGCGTCTGCGTGCGAGGCCACCTGCGCGTATGTAGAACGCAACTTGTGTCTAAACTTACCTGCTCATTACTTACTAACATAGTTTTAAGACTCATTGTTACTAACACTCTATGGACTACTTTTTGTCTGAAATAAATTACTTATTATTATTATAAGTACCATTTAAACACAATTTTCGTGTGTTGATCGGCTGAATTGTGTTTAAGTGGTACTTAAATAATATTTAATAAATGGTGCAAGTCGCGGTTAAATGCAGATTGCAGAGCTGCCCCAAAACAACAATAAATTAAAAAATAATTTATTTAGTTATAAAATGATATTACTTTTGCGATCTACATAGATCGCACAAGTAATATTAAAAACAAAGAGGCATTTTTTTTTATGATTTGGTCTTCATACATATGGGGTAGTTTCACAGTTCAGCCGATCTGGAAATAAAAAAAAACATTTAAAAATGAAACAAGCAGTTATAAGCAACTCTTAAGTAGGTAAGATATAGCCTGATTCAATCTTTATGACTCCTGTGAAGTTAGCCTATGTAAATATTGATGGAAATGTTTTTTACTAATAAAAACAAGCAAGCGTGTCATTAATGATGGATTTGTTGGGTACATATAAACCTGTCCAGGCATTTGAAAGCTACGGTGGAATAAAGAAACGTACATACATACACACACACATAAACCTTGAACACAGTAATGTGTTAAAGGAGTGTAAACTCCTTTTGGCAGTTGTGTAATGAAAGAAATTGACAAAAAGGTTAAAAAAGTGATAGATAGTTCAGTCTGTAGAAAACCTTAATAAGTTGCTCACTAAACACTGAAAAACAGCAGAAAAATTGTAGGTACCTATCATCAGGGACGGAGACTTTATGTCCCATCATCATATCAGCTGCTCGACGACAATCGGTCCTGCGCTGCCCGAATCCAGGGGCTTCTTATGTCTAGCATAATGTCAAGATCTTGAACATCATCAACAACTACCTACATCAGTTTAGTTCACACCTGGGGGATACGAACTTCAGAAAATTTGCTGAGTTTCAAATTAAAACAGAAATCGAAGTAAGGCATTTCGTATTGTAGGTACTATTTGTTGAAGTAATTTGGAAGATATTGATGTTTGTGTGATCACATGAATTAGGGTTCGTAGACTTTTTGAAGTTTGATGCGTTAGCCGGTACGGCCCCAGGACCCTATTAATAAAACGTGATGTCACCTGTCATGATTTATATCCATTGCGTCAAACAATTTGGAAATAGAAGAAACTCTCAGCTAAGCAGCAATGTAAACCAAATTGTCACGTTAAAAAATAGCAGCCCAGGATGATGACTAAAAAACCTGCTGAGTCACTAAACACTGTAATGATTTATACACTTACCATTCATGAAGTGGTGACAACTTGCTGTCAACGGTCTTGGTCCAAGTCTTGATAAAGTTCCAATTCAGGAATTTTCACCGCAGCTCGGCTTTAAGATGACAAAAACCTGCTAAGTCGCTAAACTAAACACTAATGATTAATACATTTACCATTCATGAAGTAGTGACAACTTGCTGTTGATGGTCTTGGTCAAAGACTTGATAAGGCCCAAATCAGGAATTTTCACCACTGCTCAGCATCAAGATGACACCAGCTATGTTGGAAAGCCAGCATACTATGGTGATAGTTTCTGAAAAACAATAAAATAAAAGTGTATAAACAAAAAATAATCATTTATTGGTTCATAAAAACAAAGTCATCACGGTGGTTCATCTAAAATCATAGTATTTTCAGGATTACTTGAAAACTATTGAACCGATTAGAAAAAAATATATATGGGAGCACACCTGAACTACGTTCTTTCTTAACAATTGGCAAAGTTGTGGTAAAATAAAACCTACATAAAAAAATACCGTTAACTTCAGAACCTTTTGCAAAACACTGCATGGTTCGCAGTCAGTGGATAATATATAATAAAAGAAATTAGCAAAAGCTAAAATACAACAAACAAATATTGTCAACAAATGGTTTTACAAAGATTACGAAAACCTTTCAACCTTGGGTCGCGGAAGGTCGTCTTCAGGGAAAATTGTAATTTAAAAGCTGTAGATTTCATATTATTTGCGATTAGTAAGTAAAACAACGATATTGCACCTTTGCAATATTTATATCGAAGTTATGTAGGTACTTTGAAATGACGCTAATTAAATGGCGGTTAAAAAAAATAGGAATTTATGGGAATTTCTATGGTCAGACTTAAGTTACATTAAAATCAATGGGATGCTTTACAGAAACGTGTAAACAAATCAATGAAATGTTAATGCTTTGCTACTTACAAAACAACCCGTAAAATAAGTTCAGTCAACGAAAAAAGTTGTCTAATCAAACCAAGAGTTTCATATTCATTTCATGTGGTGATCATTAAATTTCTTACCTGAATTAAAGCCTTTTCTATTATTGAAAATAAAGAAACTTTTCATTTTTTTCGGTGTCGCCGCTTCGCCGGCTGCCGGTCACATAAAAAGGAATTAGGGATGTTCGTTCGATCCGATCCGATCCGATACTTGCGTGGATCGATACAGCATTCGATCCTTTGGCGGATCGATACACATAAAAATCTGATCGAAAAAATCATATTATGTATTTATCGTATTATATACAGCCTGCCTAGCATGACCGATTTATATCGCGTAATATAGCATTATATCGACACTCAACTGTCCTTTGTCTTTTTGACTTTTAAACGTGATAAAACGCTATATCACGCGATATTTAATCAGTCATGCTAGGCAGGCAGGATGTCCCAAAACTTTGTAACAGAATCATTTATATCAATATTTTATTGATTTATATCAATTATTTATATCAATTATAGCAGGATTTATATTGAACTGCCTTACTTTTTCGTTCAACTTCAAAGGTTAGTTCAAAAGCAGACCTTAAGCAGTCCTGCCCCCCTAGCCAAAGTAACATTTGCAAATTCTCGCTATCGCTTCGCTTCAAAACATGTATGGATTTGACGTTTTAAAATTCGATTGTTAACGAAGCCTTATGTCAATCCCATACATGTTTCGAAAGCGAAGCGATAACGAAGATTAGCGAATGTTACTTTGGCTAGGCCCTCAGTTTAAAGCCTGATTTTGAACTGAACTGTTTCTTATTTGCTGATGGTAAGCTCCAAGAATTGAACCCACCAAAAAAGCAAAAAAAATTGTTTATTTACGATACCAATCGAAAGCAATACTCCTACATAAGGATTATTTTTTCTTAATTGACACAGCATCTAAAATCTGATTTAACATTTAAATTATAATTATTACGGATTGTATCAATTTGTATCGAATCGTATGCAATTTTTTTATAAATCTTTGGATGCAGTTCCATTTCATTTTAAAAACAAAATGAAGTCTTATTGCAGTAACATTTTCTATTTTTAATATTTATTTAAGGTACTTTCCCTCCGTGTGGCAAAGTTTTGGGACACCCTGCATAGTAATTACATAGAGGATATTTGAACTTGAACATTTCCTTTCTTTAAAATACTATAGTATAGTGGGCGAACAGATCCATATTTTTTATATAAAAAATTCTCTTATCAATCTGTTGCCATATCAAATTTTAATGTACCATCAAATTCGTGATAATTATTATATAGCTTTTTGTTTAGTTTGAGAACAAGTTTCTTTCGGTAAAAACGTTTTGTTCACTTTGACAACCAGAAGCTTTTAATTTTGTTTTTGCGTACTTTAAAATTTAAATAATGAAAAAATTAAAAATATTTTATTTATTTAAGGTCAAGCCACACAGTGGGCGCGACGGGCGCGGCGTGACGCGGCGCGACGGGAGTTCACACTGCGGGCGTGATCACGCCTACGTTCCGCCCTGCCGCGTTTCCGATCTGTATTCACGCTCGGCGCGACGGCAGCGTGGCGCGACGGGACGCGACACGTAGCGCCACGCCGGCCTGTGTGACGTCGTCCATAGTATCTAGTACATTACAACTTCTCAGCGTCGCGTCGCCGTCCCGTCCCGTTACGTCACGCCCGCTGTGTGGCTTGGCCTTTACTAAACATTACTAAGTACTTACATTAGGTACTTAATATATCGTTTATAATAAAGTGTAATTAAAAATTCGACTTTTCTAACATATATTCGATACTTGATCAATCCAAAAAATCGTATCAATTTTAATGGATCGATACAATGGATTACGATTTACGATCCATTGCGATCCAGAATATCGAAACAAGGTACCCGGACGAACATCCCTAAAAGGAAATGGCTACCACAGATTAGATTAAATTACTAAAATATCAACAAACAGGCAGTGTTGTTGCCACGTGATGAAATTGTGTTCCCATCCCAACCCATTGACCTGCATATATTTACACTGGACATGTCAAACTGTTTTTGTGTCTATTTGATTACCGCCATGTTGGCGCTGTAGGACGTAGCGTGAGCATAGCGTGCGTACATGGTACTAAAGTTTGAAGTCTGGAGAGACCATCACGTCAACCATTTTCATATTGTACATCAAAATTAGTTCTTAAGGCTGCCTACGCACTGGCGACCATGGTCGCCGCGACCTGGCCGCGGCGGCCAGTGAATTCTGGACTTTATATGGCAATCGCTATAGCCCCTACGCACTTAGCGGCCAGCGAGCAGCGGCCACCGTTGGCCGCGGCGTCCAATTTGATGCCACGCGACCAGCGACCAATCGTGGCCGTCGAGAACATCACTTCTGTATTAAAATTCATCAGTGCTACCGCATCGGCCGCGGCGACCAGACGTGTAGCTAGCTACAGAGTGATTATTTTACAATGGCCAATTTCGACACGGAAAGGTTCATAATTGAAGTTGAAAATAGAAGAGGCTTATGGGATTTAGCATCAAATGATTACTCCAATAAAGATGTTAAGCAGCAGTTGTGGCTTGAAGTGGTCGATATATTTGGCGGTGAATCGATGGAAGATAAAGAAAAGGCAGAACTTGGTTAGTATTTTATTTTATTATGCCTAAGTAAGTAATAATGCGATGAACTACAATAAACGCAGCAGGTGCTGTAGTAGCATTCGACACGTATATGTGACATGAGTGATTTTTTTTTTAAAGTTGTTCCGTTCATTCAAAATCTAAGAAATTTTAGCAAATAGGTAATTGTCAAAAGTATAACTATTTTATTTCTACTATTTTTCGCTTTGCACATGAGTTTTGACAATTATTTGCTAAAATTTCCCAGGTTTTCGTAATGATTGGAATAACTTTTTAAAAAGATTACTCATACCGCATGTGCGTTCGACGCCATTTTGTTTACGGCGCGCAATGGCGGCTCGCGGCGAGCAAGTGCCTCAACGCACAAACTGAGCAGCCGTCGTAGGTACGCACCCATATATTTACAAATTGTGCCAGGGCAAGCGACCATCGGTACTGAAGTAGTTTGCGAATATATCTCGATATTCGGTTGATGTTCTATTTGCTCTATTAGGTAAAGATGCAGGTATTTCTAATAAAGCCTCTGGTACAGTTAACGTGTCCTTGAAATCATATCCGTCTCTTTCTCGCACAAAATTATGAAGCACACATAGAGCTTTTATAATCACAACTGCAAATTCTTTCTTGACGTTTAGGGGTCGGTGAAGAATCTGCCATTTATTGGCTAATATTCCAAATGTACATTCAATATAGCGGCGGGCACGGGATAGTCGATAATTAAAATTAGTCTTTACATTATTCAAGTTTCTCCCAGCATACGGTCGCATCATATGTTCCGATAGTGAAAACGCCTCATCACCCACTAAAACGAACGGCATTGATTGGCCATTTTCTTTGATGGGGTTATTGCTCGGAATATCGAGATCATTATTTAAAAGCCTATGATAAAATACAGAGTCTTTGTAAATTGACGAATCACTGCATTTGCCGTATGCTCCAATATCTACGTAAAGAAATTTATAATTTACATCACATATTGCAAGTAACACGATTGAAAAATAATTCTTGTAATTGTAATAAAGAGATCCCGAATGTTGTGGTTTGATAACTCTAATGTGCTTGCCGTCGATGGCTCCGATGCAATTAGGAAATTGGGCGTATTTTTGAAAACCTTCAGCCGTTTGAATCCACTTATCTCTGGTCAATTGTGGCATCACAATTGGTTTTAATATCTCCCATATTGCTTCACAAACATCAAATACTATTTCCGATACTGTAGGAAGCCCTATACGGTATTCATGACTTATATGAGATAAAGAACACCCAGTAGCCAAATACCTGAAAATAAAATTCACATTAATAAACATAATATTAGTTTTGTAATATGTACCACATTTATTTATTGATTTACAGGCATTACTCTCCAAAAAAGATGGAAAAACCTTAGAGACTGTTTCACAAGAGAGCTGCGCCGTCTTAAAGATGTCAAAAGTGGTTCTGCTGCAAAACGTAAATCACAATACACCTATTTCAACCAATTACTGTTTTTGAAATCAGTGCTGGACACAAACGCAACAGAAAATAGTCTCGAAGAGGCAAGTCAAGAAAATGAAAGTGCAAGATCAGAAGATCTTGAGACTCAACAGTCTGCATCAAAGTCGCTTAGAACAAAAAGGAAGAAAAAAATACCAAACGAAGAATCCGATACAGACCCTCTAATTTCAGTTCTGCATAAGACCATAGCGACTACACAGAATGATTCAAATTGTGACAGACTGTTTCTTTTATCCCTCCTCGAAAGATTTCAAACAATCCCTGCTGCAATGAAGACCAAAGCGAAAATGGAAATCATGGAAATTATAGAAAAATACCAACCGAACTGTACACCTACAACAGCGCGCATAAACTATTCAAGTAATTTCAATACTCTTAACGACCAAGAATATGACCCGCATCGACCGAGTTATTCAGGTTATTCTACTACCAACAGGATATCAGATGATTCAAATTACAGCGATACTCATACTCATTATTCTGATATTTCTCAAAATTCAGAAATGATAGACCTATTTCCCAATTTGAATGATTAATTGTTCACAATTGCAATTTTTTAAGTTATGAAAATACAAATAATTTGATTATCTACTTCAGTTTTTTAATATTTAAAAACATGTTATAAGCAAGCCCTTTTCCTCTCCTTTTCAAAGTCGTAAAGTAGAATACTACTGAACAATAGTTCATAAATTTTTTAAAGTGGCAAAACCTTGGTCAATGAATTATACAGGTTGTTGTGAAAAACACAACAGTGGTGGTTTAGGGTGATTCAGAATCGAGTCTTGTATAATTCAAATTTACAAAAAAATCCATTTAGCAGTTTAAGTAAAAAAAAAGGCCCTATCACATTATTTTTATTTTTCCTGTACACAATACTCCATTCCGAAACACCCTTTAAAATATATCACGTATTTTTTAAACATTCTGTATTTAAAAAAGAAAAAGCTTACCTTATTGTTATTACTAATTTTTCTTCTGCTGGAATGCATTTCCGATAGTTGTTACCAGTTCCAGTAATTTTTGGTTTTATTGTATCCAGTAACAGTTTAAAAGTATTCGTTGACATTCTCATGTAATTAAAGAATCTCTTCTCATACATTTTTAAATCCAAAAAATAAGTATAATATAATCCTTTAGTCTTTCTCTCGCAAAGTAATGGATGCACCCAAAACTGTCTTTTACGTGAAATCTTCCGTTTTCGTTTTCGTAGTAAATACACAAGCACAGTTAGCGTGATTATCTTCTGCACGTCCATCTTGACACACCCTTGGAAGTCGACTGCAAATTTTTCGGCCGTCCACATGTCGCGCTTGCCTACGCACCGGCGACCATGGCCGCGGCGGCCTGGCCGCGTCTATGGTCGCCACATGTCGCGCTTGCCTACGCACCGGCGACCATGGCCGCGGCGGCCTGGCCGCGTCTATGGTCGCCAGTGCGTAGGCAGCCTTAGACGCACGCTAGTGGCGTTTCAAATAGGCACAAGAACTTTGCTGTCAAATCACACAGACAGCCTGTCCAGTTAAATAAAAAAAAAAAATTTCATGTCAGTGTCCCAACCAAATGACAAATCTCATCCGAACGAAATTGACTTTATCGAACAAGTCGACTACGCATAAAGACAGTGCCGCGCCGCACTGACGTGCCATCCACCACGGATCAATGAACAAAATTTGGATTTAGGGCATTTTAGGGTAAGTATGAGAAAGCAGCCTGCCTAGCATGACCGATTTATATCGCCTGATATAGCATTTTATCGACACTCAACTGTCAAATTCCTTTGTCTTTTTAACCGTGATAAAACGCTATATCACGCGATATAAATCGGTCATGCTAGGCAGGCAGGCCTGAAGCAGTCCTGCTTAAGGCCTGCTTTTGAACTGAACGGTTTCTTATTTGCTGATGGCAAGCCCCCAGAGCCCGATTGATTCACAAACATCCGAAACCTTTACGCTTTCTAAGCCTTTCCGTGACGCTTACCTTGATGCATGCCTTGACGCATGCACTCACGCATGCCTTGGCATGCATAAAGATTTACGAGAAAAATAAACGATGGAAGAGATGCTTGACGTCAAGGCTTGCCAGTCCAAAACGGCTTCACCAGCCTTGTGCTTGCTTGATTATTTTGGGAGTCATGTACAGCCAGCAGCACGTCATACTATACATGTTGACCATGAGACCGTCTTTATGTGATGATCCTGTGCTACAGGATATGATGATTTGCAGATGAAGTGATCGGCAGGTGGCAGCGTATTGCACCAAGGTCTAGTTAAAATAAAATAAACTCACAAACGCTGATGTTTTAATCATAAAACAACAGGCCGTATTCACAGTCAATAATTGGTTATGAGATTAAAATGGATTAGCCTTATAATAGAACAAAACAATTTTTAGTCGAGCCCATGACACGGAGCAAAAATAGAGTTCGAACGGAAGTGGAGACATTTCGGTGGTGTTGCTAGATATTATTTAAGAAAAAGAAATGTAAAGCATACCACACACTCTCGCAGATAATTTCAACACTCCTCCTTATGGTTTACATTTGTTAAAGTCAAAAGTAAAAAAAATATTATTGAATTACAACGACTCTACATTAAAATGACTCTATATCAAATCTGTAAGTTATACACACTTAACAACATTTAAACCATTCATAAAGTATTGATGTTTTTGAGTACAAAGTGGTTTGGTCAAAATATCTGCCAACATCTGATCGGTAGGTAAATAGTTAACAATCACAATACCATTCTGCACTAAGTCTTTTATATAATGATACCTTAAATCTATATGTTTAGTCTTCTTTTGTGTTTGTTCTCAGACGATTGCGGCAAACAGTCTCTTTGGAGGCGGCTCTTACAGCTTACCATGCTTATGTAGCATCTGTGTTGAGGTATGGGTTGATTCTATGGGGAAACTCTACCGACATTAATAGGGCATTCATAGCCCAAAAAAAGTGTATACGCGCAATAGTAGGAATTAAACCGTATGAATCATGTAAACCGCACTTTAAAGAATTGAAAATATTTACCCTTCCATGTTTATACATTTTTGAATCATGTACTAAGTTAGACAGCATATGTATCTTTATAAAACTGCTAAAGAAGTGTATCCACGCGCAAGTAGGAATATAAATAGATTGGTTTTGGCTCATACTCCTAGAACAGCAATGTACTCTAAAAGCTGCCTAGTAATGACAATGAAGCTGTTTAATAAATTACCTGTTGATATTAAACAGTCACCATCTTTAACTTTATTTAGGACAAGACTAAGAAATTTTCTAATAGACCACAGTTTTTATAGTGTAGCAGAATTTTTAGTGACCAATGGGAATAAATATTTGTAATCTAATTATTTAGCATAAGCAATTGTTGAAATTAATTTTAATAATTTGACATAAATTTTTTAGTAATAAAATGAAATCGATTACTAATGAATACTGTAATATTTAACTTAACTAAATTAATATAATATTTGCATGCCAGTCTGGTAAAACATGTTTGTACGCTCAAATGTTGTGACCACCTATTTTACCATGTTTTTAGCGAATAAATTATCATTTATCATTTCTTATGAGAATATTCTTTTACAAGTAAGAGTTTTTGAGCACTCTGGCTATCGTTGTAAACTATGACCTTAAAATGTTTATTACAAATTTCACTCAAGAAATTTTTAACAAAACATATGTCTTTACATACATCGCTGATCGCAAGGTACTCAGCCTCTGTACTTGAAAGAGCTGTACTTCGCTGCTTCCTGGCTTCCCAGTTAACAACATTGTTACCGAGTTTCACGACAAAGCCGGTGTACGATTTACGATCACATAAATCGTTCGCCCAATCCGCGTCGGCATAGGCATTAATAGTAAAATCATTAGATTTCCTAAATACCAGACCATATGTAATTGTTCCAGCTAAGTAACGAAGTACTCTCTTCAATGCTTGCCAGTGACTTTTATTAAAACAAGTTGCAAACTGACTAAGTTGACTGCATGCATATGATATATCCGGGCGTGTACAAACAGATAAATACATTAATGAGCCCAATAATTGTCTATAGTTATACATGTCATCATCCAATGGTTTAATATCTGACTTGTCGAATTTACTATTCACTGGCAAAGGTGTAGAAACAGGTTTACATTCTGACATATTATATTTCAACAATAGGCGCTTTACATAATCCGACTGATCCAACATTAAAGTACCATTTTTCTTTGTAACATTAATACCTAAACAATTAGTTAGTTCACCTAAATGTCGGATTTCAAAGTTTTTCTGCAACATACTAAGAACTTTATCTATACATCCATTGTGAAAAATATACATATCATCTACATATAATACTATTATGATGTATTCATTATTATTATTTTTTATATACACACATGGCTCACATCGACTCTGTACAAAATTATTTTGAGACAAAATATTATGAATTTTTAAATTCCACATGCGTGAAGATTGTTTAAGACCATATAAGCTCTTATTTAGTTTACAGACTTTATTTTTATCTATACTGAAGCCTTGAGGAGGCTCCATGAATATTGTTTCATTTAAGTCGCTATTCAGAAATGCTGTTGTTACATCAACATGATCCATTTGTAAGTTAAACTCATTAGCTAGTGAAAATAATATCCTCAGAGTGGAATGTCGAACGACAGGGGAAAACGTTTCGGAATAGTCAACGCCTTCTTGCTGAGTAAAACCACGGGCAACCAATCTAGCTTTGTATCGATCTAGCTTACCTGTAGCATCATATTTTCGTTTATACACCCATTTGCATTTTATGATGTTGGCATCTTTGGGATGATCAAGTATCTCCCAAACTTGATTTCTATTTAACTATTCATACTCACGGTTCATTGCCTCCGTCCACTGGCGTGAATCAGCTGAACTCATGGCTTCGTCAAATGTTTGAGGATCCGAGAATGAACAACCGTGTGCTAGTAATGAGGATACGTCATAATCTTTATATTTTTGTGGAAAAACACCTCGTGTGCTTCGAACAGGGCGCTGTGAGACAGACTCACCACCGGAAACTTCCTTGGTAATGTCATCTCCTCCTGGAAATGCAGGCTGCGGTTGCGAAAGTGTATCAGAAGTCACACTGCAATCCTCTTCTCTTTCATCTTCCTGCGCCATGAAATACTGGTCAGACAGCGGCGACGACTGCAGGTGCGCCATATCTGATCCTGAAATCATCGAAGATTGATTAATATTTGTGCCCTCGAACTTCTCACTAGCATTATCACTATTTTCAATATACAAAAAATTATCATTCTCATTAAGTAAAATATTATTCTCATTATTCAAATTATTATAATTGTTATCATTAATTATTTCATTAGAATTTATATTTAAAATGTCATTTGAATTAAAGCTTTTCTTCCATTCATTTAGATTAAAATTGTAAAAATTTAAATTATTCTCTGCCGGCTCAGACTTCTGCTCTTTCTTTCCTAAAAATTCACTCTCTATAAAAACTACATTTCTTGAGTAAACAACAGAGCGTGGATTGGACGAATCGACAAGACGATAACCTTAACACGTCTCACCATATCCTACAAATATATAGGCCTTTGCTTTAGCATCGAGTTTTCGCCGTTTTTGATGAGGTACAAGGGAATAGGCTGTGCATCCAAAAATTCTAAGATGGCTTAAATCAACTGGTAAATTAGTCCAGACCACTTCAGAATGCGATCGGATAATGCTTGGGTAGGAGACCTATTTTTAAGGTATATTGCAGTCATAACTGCTTCTCCCCAATACTTGTTAGACAAACCCGCTTCCTGGAGCATAGCCCGAGCTTTTTCTAGTATAGTCCTGTTAACCCTCTCAGCAATGCCGTTCTGCTGCGGGCAATAAGGAACACTAGTCTGATGCACAATTCCTTCCTTTTTTAAAAAACTCTCTAATTCAGCATTACAATACTCTGTGCCATTATCCGTCCTCAAGATTTTAATTGGCAAACCCTTCTGTTTTTCTACAAGTGCTTTAAAAGACAAAAAATGTGAACTCACCTCTGATTTTGTCTTCATAAGATATCCATATGTCTTTCTTGAGAAATCATCGGTGAAAGTGAGTAAGTATCGCGCTCCACCTCAACTGGTTTCTTGCATTGGGCCGCAGACGTCACTGTGGACAAGTTCCAGTGGTTTTGCAGCATGCCTCACAACTGCCCGGGGAAAGGATGCTTCATGCATCTTCCCAGTAAGACACGAGATACAACTGCTTGGTAAGTTGTCGTCAGATTCCTGAAAAACAACACCAACACACATGTTTTTCCCATCACCAAGTACCTTTATACCTTTAGTGTGTAAGTGACCCAAACGCTTGTGCCAGATAACAGTAGACACACTTGATGCAGCATGAGCATTCTCTGTTCCTTGACTACATTTCAAGGACTTGGAAAACTCAAATTTGGGGATAGGCTGAACCTGCTCTACCTTGACTTTGTAAAGACCATTATGGTTGTTAGCAACTAGTACTTGATTGCCAGTGATTTTAAAATCTTTATAAACAATACATTTATCTTTTAGGAAAGTTACAGCATAATTCTTTGAGGTTATTTCACTAACAGACAATAAATTATTGGAAAGTTCGGGTACTAAAAGAACATTATCAAGACCCACATTAGATGAGATATTAAGTTTACCAACTAACCTACTAGTGAGCTTCTGCCCGTTTGCTACATGTATGACGCTATTCTTCTCTTTCACGTCTCTCAACAGGGCGGTATCAGCAGCAGCACACATATGAGCGGTGGCACCAGAGTCAACAATGAATTCATTGGAACTGCAGGCCGAGAAAGCTGAAGCAACTAGTGTGTGTTCTTCCTTTTTCTCTACCTTCTTGTTATCACGCTTCTTCTTAAAACATTTCTTGACAGTATGCCCAACACGCTTACAGTAGTCGCAAACAATTTTCTTCTTAGTGAAGTAGGCGGAGTTCTCAGTACCATTATTGTTCTCGTGCCGTCTGTTATCCTCTTGTAAAAGACGGGCTCGCACCATCTCAGAGTTCAATCCTTTAGTCAAATTGGCAGTTTCCAAGCTCGTGACCAGCACGTCAAACTGTTCGGGTAAACCAGCTAAAAGTATTTCTGCTATTTCCGCATCATCGATGACTTTTCCTATGTCTGCTAATTGGTTGACTAGGTTCATTATTGCGTTTATGTAGTCTGTCATACTTGAGAAATTATTGAAATCAATGCGATGTAGTTTTCGTAATAACAGTACTCTGCGGTAAATACCTTTATCCTCGAACGTTTTAGCTAAATTGTCATACGCTTCCTTGGCTCTTGTTGCGTTTCTAACGAATTGATAGAGGTGAGGTTGAATTGACAAACAAATTCTTGCTAATGCTTTGGCATCCAAAGTGGTATCTTGTTCTGTGCCAAGCACACAATTCCAGAGCCCTTCAAGAGTGAGGCACATTTTCAATGCGAATTTCCAATTCAAATAGTTGTCCGATCCATTTAATTTTTCTATTGACACGTTTTGCGTCATGGCCATTTTGGAGGTTATTTTTCTTGCGATTTGGTTTTCTTTTGCAACTGACCTCGGTTTTCTTTGACTGGGGCCGTAACCTGATGATCCTGTGCTACAGGATATGATGATTTGCAGATGAAGTGATCGGCAGGTGGCAGCGTATTGCACCAAGGTCTAGTTAAAATAAAATAAACTCACAAACGCTGATAACAGTTGATGTTTTAATCATAAAACAACAGGCCGTATTCACAGTCAATAATTGGTTATGAGATTAAAATGGATTAGCCTTATAATAGAACAAAACAATTTTTAGTCGAGCCCGTGACACGGAGCAAAAATAGAGTTTGAACGGAAGTGGAGACATTTCGGTGGTGTTGCTAGAGAAAAAGAAATGTAAACATACCACACACTCTCGCAGATAATTTCAACATTATGCCGTACGTAATAAAAGCTGTTATCGTAGTTTGACTGTTTAAACTACCGTGCTGTCGTGCGTATGTACATGACATGTCATGCATGTCACTTGTCCTGCTAAAGTGCGCTGTACACATTGGCCCAACGCGTTGGCCCAGCGCGTTGGGCCAACGTGTAAAGACCTACTTGGCGGTATGTTGGGAGTTGGCGCGAGCGTTGGCCGGCGAACCGAGTATTGTCGGTTTTTCGTGCACACATCAAAGGATCTTGGCGCGCGCGTTGGCGCAGCGTTCACACGTTGGCGCCTTTTTAACCGACTTCAAAAAAGGAGAAGGGTCTTAGTTCATCAGAATCTTTGTTTTTATGTATGTTACTCGAAGACGGCTGGATCGATTTGAAAAATTCTTTTTTTGATTGAAAGCGTATACTTCCAAGTTGGTCCCATTGTTATAAGGTCAGTGTCTGATGATGGGATATTAGAGATATCAAGGGAACTCTTCAAATATTATAGGGGCACCTATAGCGATTTTGGTATTTTCTTCAGTAGCTTGTGCATTTGCATGGAAAATACCATTTTGGTGAATCCGATGATCATCTATGGTCTTCATCGTCAGTTTGATGATGAAGACCATAGATGGTCATCGGATTTATTCAATACTACCTACGAGTTTCACTAATGCGATACGATTAAGTAGGTACTTGAATTTGGTTGCTAGGCTTTTTATGTTCGTTATAACATAATACATATTAAGGTGAACTGGAGCTGATAGTAAGGAGAACTCCTCAACAACTAAAGCCCCTGCGTCGGGAAAACAGTATTTTATAAAAGGTGATAATCCGTTGATATAAGGCTATTGTAACTTAAATAATATCGTCACTAAATAGACCTACTACAAAAAAGTTTAACATAAAAAAGTTTATAAAAATACAAAACCACCTTCAAAAACCTTAAAAATAACCAAACAAAAACAGCTTCGAAAATAAACGGCTCTAAAAAGCAAGAAATGAAATATTCAAATCTGCATAATAACTAAGTCGAAAGTTTGTACGCATATCTAATATTAAACAACATATTATGAAGTCGGGTGGAGTTTTAAATACTGAAATGAACAAATAATATGGAATCCAAAGCATAATATGCTTTGGATTCCTAATTATTGCCTTCTATTATTTACTAAACGCACTTCTATAACAAACATAATATTCAATATAAAAACAAAATACGTTACTAAGCTAGATAAATAAAACATATTTAACGTCAAAGATGTTTAGTAAAGTTATAGAAGAGCGTTTAGTAAATAAAGAAACCAAAATACCTCAGTATGTTGGAAGAAAAATTTAAAAAAGTTTAAAAAATTCTATTGAGATTTCTGAGCTAGGCTGAACTAAATACATTATATTTTAAAACTGAAAATATTCTTTGAAAATTTGACCGAAATATCGATATTTTTTTCGCGATATATCGAGGCCGATATTGATATTTTTATAAATATCGATGTATCGATATATCGATATTTTTTTCACTTTCGACATCCCTACACCAATGTGTAAACAGCGACATGCCCTGGCCGCGTTGGCCCAACGCGCGCGGCCAGTCGTTGGCCCAACGGTTGGCCCAACGCGCGCGGCCAGGCGTTGGCCCAATGTGTACTTCGGGCTTAATGCTGGCCATACACACGAGGTATACCTGGCAACGGCTTCACGCATCCATCGCCATAGAGAACATTTTAACCATGGAAAGATTGGAAAGTAAAATACCACCATCTTACCTAAGTCTGACGCCATAACAACGATTTAAAAATTGTTGTGTTCCGGCAGTTAGAGGTAAGATAGCCAGTTACTAAGCGATGAGCATTCCGGGAGTAGCACGCTTCCACCTTCGGCCTTACCGTCACTTAACATCAGCCCCCCTAGCATGACCAACATAACACGATATATATCGCGTGATATAGCGTCTTAGCACGTTTAACTGTCAAAAAGACAAAGGAGTTTGACAGTTGAGTGTCGATAAAATGCTATGTCACGCGTTATATATCGTGTTTCGTCGGTCATGCTCTCCAGCAGATCTCCAGCTCGGGGCAGATGAGATAAAGGCCAAGAACTATCCCGTTGTGCATAAAAAAAGATCATCACCACAAACCAATATATTCCTATGGGACTGCTGATTACATATAATTGGGTACCGCTTGACCATAAAGAGTTGAAATTAAATAAAATGGAACTAAAAATTTTCAGTTTTTAATGTAGTCAGTGTTGCCAAATTATTCGTGATTTTGACGTATTTACATAGAAAGTGGCGCCCTCAATTTATGTTAACTCTTTATGGTCATGCTATAAATCGTTTTGTAATTGTGACAAACCTGTCAAGTCGCTTCCACACGCTTGGCAAACATTGACAAACAGCAAACACCAAACAAAAAAAGGCCGAATCCATAGCGCGTGTTTGCCCTACCTACACAATCAACAAAACATTGTTTCGCGAACCAAATCTAAGAAAAAAGAATTTAAGAAATAATTGTGCAAACTTGATGGTAAAATCGAAAAATTTGTGAAACCTATGTAGACTAAGTTATGGTCGATTATATAGAACACTCATACCGCCCGCCTCGCGAAAACGCCGTACTTGATATCATACAATATACTACACGTATGTTAAAAAAATATGTATGGAAATTTTTTGGCTAATTTGTGAAAACTATTAACAAAATAATCAATTCATTATCATGGTTAATTTGGATTTTATAAGGGTTTTTTAGGAACACTCACACCACACACTGTGTGGTGTGAGTGTTCCTAAAATCACTAACTTTAACTGAATAATATTGAAATATTATTTCTGTATATTATAATTCGGATTCAGAGCAAATTTGTGACACATAAATCTTGACACAAAACGTGCTAGATCAAGAGCAATTAAACATTTTGTTTCTTTTTCAATGCTCGTGTGAGTGTTCCTAAAATCACTAACTTTAACTGAATAATATTGAAATATTATTTCTGTATATTATAATTCGGATTCAGAGCAAATTTGTGACACATAAATCTTGACACAAAACGTGCTAGATCAAGAGCAATTAAACATTTTGTTTCTTTTTCAATGCTCGTGTGAGTGTTCCATATTTTGGCATTTATTTAAATAACCAGACCTCGTATACAAGTGGAGCATGCGTCCAAAATTGTGAAAAGTTTGTTCCTAAAATTTAAAACATACTCTATTTCCGTAAGTGTTATACTTTAATAGTTATAATTTTTCTTAGATTTTCAAAGGAATATCTTATGTAGGGTGACCATACATATGAAAAAAAGGGGGAAAAACATTTGTATAAGCATTTTATTACAAAAAAAGAGAAAAAAATATATGGTTGATAACATGCAATTAAGGGTTGTTTTTATTGTTACCAGCATCTTTATCAAGAGCGTCGCCAGCCCATGGCCTAGGGGGGGGGGGGGGGGGGCAAGTTAATATCAAAGATGAGAAAAATATGAATTGTAGGTACATTCAAGAACATTTTTTAACCTCTACGGGGGCAGCTGCCCCACCCTGCCCACCCTTGCCGACGCCCATGATCTTTATGTAACGGTAATTTGGTACTTATGCTATAGCATTTAGGTATTACTTTTGTTGGCCTCGACGACATCTTTTTTATTTAAGTTTAATAGTAGTTTATGACACTGACGCATAATGAGGGGTATTAAAACACGAGTGTGTGTTTAAAAACCGAGCCTTAAGCGAGGTTTTTAATAGTATCACACGAGTGTTTTAATACCTAGTAATGTGCAGTTTCATACACTACTTTATCTACACTCACACAATTGCGATTGAACCTACTAAATAAAAGATGAACGTTAGAAAAGAGAGATAGAGACATTAGGTAGTCATTTCCTTCTCTGCATCTAAAATATCGGGTGGAGTCAAATTTTCTTTACATTCACTGCTATCAGACATTTTAAAGCAAGAATTAAAAATCCTACGAAATTCAGTGCAACAAAATTAAAAAAATGAAATCATCACTATTTTTTGTAATGCTCTAAAAAATGGCGCGCATTCCATAAGTAAAATAATAATGAGATAAGTGAATTCCAGCAAACTAAAGGCGGAAATACTATATTATTGTGTTGTGTTGTGTCGCGACAGAAAGCGTATCGGTTTCATACATATAGTATATGACTAGAAACACACTATTATATGTGGTTCTAAAACACACAGCGTTGGTTATGAAGAAGCGTCTATCGATCTCACCATTAATTTAAGTAAATAAGTTTACTCACCCAGTTAGTCCTGATAAATCTCTTTCTTTCACTCACCCAGTAGGCTGTATGATACAAATTCCCATGCAGCATCTCAGTGACTGACAGATGACGGTTGCTTGTCACTTTTATTAGCGTCATAGCGTTTTTTGATTTTGCCGACACCGCGTGCAAAACTAAAAAAAGTTAAAAGTGCGGTTTTTCTTGAATCTAAAAGTTAATTCAAGAATCCTAACTACAAAACTTAGCGTTTCGTAAGTTTTTGTTACATTACGTAACGAGATGGTGGTGATTTCGGGTGTTCGAAGTACAGATACTTACAACGCTGCTTCAGACGAAGAGCAAGCAGTAATCTTGTAAATACATTGGTGAATTAGTGTCGGTCGGAGATGTTTCATCAGCGGATGATGGACACTAACTCCAAACTCTCTCTCTTAACCGAGAAAGCAGTACCGAACGAACCGAACCGATCACCCACGCATCTTGCTCGTGCGATGTTTTCATGACTTCAAGTTTTTAGAAATTGTTCTAATCAATTTAAAAAGTATTAACTCTTCGGTTGTTTCGACCGTTTCGACTGGTTCCATGGCTAAAACGGCGCCCAGCTGCCATGAGTCTAAACTCTTGTCACACTTTTAATAAAATAAACTTTGTAATTGGACTATTTGTTTTGAAATGTTAATCTGCTACAGTCAGAGTTAAACTGCCTTTGTTCAGTAAATTTAAAGAGTAATTGGCATGACTAGTCTCGCAAGTGTAAGTGTATAGCACCGAGACCTGAGATACCTACGTAATCACTCGGAACTTCTCACATTGGGCTGCAACTTAGTCAAGTAAGTTTTTTTTTTTTAAATCATTCTTACTAATAGAACAAGTTGACTATCACCGTGTCCTGGCTTACTTTTGAAGGACTGCTATTATAAGATTACAGAGAAGAATAAGTGAGTGTATAGAAATAAGTAAGTTGAAAACTCAGTACTTACCTAAAGAATTTATCTAGGCGCTGAGTATCTATCTATTCAATAAAAAAGTTGTTGCTTTTTTTTTTCAAACTGAGACACAGGTTATTTAAGACCTATGCCACATACTTACTCAGGAGTTAAGTAAAGTTAGATAGATAGACAAGATATGATATAAAAAGTTTTAACTTAATGTTAAAAAGTAAGCTTTCATTATGTTAGTGAAAGTTGTGAAAGAAGGAAATATTTTTTTTTCTTAATGATGGACCATCATATTGTGATCATGTTTGGAACTATACGATTAGCCGTTTCCAACATGCATGATTATTTAAATAAACAAATACCTACTTAAATAATAATATTAAATAATAAGAAGATATTCGAAGATGCCACTAGTGACTCGGTAGCTTAGCGGTCAGAGCATTGGACCGGATATCCAAAGGTCACGGGGTCGATTTCCGTCCGAGAATTGATCTGGTGCGAGTCGTATTTTTTCAAGTATATTGTGTGGTATTGTATAAAAATAACATTGTAAATGCAAAAGTTACAAATTTAAGAAATACCTACTTTTTATCCTGAAGATAGAGTAAGTAAAAGGAAAATAATTGTTGTGCATTAGTTTGAGTAAGTCATTGTGATGACAAATAATACTTTGTTGTGTATGTTACACAGTACCTATGTTACTTTTTTAAGTGTGTTAATCCCGTTTGGACTAGTAAATTCATGATTGAATTATGTGTGTTAGCATATTAGTGAATTGATAATAGCAGAGGCTTTTAGTTATTTGAATAACTAATATTAGAATGTTTCACTGCACAGTGCTACTTGAGTTTTGCTAGTAAATACCAGAATCAAAATAAATCTTGAGATAAATAAATACTCATAAAATAATTTGAGTTAGATTATCCAAGGGGAGAACACCTCTGAGTTTAGCAAGGAAACTAGACAGATGAATAGAGTTAACCTTAGACTTAGAGGGGGTCTGACGGTAAAAGTAAAAACCAAATTCTACTTTTATACTGTCTAACAAGGTCAGATATATTCGTTCTGTGTACGTGGAGAAATGAGACTTCTAATCTACCTTGAAAACTATTTGCTGGTAAATCAATATTGAGATTGGGTAACTAGCCAAACTCCAGCAGTGTTTATGATTTTTGAAAATATGGTTTAGTAATTAATTTATGGGAGTCAATCCTAGAATAAAGATAATCTGTGTATCTTGCAGAACAGTCAAAGTTACATTAATGTGGCATTAGTGCCATTTGGTACTTAGGTACCAAAATATTAATGAATATTAGTGCACTGTACTATCAGAATTTCTCAGAGTGAGCGCAGCCTTGTGCGAGATGTTAAGTGTGTTCTATTGAACTATATATATAGACAAGCCCGAAAGAGGTTTACACTGTCGATTTAGGTACAATATTTTCGATTACTTAACTGACAGAATCTTGCCTCACAAATTCACTATGAGCTAGTTGTTGGCTTAAAATCATATAACATATTCCCCAGGCCTCGGAGGCTCTACTCTAAAAAGGGGTCGTACCACAAACAGAGACTTGGTAGCCTTGGGACATAGGCCTTGGTTAAGGATGACAGTCCTTAAGTACAGTTACTTTTATTATTATTTTTATTGTTGCGGTACCTGCATACGTTACTATTACATAACTGTTTTGGTGGTTAAGGTGATTACGTCTCAGCATTAAGCTAATCTAAAATAAGATCCACAAGATACATTGTCAGTATTGACACTCAGATGTTCCTAAGTGCAGATGTCTGCAGTATGTGCCAGTTTATCCTTAAGGTGCCTATTAAGAGCAGGGAGCGGATCCCGGTCTCAGAGTATGTACATACTCGTCCAGTAAGACAACATAATCTTGTTGATGCACCTCAGTAATGATATAATAGTAATATGACCTAGTTGGCCAGTTGGACAACAGAACTTTGATTGATATAACTCCGCTACCATTGTTGTAGGTATGCGTTTGATTGACACATACACCTCCACTACCTAGGTTGTAGGTATGCTTTTGCTCTATACACTTCCGCTACCAGGGTGGTAAGTATGGGAGCAATTACTTTACTCGAAGGGACGGTAGGGCTGCAGGATAGCCTAGTGACTTACCATCACGCTTTCGGCGGCGTACCTCTCGGGGGGGTACAATGGCTCTGCCGACCGCCAAGTTTGAGACGACGGTGCTAGAGTGGCCTCGTACTCGTTGCCCCAGGCCTCGGAGGCTTTACACTTAAATGGGGTGTCCCAAGCGGTGACTTGGTAACCTTGGATAAGGTACTTCACCTGGGACTCAAATCATGGCTATGCAATACTTGACAACCCTTCAACCATACCGTCCTTGGCAGTTCAAATTCTGTCTGTAAAATGCACAATCGAGCTCATGATTCCGAGACATCTAAATTCATCTCATTAGGTAACCTTAGTTCCTAATTTTTTTTTGGCTTGCGGACCTCCAAGCCTTTGCAGAACCTTAAGTATAATAGATGTACCATATCAAATAGTTTGATTTTACAAGGGACAAGAACCCACCTCAAATGGATAATCTAGCTTAGCTAGTACCGTTATATGATTACAAAATTGGGGGGGAGGACAGATCAGTTTGCTCACACTGGTTGCTGCTAAAAGCTATGTTAGTATGAGCTAACGTGATTCAACATTAACTCATAAAACTGCTTGCTTAAGGTGGTTCACATGTAAAGTAAACATAGAGTAACATCTACAGAGTGAATATCTACAGAGTAGATTGAGATAGAGATATTCTTGCAATAAATATTACAGAATAATTATGCAAATTATATTATTCTTATACCTACCTACATAAAATTTGAGTACAAAAAATCGTATCTACCGGGTAAAATATATTGTAATTCCTCAGAGATTAGTGTCAAAGTTCATGTCTTTGGCAAGACCACACCCTATTAAATCACTGATTTGGGTCACAAAGTACTCTTTAGAATACACAGTTCTCAGAAAGACTGTAAGTTATAGCAACAATTCTGATTTGATTGCTAGCTTGTAATGGCTATGCATTTCCATTACTTTAATTATCTACCATTTATAGGTAGCGATAAAACAGTGTTGTGGTCTAATTTTTTGATTAATAAATATACCTTAGGTAACTTTCAAGGTACTAGGGTTAATAATGTTTATTAAAATTAAACCTTGATGTTCAATATGTACATTTCGGTATATAATAGCAAAATATTGCTATAATGAACAATAGTTCAGAGTAGGTACACCTGTGATAGGTATGTTTCAAGTTAGATAATTCAAACAAGTTTAATTCTTTTAATTGATTGGCACTGGCCACGAGAACAGAAGCTAAAGAAACTAGAGTCAAACTGTTAGTATGTAGTAAAAAAATGCTACTTTTTATAGATCTAGTGCAGGAGTGCACAGAGAAGATAAATATAGATGGTAATTAAGTACCTCTATAGATTAATTTAATTTGATATTTTATTTCAAGATAATTTCATTGATCTCAAGTATTTGAAATTCCAGAGAATTATATTACCTACACAAATTTTTTAATAAATATTACAGAATTTATTCAATTGCAGGTAATTTTAAATATTAAAACAATTATTTAATATTACCTGCTACATTATATTTATTATAATAAATATTATTTTAGATTGTTGAATAATTGAGAATTCACATAGCGTTTGTCTTTCTTTCACCAGCAGATATCAAACAGGTCTTCATAACCAACGCTGTGTGTTTTTGAACCACATATAATAAAACTGTTTTGCATTCCAACAAAACAGTTATTATGTGTGAGAGAAAACACACAGCGTTGCTTAAGTTCTTGCAGGTGAAGACTACTATGACACTAAAAGTGACAAGCAACTGTCATCTGTCAGTCACTGAGATGCTGCATGGGAATTTGTATCATACAGCCTACTGGGTGAGTGAAAGAAAGAGATTTATCAGGACTAACTGGGTGAGTAAACTTATTTACTTAAATTAATGGTGAGATCGATAGACGCTTCTTCATAACCAACGCTGTGTGTTTTCTCTCACACATAATAACTGTTTTGTTGGAATGCAAAACAGTTTTATTGTGTTGTGTTGTGTCGACATGACACTGAGTACTGTGTTTCTAGCCATACTAAATGTATGAAACCGATACACGACAGATCGCGACACGACACAACACAACACAATAGTGTGCCGACACCTTAGTCATCGATCACCATAGAGTACAATTTAGTCTTGGAAAGTAGATACAGTACGAGGCACGTATCTTGAAATCGGGTGGGGATTGCGCGAAACGCAAATTTTGGGTATGCGTAGCGGTGAGGGGCGCGGGCGGCGGGAGAGGGGCGCGCACTATACGTCGCTCACAAGAGCACATGCGTGAACTTATCCCCACTCCGTCGAAAAAATTTCAAGATACGTGCCTCGTACTGTGGCGTTGTTTTTATTAAATATCACGGCACTGCCTTCTTTTTGGATTTGCCCTGTATCGTAATGAGAACAAAAGTTATTTTATGATGCAGAATTTTATGATATGAACTGTAAGGCTGATTGTCTAACTTTGTTGCAATCAACTTTGACAGAAATCGCAGTGACATTGCTGCTTTAGTAAGAACCAATGTGACAACTTTCATACTTAAAGCAGCAATGCAACTGCGATTTCAATCGCGAATTGTTAGCAACAGCTTTACGTAATTCGGGGTCTGAATAGTAATGAGTTTTTTTTATCTTACCTATTTACGAAAATAAAGTACGTGTTAATGCAACCTTTTTTGAATTCATATTTCTAACATTACGTTGTGAGTGTAGATAAAAGTCCGTATGACAGAGAATGTAACAAAACAGGGTCATATTTACTATTGTAAAAATTTTCCCCTAAGTCATAGCAGACCATTTGATTGTTATGAAAACCATGCCCTCTGTAGAGTCGCATTACTAATTTCCCAGCAAAAATGTAAACAAAGGTGTTGCCAGAACAAAATAACACAAAAATAAATAGTATATTGCTTGGTCAAGAAATAAACACACTTACAGGTTTTTTCATTACAAACCTAATAAAAATAGATAAGATAAATATTCTGAATCATGACTTTCGCAACAAAAACATTAATATAATTTGATATTTGATAACAGATTTATAGTAGAAAACATTTTTATGATGTTGTGCACACTACAACTGCAAACCGTACACATCAACCTTTGGTCAATTTATAAAATTTCATAAAAATTTGTATTACGAGTAGTAGCTGTAGTAGTAACATTTTGTCTTTTGGTATTGGGGGAACTGGCGAAGATGCTACGTATTTTTGATAGTTTACATACAGTCAATATCTAAGTAAAGATTTCTTATCAGCTCGTTTCAAGAACTTTTAACATCAAAAATTACCCAGCTAGCAAAACGACACAGAATTTAGCTGTATATCGGTGATATAAACAGGCGCATATATGTTACAGAAACGTTTCTATCATTGGAAAAAGGCCCCACTTTTATCACTATAAAGTGATACAGTATATCTATTGTAGCTCCATTTTGGACTAATCAGATACATATCAGTGACCTCGAATCAGTTGCAACACAATATAGTGATATATTAGTGATTGTGATGCTATAATAACACTGTTTGAATAACGTGAATATTGAACTGCGTTACTGGTTATTTTTATCAGAAAGAAATATATTCATAGGTATATTTCGTTAAGTTATATTTATATGTCACCATCGTGTGCTCCATTTTTATTATCCAATTTATGTGTGTAAAAAAGATTAGTGTAAGTGCAATTTCACATGCGCTTGCAATTCTATTGTTAAATTAGTAGCATAATGTTATTGTTTTTTTAGTGCCCCCCTCGAATTCGTAGTATTTAATTAATAAAATTGATTTAATTTATCAAATTATTTTTGAAGATACCAATATATGATTAATTAGTGTTAGTGTTGCTGCTACTCAGACGATATACAACATCGGGCGGCCATTACGATAAATTATATTTTGGTGATATATGAGCGCGCACAGAGCTTCATTACAACTTATAAGTGCTATTAGGATCCCCTTATCATTTATTTAGCACAAGTGTTTTAATAGCATCATAAATCCTACTATACAACATAGTTGCTCCATATTCAAGTTAAGGAGTATCAATTTGTAGCTGTGTTATATATGTTGTATAAAGCAGCTGAGTAAAAGTTTATGTGATAGGTTAATACGACAATTTAGCTGTATATCCTTATACAGCTAATAAGTGTTTCAAACACAGATATACAACTAGCAGTGATAAGCGTTACTTATATACGATATTAATATCACTACTTAGTGATAAAAGATGGCCTATTATCACATTTTTGCTAGCTGGGTATGATAGGTTATAAAGATAAAATTTCTAATTACCATCCTACTTTAAATTTCTCTTGGATGACATTATATTTATTATGACTCAATATAATAAACAAATTAAAAAGTTATAAAAGTGACCAAAGGTTTTCAATATCTGAAAATCTCACTATCAGGGTCAGTTTGTCAATTTGACAGTGACGTTTCTTTGTTTACATTTTTACTGGGAAATTAGTAATGCAACTTTAGTGGCCAAGACTATGAGGGCCCATTCCAGGAATGAATTCAATACCCCCGTCTAATTTATAATGTCTATTCTTTATAAAAAATATTTTAGGTACATATATCTTTTATGAAAATCTTTTCAACCCCATTTAAGTGAAAGGATATGAAATTTGAAAGTTCATTTGTAGCAATTACCAGATTTTCACAGAATTTACACATTGTCGTTTAATTAGCAATACAGATTGCCTCTTCTAGAGATGAAATTCCGAATACAGAAACCATATTTATACCTATTGATTGACAGATATGCATTTTTTCTTACTATCTTAAGTGCTGCACATGATTTTTTGTAATAAAATGCTAAAACAAATATTTTTCCCCCTTTTTTTCATATGCATGGTCACCCTACATAAGATATTACTTTGAAAATGTAAGAAAAATGATAACTATTAAAGTATAACACTTACGGAAATAGAGTATGTTTTAAATTTTAGGAACAAACTTTTCACAATTTTGGACGTATGCTGCATTTGTATACGAGGTCTGGTTAGTTAAATAAATGCCAAAATATGGAACACTCACACGAGCATTGAAAAAGAAACAAAATGTTTAATTGCTCTTGATCTAGCACGTTTTGTGTCAAGATTTATGTGTCACAAATTTGCTCTGAATCCGAATTATAATATACAGAAATAATATTTCAATATTATTCAGTTAAAGTTAGTGATTTTAGGAACACTCACACCACACAGTGTGTGGTGTGAGTGTTCCTAAAAAACCCTTATAAAATCCAAATTAACCATGATAATGAATTGATTATTTTGTTAATAGTTTTCACAAATTAGGCACAAATTTTCCATACATGTTTTTTTAACATACGTGTAGTATATTGTATGATATCAAGTACGGCGTTTTCGCGAGGCGGGCGGTATGAGTGTTCTATATAATCGACCATAACTTAGTCTACATAGGTTTCACAAATTTTTCGATTTTACCATCAAGTTTGCACAATTATTTCTTAAATTCTTCGTATGGTCAAATCATTTTCTAAGAAAAAAACACTCACACCACACGCACATGGTTTTTCTTGATCTTGGCACATCAAAGGATGTTCGGCAGTTTGTGATGTCTCCTCCACACGCTTGTCAAGCAATCAGTTTTTTAATCTTTAGCTACTTTATATTTATAAAGTCGATTTCAATAATCTTATCTTCAGTAAGAAATAGGCATACTATGGATCTGTTACAAGGCAAAAATCATAGACAAGCCTTACTATCTACTCTGTGTTTCCGGTAGCAGGGTTGCCATGATATTGTATTTACCATTATTTATGGAAAAGAAAAAATAGTGCTTTCTTTCTTTTATAATAGACGACCTCCGGTGGTCGAGCGGTTTGCTCGCCGGTTTTCAAGGCATCACCATCTCTTGAGGTCCTGGGTTCGAAGCCCGGCTGAATCAATGTAGAAAATGAACTTTTCTATATTGTCTCAGGTCTGGGTGTCATACCACCGTTGTCTCTGATTTTCATAACACAAGTGCTTTAGCTATTCTTTGGAATCGGAGCGATGTAGGTATGTGATATTGTCAAAATATTTATTTATAATATGATTTGAAAGGCAAAACTTGCTTACTGCAGGCATCAACTCCCACCATATATACTAGGGGGTCATAACAAATTTGGTAACGATCGCGTTAAAGTGGCTGACTCTAGGTTCACAGGATGGAGAGGCACTCTCTGATGCTAAATATGTCGGTCTGTTTTGTTCAGTCCTTACACAGTTCACGTGAGTACAACTAGTACTTACTTGCTGTACTATTGTCAGCCATTTACCTTATCGTTATTTTTTGGTAACAATAAAGCATCTTTGAACTGGCGTGGCTCCATAACGCAACCAAATTTTGTTCAGTCCTTCCGTAATACACGTGAGTACAACTAGTACTACTTGCTGTACTATGGCAGCCACTTACGTTATCGTTTTATTTGGGTAACGATAACACATTTTCAGCCTGCATATAAAAGAACGCAACCACTTCACGCAAACAGACCGATATATTTAGCATCAGAGAGTGCCCCTCCATCTTGTGAACCCAAAGTCAGCCACTTACGCGATCGTTACCAACTTTGTTGTGACCCCCCTAATCTAATAGACCATTGGTCTGTCTTGTCGTGGACCATCTTTCCCTTATGGCCTGTCGCAGTAGGTAGCGATTTTAAAGGTTATTTATCAACGATATGTTAAACTTGTTTTAACATATCGTTGTTAATTATATCGTGCTATCTTTAGGCCGGCCACACACAGACGTAATCACGTAACGGAATTCCGAACGTAATTTCGACAATGTATGAAGATTCCGTACGGGAAAAATCACGCATGTGTGTGGCAGCCCATAGATTTTGTATGCAGCTGCTGCGTTCGGAATCACGTACGTACGGAATTCCGTAACAAGATTCCGTCTGTGTGTGGCCCGGCCTTATACTACAACAGACAGCAGTCGTAGACAATAAGTAGTTTAGATAATTTTAAAGTGATGATCAGCGGATAGCATAGCAACGAGAGTTGCTTAACATTTCTGGTAGGTACTTCATCTAACTTTTTGACTAATATTGAGATAACTGTGAGAAGCCTGTCAATAAAGTTACTATGACAAAATACTAATTACGAGGCATTAATTAAAAAACAACAAGTGAAACACAACTACATTTTTAATTTAATTTAATTTCTTAACATTTAATTTCAGTAGGTCCTGACAGTGGAGGTGGCTTATCAATATATAATACGAACGAAGGTACTTAACACTGCCTCTATTTATAATAAGTTACAAATAATCTGAGGGATTTGGTGTTTTCACTTTTCACATCTATAGTTTTCTCTTTCACTCGCATTGATTATGAGCAGTATATCCAATAGTTAATTAAGCGAGAAGTGAAAACACTGTTTCTGAACCAAATCAACACAACAGTACCTTGAGTTGATGCAAACTGTTTCCGCTACGGTAAATGTCGGATATACTGCTCACAGTCAATGCGAGTGAAAGAGAGAGAACGATATTTTACGGTAGCGAAACCACTTTGCATCAACTATGGTAGGTGCACCAGAACATATCACCTCAGCCCCCTAGCATGACCACCGAATCGCGAAATGTAGTGATTTATCACATTTAACTGTTAAAGACAGTGGATTTTGACGGTTCGATTAAGACCCTCAACGAAGCCGAAGGCCACGCATTCCACCCATCATCAGGATAATTTTTACGAAGTTATTGAAGGTAAGTCTTTTTTTTCAAAATATTAATGAAATCTTATTTTATTCGTTATTTCGTAATTTTTGTCCAAAGAAACATTATCAATAAGTATTGTGAGTATTTCGTAACAAACAATGGCTTCAAAACGTCATCACTCAATGTATCTCATGAGCACGCACATAAACGCTGCCTTCAACTCGGCCGCACGCAGCTGTGTAGCATACACTCGCAGGCGCGGTCTGTTGTACGCGTTACATTGCGTGGTTTGCAAAGCTTTTTTAACACCAAAAATTAAAATCGATTCCAAGCAATAATTTTGAACAGAAATGGCTTGGATGGATGGCGGATTCGTTGAGGGCCTTGTTACACCCAGTACATGGTGATAATCCGTATTTGTATTTAATTTGTATCCTAGATGCAAATATACTATTTTCGATAGTCAAGTCAATATATTCAAGTTTGTAAATATCGTTACTTATGGCTGAAAGTTTCTTGCGCCCGTTCTTCTTGTCAGCTAAAAAAGTCTGGAACTGGTGGTAGGAAAATATAGACGATTCAAAAGTACTTAATAATTAAGTTTATTTGAAATAAGCTTATTTGACTTAGACTTTGAGTCAGTCCCATTGATGGGCAAAATCAAAACTTAATTTAGGTTTAGTGTTACCACTATGCAGTTAATCATGAAAAGGATTTTTTTTATCAAAAGTGGCTGTTATCAGAGTTTTAATTATTTACCAGGGGATGTACCTACACTTACCCGATCTACCATATTCGGTTTTAAGGGTTTTTTGGTAACATGTTTATCGCTTTTCGGTGGTCATGCTACTCAATAATTTTTTACGATTTGTGATTTTCGTTTTCGCTTAAAAAACATTTTAAATTCGACATAGTTTTAGTTTACTTTCGCTAAAAGCCAACGTAAATAGAAACAATTAATTTAACAAATGTTCGCCAGTGGTCCTAATTCTGACTATAATCACTATTGAGAAAAACATACAATTTCGCCAAAAAGAATAGAAAATAATGGGGAGCCACTTTCTTCGTCTTGTATTCTTGTATGGCAACAATCTATTACTTAAAATCTCTAATATAAATTTTAGATCTGTTTCTAGAATTTTTGGCAAAACTGCAAGTAGTATGAATTTTCATATTTTTGTGTTTGTGTTACCATTATTTGTTCTAAATATTAAAGAAAACATACATTACATACTTTGTGTATAATGTCTATGCTACATTGTTGTCTTTGCTTAATCTTTTTAAACACTTTTAAATTATGCTAATCATACAAAAAGAGTTCTTTCGGCAATTTATTAGAAAAACAAAACTATCGATAACATTTTAATCTAATAAATAAAATAAAACAATTTAAAACTATGAGTTGATAACAAGTCTTAACTAATGAGCGGTCGCAGCGTGTTCACGTCAAAACAAATAAAATTAAAATTAAAAAATATTGAGTAGGTTTGATGAAACTTTATTACATTGTACAAAATAAAAATAAAAAAAACATAATTTGCAGAATTCATTTGAAAAAAAAACACGTTAGGCTCCGACTATAGTATCAGGAATTTATGATACTAAGTATACAGTACTAGGCACGTATCTTGAAAATTTTTTCGACGGAGTGGGGATAAGTTCGCGCATGTGCTCTTGTGAGCGACCAATAGTGCGCGCCCCTCTCCCGCGCCCGCGCCCCTCACCGCTATAGTCATAGACATTATGGTCACTTTTTGGCCTAAAGCTGCATTTTGTGATGGAAGCAAGCCGCTTTGCACAGTGATAGTGGAGGCCAAACTAAGCGATTTCATCCGAGGATAAATGAGATTCACCCCTTAGGAACAGAGATGGCGCCACTTGTTTAAAAAAATCTTTAAAAATTTCTAAAACCTAAACGGATGATCCGATTTTGATGATTAAGGTGTCTATCGACAGACAATTAGTTGTTTTACTATTAAAAAAATAATGAAGTAGCAAAAAATAATAATAAATACCAAAAAACCTTCATTATTGAAGAAAAAAAAATATTTTTTTCAGTATTTATTTAATTTTATAAAAGTAATGTATGAATATGATCCTCTTTTATTTATTCGTATTATTACCCATTTAGTTGCACGTTTAATAAAAAATACCGCATATCAATATCTTGTATAGTTCCAAAGTTATTGAAGAAAACACTACATGGTGCCGGTATATCCCTTAATTCACTGAACAAAAAAATCTCAAAAGTGATATTTTTTTCTTTACATATGCTTTATTTATGATCTCTATGTATACAGAAAAATAAAATAAAAAATCTATAATATACCAATTTTGAGAAATTATATGTATAATTCGGCGAGTGATCTTTATTCTTGAGTTTCGAAGGTGCTGGTTACCCTGAAAATAAAATAGCAATGAAAAATATCATAATAATAAAATAATAATAAAAGACGCTAAATAACATTTGAACTAAATCTTTATTTTACTTACGTTTTATTTTCGCATTCGCCTTTGCAGGTTTTGCACTGTAAAGTGCAAGGTAGGCCACAGCCTAGGCAGCCACAACGCATTGAGTCACAGTTCAATTTACATCCACAATGGTCAAGGAGGCTTAATTCTGGCCAAATTGCAGTAACCTTCGACCATCGTGGAGTCCATCTATCTTTGACATCTTTCCATCCCCAAGAAGATGGACTTTGGATTGATTTATCCATAAGGCATCGAAGGTGCTGGTTGCACCTTCGAAACTCAAGAATAAAGATCACTCGCCAAATTAAACATATAATTTCTCAAAATTGGTATATTATAGATTTTTTATTTTATTTTTCTGTATACATAGAGATCATAAATAAAGCATATGTAAAGAAAAAAATATCACTTATGAGATTTTTTTGTTCAGCGAATTAAGGGATATACCGGCACCATGTAGTGTTTTCTTCAATAACTTTGGAACTATACAAGATATTGATATGCGGTATTTTTTATTAAACGTGCAACTCAATGGGTAATAATACGAATTAATAAAAGAGTACCACATTCATACATTATTTTTATAAAATTAAATAAATACTGAAAAAAAAAAATTTTTTTTCTTCAATAATGAAGGTTTTTTGGTATTTATTATTATTTTCTGCTACTTTATTATTTTTTAAATAGTAAAACAACTAATTGTCTGTCGATAGACACCTAAATCATCAAAATCGGATCATCCGTTTAGGTTTTAGAAATTTTTAAAGATTTTTTTAAACAAGTGGCGCCATCTCTGTTCCTAAGGGGTGAATCTCGTTTATCCTCGGATGAAATCGCTTAGTTTGGCCCCCACTATCACTGTGCAAAGTGGCTTGCTTCCATCACAAAATGCAGTTTCCTTTTCATAATTACTATGACTACTACGCATACCCAAGGGTGCGTTCCGTGGCTTCGCTCGCTCGAGTGCACTCGAGCGCACTCCGGTGCGCGCTCTAACCGTTCCGTGGTTCGGTGAAATTTTACTCTGACAGCTGTCAGAGCGTAGTTTCATCCGTTCCGTGGCTTGGAGCGTTGCAACCAAACAACCATCAAAATAGATGGTTGTAAAACGCTCTGACGTTTACCTTACCAAAATATGTCATTGTCATTTTGACATTATTTTGTATTTTGATGTTTTTATGTCTAAGTTTCAAAAATTTCATGGTTTCTACTCAAAAAACAGATTTTTATTTGATTTAGTTTAAAGGAAAGTTTAAATTATCCGTATTCCAAGTGGAAAACAAAAACTTTGTACCTAAAGAGGTTATAAAAACAACTCGATCGTTCCATCGCTTGGTTGCAACCCAAACGGGTTAAATTTTAACCAAACAACCACACCCAAAGCGACGGAACGTAGCCCTTAATACGCGTTTCGCGCAATCCTCACCCGATTTCAAGATATATGCCTCGTACTGTACCTATGTTCCATGGAGAATGTTGTTCAGTTTAAGCTTCGTACAGACTGAGGCGAATTCCGCGCGAAATTCGCGAGTGCGATCACGTAACTCTAAGCGATAGCCATAGCCATTGTCAAAGAAATTGCTATGGCAATGGCTATGGCTATTGCTTTGAGTTACGTGATCAAAATCTGTCAAAATGAGCGACGCGCGCGATTCGCTCGCGTCGGTTTGTCCGGAGCTTTAAGGCCGGCCGCACACAGATGTAATCACGTAACGGAATTCCGAACGTAATTTCGACAATGTATGAAGATTCCGTACGGAAAAAACACGCTTGTGTGTGGCAGCCCATAGATTTTGTATGCAGCTGCTGCGTTCGGAATCACGTACGTACGGAATTCCGTTGCGTGATTCCGTCTGTGTGTGGCCGGCCTTACACTATCAATCACCTGTTTAAGTATAAACACATAATTTAGTACCACGGTACCACCTTATACGTGTTACAACAATACCCCTAATGTCGAATATGGTACATAGGGACCATCAAATTGAATAACTTATACTATGGGACCAACTCTGAAATCGTGAAAAAAATCAGCATTACATTTTGATATTTTCGTTATTAATTTTTGTATGAAACAGCTGATTTTTTTCCCGATTTCAGAGTTGGTCCAATAGGTAAAGTTGTTCAGTTGGTCCCTATCTACCATATTCGGCATTAAGGGGATTTTTGTAACACGTTGTATATAGTGCCACGCAAACGACCGCTTTAACTAGGTAAGTATTTTTCACCCAACATACTTAAAATTATTTTAATACAAATCATAATTTGGTATAAGACATCCAATTGGATAATTATGAAACAAGAAGGGTGGGAGAAAGAATTATACAGGATGTAGTCTACATTTTTCACTTATTGCCACAAAACGTGAAACATAAGTTCACCGAAATATGTCACGCTTCACATTATAGTATAATTAAACGAGATATTAAAAAAATGTTTTATCCACTTTTAGCGTGCCCGCTGACTACAGACTTTCTATAGGCCGATAGTTGGTTTTTATATGAACAATCGGCCGATACCAAATCGTTGTAATGTGTGCACTTGCATACTTCTTCATACCGATTAAAGGCCCGAGCCAACTATCGGCCGACAGTTTGGTCTGTAGTTTGCGGGGACTCTTAATTTTCGTCGGCTGACAATAAATGATTTACAAAATGCTTGAAATTATACAGATACAGCAAAATAAACATTTCAAAATGTTTTACGTTTCATGGGAATCATAGAAATAGGAATACACTATGATGAGATTTCACGGCAACTATGGAATTTCATTAAAAACAAATTAAAACCAGGGGTCTCACTCTGCGCTTGAACTGTTATATTAGCCTACTACTCGCGGCTGACTCAGTCGAGCCAGCGCACGAGGGGCGGCGTGTGTCAGTTGAGACAGAGCTACGCGACAGAAAGAGAAGCGCTTCGGAGGCGCTTATAATAGGCACGCAGCGCTGTGCAATTTGAAATTGTACTTTATTGCCGTGTATCGAGAGTAGGTTATTATTTGATTGTCCTCGCGCGGATGGGCTTCTAGCCTTCAATACGTTTAGTTATATTATATTATTCTGTGCCAAATATCTAAATTATTTCCCTGATTTTAAATACCTACTTAGTTGCAGTAAAAAAACCGTAACAATTTTAGATGTAATTTCAATGTATGCCTTTTGAATCTCCTCTCTCAGAGAACACCACAAAAGATAGAGCAAGAACAAAACAGCAAACGCATTCTGATACACAAACTTAGCTATCTTACTCACTCTGACAAAACAAGTGACAAAAAGAGATAGAACTTTTTAATAAACTCAACACTGATTGGCGGATAAGAGTTCTTTTTATTAAGGCGACATTATTATGCAACACAGCGCCACCCCGTAAAAGAAATATGTAAATACACAATTTATCAAAAATCGCAAAATATCAATTGTTATTTATAAACACACAAACTTAATGACACATCTATCGTGGTTTTTCTCGACGAAAAACAAAACAACGTCCGTTTTTAGATTTTTTCATTACCAAAACTACAAACAATTATTTGTCACTGAGTTTGTGTGTTTATAAAAAAACTAATTGATATTTTGCGAGGGGCCCATAAGCACAGAATAGATATAAGTACTATCGTACAGAAAGGACACTCCCCGCCCCGCCCCAGAATCAATTACCTCACCCCACCCCGCAAGTTCGTGTGCCGCATCGTATGCTCGTTTATAGTCGTGTTTGTCAACGTCAACTTATTTTGATATTCAAAGCGTCGTAACTTTATTTACCAAAAAGTTCTAATTATGAATTGAACGCCGCTCATACAGTACAAACTGCACGGCAGCCCTAGACTTACACACACAGTTGCGCGTGTACAAAAACGTCATCTGACGTCATCTGTTTATAATGGCGCGGTTGTATGGAGTGTCCGGGATGTGCCATAAGCTTGAATTTTTAATAAATTGTGTATTTACACAGATTTTTTTGCAGTGGCGCTAGTGTTGAATTTAATATTGTCATAAGAAAAAATTGCACTATTTTTTTAAGTTAAGCGTCAGGAACAAGTGTGTGTATAAATATAGTTTTTACTTCATTCATTATAGTATGTTTTTAATTCATAATAATAATTAACTAATTTTTGACGGTTTTCATCGATTTGACCTGATTATATTATCATACAAATATATTTTATATCTAATCTAAATCTACTTACATATTTAGATACATTTTATACTTACAATGAGTAGGTGATTTATATAACTCTTATACTTAGCTTATTTAGAAACAAACGTATGGAATTGTTTTTATGAAAAAAATGTCTTAATTTTAAACAGCTACTAAACAAAGTGATTAAAAAAAAACGTTTCGAAATGTCAACTAACACACGTACAAACAAACAATATCTAACTATAGTACATTATATAATTTGGTCTTCTAAATTGCTTAAGAGTCCGCTTGCAAAATTTTTACGTGCGTTCGCTGCCCCCCACCCACTTATTTTACTCGCAACTGTCTTGCTCCCGCACTCTATCGCGCGGCCGAGCGCTTTGTGTCCATCGTTCTGGCAGCGCCCCGGTTTCCGATTTTTAAAGTGCAAAATTTTCAACTGATTTAAAAAAAAATATTTTAAATGATTTTTCTGTATCTCTGCGCCTGCAAACAAGGCTTGATCTGTTCTGAGAACACTCATTAGAATTATAAAGGTAAGTATAAAAGTAAGTAATATAACTATAGATAAGTATTTATATTTTTGTGGCAAGCTTACATAGCTTAATAAGAAAGAAAGAAAATTAAAGAAAATGCTTTTTACTATTCCCCATTCAGTATATTCACATATTATTATTTAGGTACTAAGAAGAAAGAAAGAAAGAAAGAAAAACTATTTATTGACCGTAAAACATTATAGACAGTAAGGTAATTAAAAATAAAAGTTATAAAGCAAAAAAAAAAAAAGAGAACAATGTACCTACACGAACTTAGAACTAATTTGTGTGGGGCCAACTAGGCCCCAACCTCAGCAATGCTACAGTGGCATACCGGAGCCTTAGATTATTTATATGTCAAGATAGACAGTCGAAGCTACGACAGCGTCGAAAAAAATATCACCCAACAGTTGGGTGACCAAAACACGCACACACACGTCAGTAGTGTGAGCCGGCCATAGTTTTTATTACAATACTCTTTGGACGCGATGATGCTAAAAATGCACACCACCTTAAAAAAGTTGGCCTGTTTTGTTTAATACGTCAAAAGCCTAAGACTCTATCTAGACATATAAATAATCTAAGACCGGAGCATACCACTGCAACGCTAGTATTCTGGAGGAGCCTACTTGGTGACGACAACCGACAGACAAACAAAAAAAACAATTCTACTTCCTATAAAATACAGAAAAGACAATTTCAACGAAATAATACCTACATAATAATAATACCAACGCGATAATGCGATATCAGTGGCTGAGTTCTGGTCCTCAAAATTCAGCACTGTTTCTCTTCCGGTGACTGAAATACAATACTTTTCGATATTCCTTTAGAATTCGCTGTGAAAGGTAACCATATTATATGAATGAAACCAGGACAAGTAGTTTTTTTTATTTACTTTGACATCATACGTTAGGTTAGGTAGGCCTTTATAGCGCGGACAGCAAGGGCTGCAATGATGACTAAGCTTGAAGGCCGAGAGCGTAGTTAAGCTTAGCTCGAGGCCATCATACATAACGTGGCCAGCAGTGCAGTCATTGTGGACCAAGGCTTGTATAGTGCTTTACTCAAAAATGCGAGTACTACCTACTATACTATAGTAGGTCCTTATTATAATAACCTAATTTGAAAAAAATATACAAAAATGCAAATATCTCGGAAACGGTGCATCGGAGCCAAAAAATAAGGTTTTCTTCGACCCCCCTATGGTACCCCGGAAGTAGATAAGAAGTATTTATTGAAAGGTCAAAAATTGTTTAAAAAAACAAAAAACCGACTTCAAAAAACCTACCTCTAAAAAGCAAGAAATAATATTCGTAATAATAAAACACGTCTATTGAAGTCGGGTGGGGCTGGAGTACAAATCCCTTTTTTTTATTCTAAAAGCCCCACCCGTCTTCAATAGACGTGTTTTATTATTGCGAATATTATTTCTTGCTTTTTAGAGGTAGGTTTTTTGAAGTGGGTTTTTTGTTTTTTTTAAACAATTTTTATTTTTTTATTTTTAGTGTAGGTACCTTTTGTATTAGGTAGTGTAGGTAAATTATTTAGGTAGAAATTAAAATCGGCTCAGCCAAACGTGAGTTAATCGTGGAGAAACATACATACATGCGGGTCAAACTTAGAACCTCCTTTTTTAAGTCGGTTAAAGAACTACACTAAAGATATCCCTTTTCCAACAAAAAAATAATTATCTTATTCAGTTCATAAACAAAGAAGTTATACGACTGATCATCGAGGTAGTTCACACAAAATCATACTATTTTCGTGCTTTTTTCAAGATTACTTGAAAAGTACTGAACCGATTTCAAAATGTTAAAAAATGGGACCAACTTGGGAGTTTACCTAATGTAATACCGTTTGAATCATTTCAATCGGTCCAGCCGTCTTTGAGTAATCGGTGTACATACAAAAAACAAAAAAAAAAAAAAAAAACGGGTCGAATTGAGTACCTCCCTCCTTTTGAAGTCGGTAAAAAACGGTCAAGAGCGAGTTTTTTACACAGGGTCATTTTTTTAACACCATCCAATTTTTTTCTAGGCATCAGGTATCATTAAAACTTCAATTTTGAAAAAAAAGAGGTAGGTATTTTTTTGCAAAAAAATATTTTGTCCGAGTGAATTATGACAACAGCATGGTTACTAGTCAAATACTATCGTCCTACATGTTTTGAATGAGAGGCAACAAGGAGAGGTTCGCGGGGCGGTGGTGCCGAGAGCTGTACGGCAACTGACGAACAACCCGACTGTCTCGTTCTCGCAGACGTGCGGAACATGAGAGAGAAAATCGCGCGCGTAATCATCTGCTAAGCACGGTGTATTTTGTCAGCAAATGTAGTTTTATTTTGGATAACTTTGTATATAATAATAGCCCTAATATATATATAGCCTTAACTTAATATTTTAGTACTGGGCGATATTAAAAGAAAAAAACACGTGTTTCATAATTTAAATTAATAATAAAAAATAATAATTAAAAAAATTAATATATAACAGAAATTTTTGCTAAATGTAAGCGTATCTGGTTTTGATTCCATTGTTATCTGAGGTAGGTACAGTAAATAAGTTGTTTATATGCAAAACGTCATCATTGAGGAGCCATACAAATTGCGTTCTCCAGCACTACTGAGCTAAAAATTAAAAAAATTTAGCAAGTACTTTACACATTTGCTGCTAAACGATGCATTAATTTTCTCAAGTATTCAACTGGTACTTAGCGAGTTCCAGAGTGGCTCCTCAAACCTGATGTTTAGACTGAGGAGCCACCTTTGCATTGATACCTCTCGTGATATATTATGATGCTAACTTCAGGATTTGTGCTACAAAATAATCTACTTTGCTGCTAAATAATGGTGTGACGTGGCTCCTCAAACCTAATAATGGACATATACGTACATCTTCGGATGTACCTCTTCCAGTGGGGGGCGAACAAACCTACTTTCTCCCGAGCTACACCACAATACACCACGAATGTCAATTTTTTGCCAGTCGGGGACTGGCAAAAAATTGACATTCGTGGTGTATTTAATTCACGCAAATCGGAAACCATGGCGCTGCCAGAACGATGAACACGCGCGCTTTGCTGTTTGTTACCCATACCACAGTTATACAATCTTTATCATAGAAATTTGAGGGAAACCGCCCTAGCCCTCGCGAAATCCCCTCCGTTGCTCTGCGCAAGTACATACGTTAAACAACTGCATAGATAGATTGCAAAGCAATGCTCGTACTGATAAAAAATTCGATGCGCGAGCGACACACGTCCTACCTCGACGGCGCACTGCGCAGTACTAACGAAGGCGGCGCCCGCAGCGCGCTGGTATTTAATCTCTTTTTTGGTAATAACAATAGTAATAATTAATATATACGATTTTTGTGCCGTCAGCCACTAGAACACGAAATTTGCTTTTGATTTACATAAATTTTGCTCAGAAATGATGTATAATTAAAGAGATATTTCAAAAATTCCCCTAAAAAGGACATGTTTTCAGAATAAAAAACTATCGAGCCAAACTTAATAATTTCTGAAATCCTGCCGTCACCCACTAAATGAAGGTCCATAAAAGCATATATCTGAATTTGACATTCATTGAGATTGTACAGACGTCACTATTTGAGTTCAAATATTGCCAAATTCTGGGAGCCTCCTCTTAAATAATTATATTTACAATGCGTTATTAAACGCTACTTAATTTAAGAAACCAATAAAAATATGCATCAGTCATAATTTTTACACTACGCGTATTCAAGATGACGGTTAAAAGTTAAAAAGTCTCTACACAAAATATGTAGGGTCCAGGGTTGCCACGTTGCCAGATATGAAGGTCAAACTTTCTCCAGATCTCATTTTATTTTCCCCGAAATGATACATTTGCATGAAGAGAAGATTAAAAGTTTCCCCAAAGGCGATTTCTTTGTACCTGAAAATGATACGTTTTTTTTAAAAAGATCTTTTTTTCCCCCATTACGGAAAACTTTTCCCGACATAAAACCCCAATCTGGCAACCGTAACAGGGTGTTTGGTAATACCCGTATAATCTTTAATATGGTAAATATTAGTAATATACTAGGCATACAAAGTAAGTAAGTATTTAATATACTAGGCATACAACCCTGGAAAATTATTTAAAAAAAGTCTAAAGTGACTGAAAAAAACATGGTTCTTTGTATGAAAACTGCATAGTGACAACCCTAAACCGAATAACAATACACCATTAATTTGATCATCAATAGGATGTGTTATCAAAAACAGTAGTCAATCTGCGTCTAGGGTTCTCTTTGAAGTTTTTCATACAAAGAAACATATAATTTTTCACTTAAATTATGGGTTTAGTTTTAACAATTTTCCAGAGTTATGCATAGTATAAGTACTACCATATTTGGCTCTATAAAGTTATTTCCAAACACCCTGTATTTTGTGTATAGACTTGTGCCTACAGCCGCCATTTTGAAACCGCACTATAATATTGTTAAACAAAACACAACAATATCAAAATGATATACAAACTATCAGATTTTCAAATAAAGTACTTATTTATGAAAATTTTTAACATTAGCAATCAATGTATGTATATCCAATTTGTTTTTTTAGGGTACATTTTTCAATCTGCAAAAAAAAAAATGTCTTACAAAATCCAAAAGATAATAAAAATACAGGGTTATTTTTGTAAAACACCAAAAACCTCGCAGAAGGATTACCAACATCATAAACAACGACATTTTTGTTCTAAGACTTTTCCGAAGACAGACAAAAAGAATACGGCTTTCCATACAAATGTCCGAACAGCTGATCGAGTTTTGTATGATGAAAAATCATTTTTTTTGTCTGTTTATTGAAAAGTCGTAGAACAAATGTTGTTGTTTATGATGTTAGTAATCTACTCTTGCGAGGTTGTTGGTGTTTTACAAATAACCCTGTTTACATTAATTGCTATTGTCTTTCTATGGCTTATTACTACTAAACTGAATAATGAATACTTGTAAAACTTATTTGTTCTGTTGATTTTATATCATAGAGTAAATATTCCACAATTAATGAGTTTAAAGTGCTCAAATACAGATAACTCTTATACTATAAGTATATAACAGTATAACTTCTATTTTTATATTATAATATTTGTCTAAACGTTATATTTCATTGAATATACAACGTGTAACAGAATTATTGGCTAAAGTCGAATATGGTGGATAGGGACAATCAAACTGAACAACTTTTACTACGGGACCAACTCTGAAATCGCGAAAAAATCAGCTGTTTTATACAAAAATTAATAACGAAAATATTAAAATGTATGAAACAACAGATTTTTCACGATTTCAGAGTTGGTCCCATAGTAAAAGTTGTTCAGTTTGATGGTCCCTATCTGCCATATTCTGGTTTAGCCATTAATTCTGTTACACGTTGTATAGGTACATTTTTGTATTTGTTTTTTTTAACAGAAACTCGTATATATTCATAATTTTGTCAGAGGAACTGTTGATTTAATAAATTTTTGTTCAGTTTAATATTGGTATTTATAATTATGCCAACTACATTCGCCAGTATTTAATTGTCATTTGTTTGTTCTTTACAGTGTGAAATTTTAATCATTTGGTTCCCGCCGTGGGGTGGTTCCACTCATGATTACAAGCAACTTTTACTCTCTTTTACTATGGGTCCAACTCTGATATCGTGAAAAAAATCAGCTGTTTATGAAACATTTAGATATTTTTGTATGAAACAGCTGATTTTTTCGCGATTTCGAGTTGGCCCCATAGTAAAAGTTGTTCAGTTTGATGGTCCCTATCTACCATATTCGGCATTAGGGATTTTTTGTAACACGCTGTATAATAGTCACCAATGTCCTTTTTAGCGGCCACTATAGTCAGATCGAGTCGCGTTTTGTTATGTCAGTTTAATAGTGAAGTTATTATGAATATAGTCAATATTAATGTATTGTCTACCCTTACTTGTCCTATTTAGTAGACAGCTTTTGACAATTGTCATACGTCTTGTTTTAAATCGTTATTAAAAATATGTTGTCTTATTTTTAACATTTTGGTAACGATGTTAAGAAGAGAGCTTGGAAACGGTAAATTTTTTGAACCGGTTTGACGAAATTATAGGTGGATCTTTTTGAAAAAGGTTCTGTTCCTATGAACCGGTTTTTAAACCGGTTTGGAAAAATATGGGTATTTTTCATTAACCGGTTAAACTTATCGCTTAAGACAACGAACCGAAGTTCATAAAACCAGGTCTTCGATTCGAGACCATTTTCGGTATTTCTACCGAAATGGAGCCTCTTATATCGGAAAAGTAAAGATTTTTCACGATTTTTAGGAATATCTGAGAATATAAGGAAAATCCCCTGATTTTTTACCGAACTGGCAACCCATTTCGTTTTATTTGTTTACAAGGGACTCCTTTATGATATGACTGCCCCGCGATCGCTATGAATAAACCAGTTTATTTAGGTTTAAAGTATTGCTCCTATTTGGTTCCGTACCAGAACGAAATTTTTCGATAGATCCGGTTTAACTGTTATAATACCGGTTAATTTTGAACCGGTTTCAAGCCCTGGTTAAAAAAGACAGAAAAACTGAAGTATAATGATGTTCAAGTACGTACAGTATGAATTATGTTATAGTGAATGAATTAATGAAATTGTGGTCACAAGTCATCAATGTCCTTTTTAAAGGCCGCTATGGTCAGATCGAGTCGCGTTTCTGGTGAATAATGGTATAGAAAGTAAACAACTCTTGATTTGTAAAGATTATACTGTTGAAAAGTGTTTCGAGTGTTGTGGAATAGAGCTACCGGCTCATAATTGTATAATACTGTGTGTCTATAGAATTCCTAAAAATTACACTCTTGCAACTTTTTTCAATCAACTGGAACTTCTTTTGCATAAACTTTCAATAATAAAAAATAAAAGAATAGTAATTGCTGGGGATCTAAATATAAATACTTTGAAGGCAAATAATGTCACTCAAAGACTAGTGAATTTATTACATAATTTCAATCTTCATTTGCACGTCAAGGAACCAACAAGAGCATTATCATGTATTGATCAAATTGCATCAAACATTCAAGAGGTAAGCTGTAGTGTTCATAGAGTTTGCCTGTCGGACCATGACACTTGCCAGATTCTATCAATTAAAAATACATCCAACAAACCTAGACCACGACTTTGCTTTAAATTCATTAGAGATCAATGTGAGGATAATATGAAGAAGTTTAAAAATTGCATAGGTAGTTTATCTTGGCAAGAAGTATTTCATGATAAAAACTTTGATTCCGCATTTAATAAGTTCCATGACGAATTGATGTTGTTTTTTAATCTCTGTTTTCCCAAAAAACGCATTAAAATTAATGCACATGATCAGAGACCAAAGTGGATCACGAAGGGTTTAAAAGTGTCATCTTCGTCCAAACGTAGACTGAGACTGTCTTTCTACAGAACTCGCACCGATAAATGTAAAAGTGATTTTAAAAACTACAGTAAGCTTCTACGTAATTGTATAATACTATCACGAAAAAAATATAATGCCAACATACTGGATAAAGCGAAAAACAAGTGTAAGGCTGCGTGGAACATTATTAAGAATAAAACTGCTAGTGTGAATAGTGCTGATATTGAGATGAACTTAATAAACGAAAATGGAAAAACAATCACAGATCCTAATGAAATGGCTGAAAAATTTAATGATCACTTTATTACTAAGCCACAAAGCTCAACTGCACATCGTAGCGAAGTGCTAAGTAATTTAGATAACTTAAGTTCTAGTATTTTTCTGAAACCGTGTACTGAAACGGAAATTGTAAAAATTATAAAAAGCCTAAATAACTCTAAATCAGTAGGTATTGATAATCTGCCAGCCAATATATTTAAAACTTGCGCCGAATATTTTGCACCAGTAATTGCTTATTTGGTTAATTTATCTCTTGCTCAGGGCCTTTTTCCAGAGAGGCTTAAGCAATCTGTAGTTAAACCTCTCCATAAAAAGAAAAACTGTAAACAAAACATAAATAACTATAGACCTATAACTCTGGTTCCTGTTCTCTCAAAAATATTTGAAAAGGTCTTTAAAGACAGATTAATAAACTTTTTAGAAAAACATAAATTATTAGCTGTTGAACAAAATGGCTTTCGTAGTGGGAAGTCTACCAATCTCGCTGGATACAATTTGATTCGAAAGATTACACAATATATAGATAACAGGATTCCAGTTACAACTATATTCTTTGACATGACTAGAGCCTTTGATCTTGTTAACCACAACATTTTGCTCGCCAAATGTGAAAGGTATGGTATCAGAGGAACAGCTCTTAATTGGATTAGAAGTTACCTCGCTCATCGAACACAATGCGTCCAAATCACTAAAAGTAATAAAGACAATGAGTTGGTTGACTATAGATCATCATTCCTGCATAATGAGTCTGGAGTTCCTCAGGGAAGTGTCCTTGGCCCGCTATTGTTTCTAATATACATAAACGATATGCCTAGGATCACTAACTTTGAGACCATTCTTTATGCAGATGATATTTCGCTGATAGTTCCTTACGTTGCTTCACAAGTTCCCTATGAAAACGTTATTAATGAAACCATTGAAAAAGTCGAACATTGGCTACAGACAAATAGTCTTAGTATTAACGTCTCTAAGACTAATTTTATTCAATTTTTAAATTATAAATCAAACAAGTTTAATCTTAGTTTACAATGTAAAGGAGAGAAACTAAATGAAGCTAATGAAACTAAATTCTTGGGCATTGTACTGGACTGCCATTGTAACTGGAAAAGTCATGTATCCGATATTTGTAGCAGATTGAGTCGTTTCGTTTTCGCTCTTTACCGTCTGAGAGTTAATGCTGGTGAAAAAACGGCGCTTCTTGCCTATCATGGTTATGTGTCCTCGGTACTTAGATACGCAATAATTCTATGGGGAAACTCAACGGAAGTAAAAAAAGTTTTTATAATACAAAAAAAATGTATCCGAGCCAGTGTGCTCACAGACACGGTAGTGTACATACGCGTTCGTTGCAGTATCGCTCCTCGCTGCGAATCCCTTTTCGACACGTGTGTTATTCAAAGTAAATAATATGTCACAATTCGGGAACGCATTGGAATGTGCATTGTGTGAAGATGTCTTAACTGACGGTGCTCATTGCAACTCATGCAATAAAAATCTACATTTCCACTGCGCCCAACTCACTGAATCTGGATACCGCAGACTCGGCAGTAAAAAACAGCAGCAATGGCGTTGTCCTGCATGCAAACAACCTGGACAATTACAAATTTCGGCTCCAACTTCTATACCGTCGCCCATCTCGTCTCCGATTATTGATCAAGGTAACCCAAATACTCAGCTTTTGGCGGAAATCAATGAAATCTTTGATCGAAAATTAGCACCGCTGGCGTCCCTTGCCAATGAAATAAAGCAGTTGCGGGACGAAATCACCAGTTTGAAGTCGTCTTTCGGGGCTATTAATGGCAGAGTCAATATTATTCAGAGCGACCTCGACACAGTAAAGACCAAGATGGAGGATGAAGAGCAATGGAACCGCATGAATAACCTGGAAATCAAAGGTGTACCACAAACCAAGTCTGAAAATCTACTCGAAATAATGTGTAATCTTGGAAAGCTAATTCAATATCCAATATCCAAAAATCTCATCAACTTCGTAACCAGAGTACCCTCACGTGACCCCAATAACATCAAGCCGATTATAGTCTGCTTCTTGAACAGATATGTAAAAGATGATTTCATAGCTGCTTACAGAGCAGCAATTAAGACGTCCCCAATTGTACCCTCGTTATTGGGTCTGCAAGGTAACCAAAAAGTCTTTATAAATGATCATCTGACTGTACGCAATAAAACACTATTAAATAAAGTGAAAAAAATGGCCGCTGAGAAGGGTTTTCAATACGTATGGGTAAAGAATTGCAGGATTTATGCGCGATTGGAAGATACTTCGCCTGTGATACTGGTGAAATCGGAAAAAGATCTCGCCAAAATAATAAACAAGTACTAAGTGTGTCTTTAATTAATTATTTAACGGTAAAATGTATGTTATTTCATTTTGTGTTAAGTATCTTATTATTTAACTACTTAATTGGTAAGAGTATGTTATTTCACTCTAATTTGTTAATTTTTATTATATGTAATTATAACCAAATTCTAAAAATCAATTGTTGTTTACTGATAATTATACTGGAGATTTTTTGCTGGTCAATTCACGTCAACCTTTTGTGTATTACTTGTTCATTCGCACACGCTAACTTCGACTCAGTTCGTAACGGCTTAGGGCATAATTCTTTATTGGCACGAACAATTTCTATGAGCCGAGCGCGAGCAGGTGTCCCGCTATTGTTTCGTTATCTCTCGACATTCCAATACAATAGGGCACATATTACTAAGTTTTTTATGGGTAAACCTTTGTTGATAGTTATTCTCAGAGACGAGTTATTTCTAGTGCATTCTAGACTTAGTATTGTAAAATATGAAATGTGTTGCATTACTTGCATTCGATCTATTGGATTATTATTATTTCTTTCATAAATGCACTCATTAAAGATATATTATCAGAATACACGGGGATTGCGTACCAAAACGAGTGGCTTCTTACGTAATTTGTATCTGAGTTCGTATGATGTTATTTCGATTACAGAGACGTGGCTAACAGATGGCATCATGGATAGTGAACTTTTCGATAATCGTTACCTGGTATGGCGGCGTGATCGCAACTACTCTCGGACGCGACAATCTAGGGGCGGGGGGATACTTCTAGCAGTAAAGCGCGATTTGATGGCTGTTGAAAAATGTGATTGGCGTAGCACGGCTGAGGATATATGGGTAACTATTACATGTCATACAGACCAACCCCGCATCTCATATAATGTACACATATGCACTGTTTATCTTTGTGATGAGTCAACAGGGAATTCGATTAAAATTCAACTTCATAACTTTTTAAATAAATTATTTTATACGATGATGGCACATCCCATGGATAAATTTATAATTCTAGGTGACTTCAATTTGAGTGATGGTGTCACGTGGACCAGAAACTCAAACAGTTTAGAGTTAACCCCTCACGCTAATTTAAATAGTGAGCATATAACTGACTTTTTAGATATTATATGTTCTTGTGGGCTCAGTCAATTTAATGGTGAGTTAAATGAAAATGATCGGATCCTCGATTTAGTTCTTGCTAATGTAAGTGCACGTGTCTGTGCTTCAGATATCCCACTAGTACCTGAAGACGCCCACCATAAATCATTAGATATAATAGTTAGCTGCACTAACATCAAGACTTTGGATAGTATATGTGTCTCAAAATTCTTGTTTAATCGAGGCGATTATTCGATGATTTGTTCGAACCTGGATGCTATCAATTGGCGCACAACTTTAATGTCGCCCCCATTAAATGAAGCTGTTCAACTGTTTTATAATAAGTTATACGAACTCAGAGACAAACACATACCTCGCAAACCTATAAAATCAAATCATTACCCTCCTTGGTATAACTCGTGTCTTATTAAAATGTTGAGGGAAAATACAAATTCCATATTAAATATATGACCTATGGTAACCTTGCTGATTATCATTCATTTAGTGTTGTGCGTCAAAGAGCAGTTAAATTAGAAGAAAAATGCTTTGATACCTACATCGCTAAAATTGAGTCGTCAATAGTCGATAATCCAAAGTCATTTTGGTCTTATGCTAAAAGCAAAAATCAAACTAGTGGAATACCGAATGTAATGAGGTATAGGGATGCCCAGGCTGATACTGGTAGCGAGATATGTGATTTGTTCTCCAACTATTTTCATTCGACTTTTCTATCAGGGGATCTGAATAATACTTCTTTAAAATCTAATGATCAAGTGGGTCCCTGTAGTATAGCCTCAGTCGAGGTTTCGGCTTATGCATTACTTAAAATGATTAAAGGTCTTGATTTATCTAAATCTGGTGGTCCTGATCTTATACCCCCTATATTTATTGTTCGTTGTGCTGATAGTCTAGTTACTCCATTATGTATACTTTTTCAACGCTCGTTAAAGGAAGGAGTGGTACCTCCGATATGGAAATCAGCATTTATAACTCCTATCCATAAAAAAGGCGATAAATCAGATATTGAAAACTACCGTCCTATCTCCAAATTGTGTATTTTTGCCAAGATCTTGGAAAGAATAGTATACGAGCAGGTTTATGCTTCCCTCAGATGCTCTTTCAACGAGAAGCAACACGGCTTTCTAACTGGGCGCTCTACTACATCTAATCTAATATTGGCCAACGACTTTATAACGGAGGGCATGAATGACTCGGCTCAAGTCGATGTCATTTATACCGATTATCGTAAATGTTTCGATCGCATCGATCACAATATACTTATGGCTAAGCTTGCTGCTGCAGGTATTCATGGGGATTTGTATCGCTGGTTCTGTTCATATATTGATAACAGAAGTCAGGCTGTAGTTATACAGGGTTTCACTTCGAACTGGAGCCACGTTCCATCTGGCGTGCCCCAGGGTTCACTTTTGGGGCCGCTCTTGTTCATAATATTTATAAATGATGTCAGTGACTGTTTTGTTAATTCAGAAATTCTTTTGTTTGCAGACGATATGAAAATTTTAAAAACTATTAAATGTAATTCTGATGTGAAAGACCTTCAAAATGACCTGAACAGATTTGAACGATATTGTACTATGAACAAATTAGATTTAAATGTTTCAAAATGTTTCCAAATGACGTTTACACGTAAAACAAATATCATCTGTTCTAATTACACTCTTAAAAATACCCAAATTTCTGTTGCTACTGAAATCAAAGACTTGGGAGTAATACATGACAATAAGCTGATATTCGACAAGCACATTGACAGTATTGTTAAAAAAGCTAACAAGATGCTAGGTTTCATAATGAGAATATCTGCGGACTTTCGTAATCTGAAATCATTAAAAATATTATACTGCACTTATGTAAGAAGTCACCTAGAGTATGCTAGCCAAGTTTGGAATCCCCAATACGAAATATATAAGTCACGCATTGAATCTATTCAGCAAAGGTTTCTAAGATATCTAGACTACAAGGCCCGTACTTTTTCGATTGATTATGAACACCGCTGTAAGCGCTATCATTTTTTGCCATTAACCTTAAGACGTAAGATAAGTGATATATTGTTCTTATTCAAAATTGCCAATGGATCGGTAGATTGTTCTGATCTTCTTTTTAAGCTACCATTACGCACTAATTTATCACTAAGGCCGCGGCCTATTTTACATGTACCTGCTGCCCGAACTAAATTCCGTCATAACGCATTCCTTATTAGAGCAATTCGAAGTTTCAATAGTGTTGCATCTAAAGACCTTGACTTGTTTTGTACCAGCTGTCGCAAAGTTAAGCGAGTCCTGAGTGAACAATACTTTGTCTAGCATTAACTTTCTTTACTTGAGTGTTTGACATTCACAATGTTTTTTTAAAATATATAAGTAATATTAAATAGTCCCACCTAAGCAATAATCTGGTGCCGAGTTGAACTTTTTTCTAGTATACTAGTTATTTACTATTAAATACAGAATTAACTTTCTGCTTATTTTTTAGTGTTTAAGTACATGTAAAAACTACCTCAGTTTGTAATATTTAAGTTGTTCATTTTTATCCATACATGATGTGAGCTTAAGTTGTTCGGTTATCTTTTTTAATACTATCTGTTAAGAAATGTATCATTGTAGTCTGTGGATATGTCAAGTGTCAAAATAACGCTACAATCTGAAAAAAAAAAACTGTGTACTGTGAAAAAACGATGGAAGAAAAATTACTATAAAAAATAAGTAATCGGTTTGTAACAGGTGGAAATAAATAAAAATACCATTGATAGTCGAGCCAATCTTTCATTCTTTTATAATTGGCGACCTTGTATGAAGATTTTATCGATTGATGGCCGACGAAAAAATGGATCGAAAATGCAAGGTGAGGTCAGTACAAAGACGACATTTTTCCAAGTCTGCCAATTTGTTGGAGTCATTAATAAACTCATGCAAAACCGATTCAAGCAAAATCGACGAGCTCCACGCATGCCACAAAGTAGTAAAAGACATTTTTTACGAATTGACGAAATATGACGACGAAATTAAAAACCTAATCATTTCCACCGAACCGTTCGAAGATGACAAACTTGAAAAAGAATTGATCGATGCAGGCAAATACCAAACCCGATGGAGCCTACTAGACACGATGTACTCATCTCAGTCATCTCGCAATATAACTGGCGATTGCGGCAAAGAAATTCAAAAAATTAAATTGCCCACTCTTGAAATCAAGAAGTTCGATGGAAACATAAAGAACTGGATGACATTCTGGGGACAATTCAGGAAAATTGATGCCGATCCAGCCATAGAAGAGAGCGACAAATTGCAGTTTTTGTGCCAGAACATGGAACCGGGCAGTAGACGTGTGCGCCGATGGTCATTTGACCGGCGGCGGCGTCTGGCGTCTAAATTGTCGGCGGCGGCGGCGTCATCGGCGTAATCAGCGTGGATGGTCAAATTAAGTAGCATGGAAGACCTCCAGGAGCCTTTCAATTGCGTCATCGTCGAGGGCAGAACGCCGAAGACATGGAACATAAGTGAGGTGATTCTGTTCTTTAAAAACGGTGACAAGACCCTCTTGAAGAATACGAATGCTACAAATAGTCGCGCTCGCAAGTTCGACGACTTCCAACCTCCTGAACAGGCCGCGTTTCGAAAAGGCTTTGGCAACATAGACCACATCCATACGCTGCTACAGGTTATACAAAAGACCGAGGAGTATAATCTGCCACTTTGCTTGGCGTTCGTGGTCTATGAGAAAGTCTTTGATTCGATTAAGACCCGGGCAGTGCCGTAGTCTTCAGAGGTGCACCAAGTGGACTAGGTATATCGAGGTGTTGATGCACTTATAAGAAAATGCCACCATGTCGGCCCGAGTACAGAATCAGAGCACAGATCCCATCCAACTATAGCGAGGTGTGGGACAGGGAGCCGTTATATCTCCGAAACTGTTCACAACTGCGATGGAGGACATCTTTAAGCTCTTGGACTGGAAAGGACTCGGTATCAACATTAATGGCCAGTACATAACACACCTTCGTTTTGCCGATGATATAATTCTTATGGCTGAGACCATGGAAGACTTGAACACAATGATCGAAGATATCCGTAGTGTTTTCCAAGAAGTGGGTCTTAAAATGAAGATGAATAAGACGAAAATCATGTCAAGTGCCCATGTTGTACCCACTTCAGCTCTTGGGAACAGTACACTCGAAGTTGCTGACCATTACGTTTACCAAGGACAGACAGTCCAGTTAGATATAATTTCAACTTCGAAAAAGAGATCTCTCGTCGAATCCAGGTCGGATGGGCAACATTCGGGAAGCTTCGACAAAACTTCGCGTCCAACTTACCTGTGGCTCAAGACAAAAGTCTATGAACAGTGCGTACCCTAAAAGGTAAAACCGGTTATCTGCAAAAAACCAACTTTACAGTATCGCAATTTGAAAGTTCGAGGTTAGATTTAGGCATTAAAATTAAATGATCTTTCTGGTTGTAGATACTATTATGAAGGACAAACTATATGTCTGAAGATCTAAATGATTGCTCGGAAAGTATAAAAAAATGAAAATATTTTTGTCAAGGGGAGACATTTAATTGGTTTTACCTGAATAAAAAAAATAAAAATAAGCAGCTGTATTTCCTAAAGTAATATGCGTATCGCTGTTAGAAATATTTTGCAAGACGTTCTAAACAATAGCTATCTTTTATAAAATTTTGAAACCTGTAAATACTACAGAAACAGAATAAACAATTTTTAATGAAATATTTATAGTTGGTTTTACCGGTATAAAATATCGAAATATCAATGTGAAAACCTGTTATCTGCTAATCTTTACACTTTTCAGTGTGTTTTGACTAAAATAATTGCGTGAAGTATATTTTATAACTTTTACTATAGAGCCAACTACGAAATAGCGAAAAAAAATCAGCTGTTCCATTTCTATGGAACAGCTGATTTTTTTTAAAATTTTATTTGAACTAATTTCGGCATTTTTTCAATTTTTTTAGATAAATTCTAAAGCTATGATTTTACAGCAAAGGTGTCTTCAAGAAGAAATAACTAGACTAAATAAGCTACAACATGGTTTTTAAATTATTCTTTTATAATTAACTAGCTTCCGCCCGCGACTTCGTCCGCGTGGATATTAGAGAAAATCTTTAGGGAACCTTCAACCAGGATCCAACCAGCCGTTTTTACGCGATTAGGCGGGTCACCACCAAGCGCGCTGCCTCGCGAGGCAAGACGTTTGCCAAGACGCAAGACGCAAGGCGTTTGTCGCACGAGGCTTGCTCGCTCGGTGGGGACCCGCCTAATCGCGTAAAAACGACTGGTCATTCCCATTCCTGTTCCCGTTTTGTCCCGCTCCCGTTCTCGTTCCCGTTACCGTCCCGTTCCGTTGCCGTCCCATTCCGTTGCCATCCCATCCCGTTGCCGTCCCGTCCCGTTGCCGTCCCGTCCCGACCTGTCCCATTCCCTTTCCCGTTCCCATCCCCATCCCGTTCTGTTCCGTTCCGTTCCCGTCCCGTCCCATTCCGTTTCGTTCTCGTCCCCGCTCTCGTTCTCGTTCCCGTTCCCGGTCCCTTCCCATCCCCGTCCCGTTCCCGTTCCCATCCCCGTCCCGTCCCGTTCCCGTCCCGTTCCCGTCCCGTTCCCGTCCCGTCCGGTTCCCGTTCCCGTCCCGCTCCCGTTCCCGTTCCCGCCCCGTCCCATTCCCGTTCCCGTTCTCTTCCGCTCCGTCCAGTTCCCGTTCCCGTTCCCTTTCTCCCCGTCCCCTGGGGCTGAATCATGCATGTTCACCGAGTTGAACTTCAAAATGAATGTCATTTTCGCAATCACCATCCCATAAAACCTCAAGAACGACATCCATATCGATTTTTATGTTTACTTACCCCATTTACCCCCTAAGGGGTTGATTTTCAAAACCAAAAAATATGTGTTTGACTATTTATTTTTAGACGTACTCCTACGAAGTTTAAAGTTGTAATGTCTATTTTATATTCTTTTACCATACAAAATTTGAACCCCATTTTCACCCTTTTAGGGGTTAAATCATGTACATCATGTTGGACTTTAAAATAAATGTCATTTTCGCAATCACCATCCCATAAAACCTCAAGAACGATATCCATATCGATTTTTATGTTTACATACCCCATTTACCCTCTAAGGGGTTGATTTTCAAAATTACCAAAAAATATGTTTGCCAATTTATTTTTAGACGTGCTCCTACGAAGTTTAAAGTTGTAATGTCTATTTTATATTCTTTTTCCATACAAAATTTGAAATCCCATTTTCACCCCTTTAGGGGGTTAAATCATGTCCACCGTGTTGGACTTCAAAATAAATGTCACTTTCGCAATCGTCATACCAGAAAACCCCAATAACGACATCCATCTCTATTTTTAGGTTTATTTACACATTTACCCCTATTACATCGCCATAGGGGTTGAAGTACTAAAAAAATCAATATACTTTGCGTTAGATTTAATTCCATAAGCCTTTACTATAAATTAAGTGATTTTTTACTTCGAAAATGAAGATTTTTTTCCATACACAACTGCATATCCCTTTTCACCCCTTTGGGGGTAGAATTTTGAAAAACGCGGAGACCCGTATTTATTAATTTTCAATCTTCAGCCTAAACACAAAATTTGAAAATCCTAGCTTCAAAATTGAGGGACTTTCATACAAATTTTCATCCCTTATTTCACCCCCTTAGGGATGGAATTTTCAAAAATCCTTCCTTAGTGGATGCCTACACTGTATGAGGTATCTGTGTGCAAAATTTCAAGTCTCTAGGTCTAGCGGTTTGGGCTGTGCGTTGATAGATCAGTCAGTCAGTCAGTCAGTCATTCAGTCATTCAGTTTACGATTTTATATATTAAGATAGTTCTCAAGATATGACGCTTCGAAATATGGGCAGTTAGGACTAGTTTGACAAGGGGAGACATTTAATTGGTTTTACCTGAGAGAAAGTGCATTTAATAGCTGATTAAATCCATGAAATTTTAGAATGCTAAAACTATGTTACTCTGTTTTAGTTGTAGTGATTATGAACATTTTTCATTAATTTTAACAAAAACAAAAAAACTAACTAAAAACACGTTACTGGGTTTTACTCGAAAGTAAAAAAAAAAGAAACATTAACATAACATGAGTTAATTTTACCTGTATATATTTTTGAAATAAAATTCTGTAACCTAAACTAAGCGGAATTCGAGAAAACGGGTTCTACCTGTAGACGCAGCTTGAAATTTCCTGTCGATTGGTGTAAAAAACGCATTTTTGAAAAAAAGTGCAGATAACCGGTTTTACCTTTTAGGGTGCGAGTGTGTGTTGCCAGTGTTGACTTACCGCAATAAAACGTGGTCGCCAACTGTGTGTGAGTCTCATAAGAAGGCTCTCACCCAGTGTGCAACGAAGAGAGCCATAGTCGGCATTTCCCTGCGTGACGATGACGAACCAGAAATGAAGAGATGCGTAGGAGAACTTAAGTAAACGACATCGCTCGGAGAATTGCTAAGCTGAAGTGGCAGTGGGCGGGACACATTACCGAGAAGAACCAATGGCGGTTGGAGCGGAAAGGTTGGATTGTCAACCGCACACCAGATGAGATGCTCCTTGGGTAGGCCCCCGACAAGGTGGACCGACCGAGACGATCTGATGAAGGTCGCGGGAAGCCGCTTGATGCGGGCAGCGCAGGACCGATCGTCGTAAAGATTCGGAGGTCTATACCCAGCAATGGGTGTCGTGCGGCTGATGTGATAATGATGACTAAATACTATTATAAAATCACAATAACAAAAAACCTCTATGGCAACAATCACTAATGCAATAAAGAGAGGAAAAAATAAATCTTTATGAGATATAATGTATTGATGCAATGCAATGCATAATAAATGCATGCTTTTGTACTTGTTTCTTACACATGTTACACTTCAATTTTGACGCCGATGACGCCGATGAAAAATTCGGCGGCGGCGGCGTGGCTAAAATGACCGGCGGCGTGCGCCACGCCGATCGGCGCACACGTCTACCGGGCAGTGAGGTAAAGAAATTTGTTGAGAATTTTCCTTTAACAAACCAGAGCTACAAGATTTGCCTCGACGAATTGAAATCCCGGTATGCACGAGAAGATTTATTAATTCAACTTTATGTTCGCGAGTTACTCACCCTTGTATTAAAAAAAAAAGACAAAATTATCGACTTGATGTCGCTTTATGATAATATATGCAGTAACCTGCGATCGCTTGAAGTCCTCAAAGTAACTAGTGATAAATATTCACCATTTCTTCTGCCCATTGTGGAGTCCGCTCTGCCTAGTGAACTGTTGAAAATTTGGGAAAGGCAAAGACCAAATAAGATCAGCGATGAACTTGCTAGCTTGCTAGAATTTTTGAAGAAGGAAGTTGAAGCCAACCAACGCATTTCACTGGCAAATGATTTCAATGTTAACTCCACAAGCTCGGAACCAACAGCAGCCTGCCTGACAGCAAATAGCGATAACAAGAAGCAATATGAGGTGAAGTGTATATGGTGTGATAAAGGACATGCGAGCACAGAGTGTTTCAAGATCTCAAAGATGACAATAGATGAAAGACGGGAACACTTGAAGAAAAAGAAGGCTTGTGCGTTATGCTTGAAAATTGGTCACCATGCGAAGAGCTGCCGCAGCTTCGTTAAATGCTATATATGTGGCCAAAGACATTCGCCTGTGCTGTGTTCATGTGGACTGAAGCAAAAAGAAGTGAAAGCGTCACCAGAACCTGCAGCTACAGTTCAGAACTACACCGCTCATTCCACTTCTTCAACCACACTCCTACAAACTGTCGCTGTGAATGTTTGCCATGGAGATAAGTCAGTGACTGTCAGAGCACTGTTCGATAGTGGCTCACAACGCTCATATGTAAAAGAAGAAGTAGTGAAGGCACTCAATGTGATGCCAACTGGTACTGAAGGACTTACACATTCTTTGTTTGGAGGTAACATTGTGTCATACAAAAATTATAACACTTATGATTTAGAAGTACAGAGCATTGATAAATCCTTTAAAATTAATATGACTGCCTTAAGCCAAGTAACGATTTGTAAAAATGTACCTAAAGTGAATATGAATAACTTGTCTCTCTCTGAATTGTTAAAAAAGAACCAAATCAAGCTGACAGACACAAATGTAAAATCAGATATAGGTATTTTAATAGGTGCTGATTATTCAGGTTTGCTACTCACCAATACCTTTGTACAGCTGGAGACTGGTCTGACTGCCATTAAGACAAACCTTGGGTGGACATTACAGGGTAAGACTCATGATGCAATAATAAACACAAACATTGTCGCTTCTTTATTCTGTTTACAGAGCGTTCCAGATTTTTGGAATCTTGAGATTTTAGGTATTCAAGATCCAGTGCACATACAATCAAAACAGAAAAAAGAAGAAGAGGTCCTGAAGAACTTCGAAGAGAGCGTCCGAAGAAACGAGGAGAACAGGTATGAGGTGCAGCTTCCATGGAAGGATGGTCATGATGATCTGCTGGACTACCGCATGATAGCCACCCGCCGGCTGGAATCTGCAACAAATAAATTAATTACTTGCGGTAAGTTTCAAGATTATGACAACATTCTGCATGAATGGGAGCATGCTGGCATCATCGAACCTATACCCTCACCAGACTGCAACAAAAATAAGGTACACTACTTACCACATCGAGCCGTATCCAAGGAGACAAGTCTTACTACCAAGCTGCGACCAGTGTTTGACGCATCTGCAAAAGATAAAAATAACAAGTCCTTAAATGCATGTCTGGAAAAAGGTATGAATTTTATTGATAAAATACCTGATTTATTAATTGGTTTTCGTAAAGGTTTAATAGGTATATCTGCAGATATAGCAAAAGCATTTTTGCAAATTGCAATTAATCCAGATGACCGGGACCACCTCAGGTTCTTATGGTGGAAGGATTACGAGCGGCGGGAGATCATGGAGTACAGGCATTGTCGAGTTGTCTTTGGCCTGACTTCGAGCCCATTCTTGCTGTCCGCAACGATACAACACCACCTGGAACAGACAAAAGGTGAGCACAAAAATACAGCTGATATATTATCTAGCTCTTTCTATGTCGATAATTTAGTTACAAGCCAAGACTCGGAAGAAGCGACACAAAACTTCATACAAGAGGCAAAAAGTATAATGCAAGAGGCAAAGTTTGATTTGAGGCAGTGGGTAACTTCTCCAATGAAAATTAATGAAACCAATCAACGTGTCATCTTGGTTTTAGGAATAATGTGGGATACTGCCACCGATGAACTTTTTTGCAACTTAGATGCCTTGCCTCATCCTTCAGAGATAGGTAAATTAAATAAGAGAAACATCCTCTCCTTGACACAAAGAATTTTTGACCCCGTGGGAATTCTGTGCCCCGTAACACTTGTTCCTAGATTAATATTACAAGAAATATGGAACACTAAATTGGCATGGGATGAAGAGCTGCCCCCTAATATTGAAACTCAATTTCACGACTGGTATGATAATGTGCATTTACTGTCAAATTGCAGAATACCAAGACCTCTGTCAACGGTGCCACTACAGAGCTGCAACGATGCCAGTCTTCATATGTTTTGTGACGCCAGTAAGGACGGGTATGCTGCCTGCGTATTCCTCAGAACTGAAGACAGTAAAGGTAATGTGACTGTCCGATTAATATCTGCAAAGTCAAGAATATCACCACCAGAGAAAATAACCACACCACGATTAGAATTGCTAGCGGCTCTCATTGGCTCACGATTAATTATGGGGGTAAGAAAGAAATTACAATTGAATAATCATAAAGAATATTGTTGGAGTGATTCTGGTGTGACACTATGCTGGATAAAACGAGAATTGATTTGGAATACCTATGTGGGAAATCGGGTAAAAGAAATCCGCCAAAATACCAACATTAATGACTGGCACCACATTCCAGGCCCTGAGAACTGGGCAGACCTACCATCCAGAGGCTGCGACACACGTCGGCTGCTCGAAACCAAGTGGTGGGAAGGCCCGCCGTGGCTGCGTCGACATCCCGAACTGTGGCCGCATTCTGCACTGGTGGTTGATGAAAAGGAAGCCTGCAAAGAACTCAAAAAATCTGTATGCGTTAATACATGCTGTGACAATGATATGGTAAATGATTTAACACATTTTTCCAAGTATTCTAAAATAATAAGAATGACAGCATGGATATTACGATTTATCTACAATGCTCGCTACAAAGACAATAAGAAAAAAGGAGAATTGACGTTTGAAGAATATGAAATAGCTGAAAAGAAAATAATAAAGACTATACAGGCAGAAAGCAAAGAATATATACAAAAGCATACCGCAAAACTAACTACATTCTATGATGAAGATAATATACTGAGAATAAAAACAAAGCTGATACTTACCGATTTCCCTGAAGATGTGAAAACTCCAGCAGTACTACCTGCAGTAAATGTGATCATACGAAGACTGGTAGAACAGAGACATACACAACTTCTTCATGCTGGCACCAATATGATGATCACAGATTTAAGAAAACGATTCTGGATTATTGGTATTAGGAAACTGGTAAAATCTGTCATAGATAAATGTATTATATGTAAGAGACACAGAGCGAAAGCTACTCAAGTATCTGCGGCTCCATTACCTATTGAACGAATCCGACCGACCGCACCCTTTGAAGTAACAGGAGCTGATCTGGTCGGCCCGATATATCTACGCGGCGATGTAAAGAGTTGGATTGTAATATACACGTGTGCCGTATACCGCGCGATACATTTGGAACTGACACAATCTCTGTCCACAGAAGCCTTCATCAGAACATTTCGCAGATTCATCGCCAGACGAGGTCGTGTAAAATTAATGATATCCGACAATGGCACCAACTTTACAGGTACCAAGAATCTGCTGTCTACCATTGACTGGGATGAAGTGCAACGCGTATCCACCATAATGCGCATAAAATGGAAGCTTAATGCGCCTACAGCAGCATGGTGGGGTGGATTTTTTGAGCGCATGATATTAATAATAAAGAATTTATTAAGACGTGTTTTAGGTACATCTACTGTCTCTTATGAAGAAATGGAGACTCTCCTCTGCGACTGCGAAGCTGTGGTAAATGACCGACCACTCACTTATGTGGAGGCTGACGACGCGAACTCACTAGAGCCGCTGCGACCTTCGTGCTTCTTACAACCTCTGCCGCATTCACAGGTAACCGAATTTGATATTTTAGATGCCACCAGTATGAATCGACGACTGAGGTATCTGCAAAAACTTCGAGACGAACTTCGTACACGATTCAAGAACGAGTACCTTACCGAACTAATACAGAGAGGAAGAGAGAAGAGTGGAGGTATAAAGGTAGGAGATATAGTTCTAGTTGAGTCTGAAGAAAGAAGAATAAAATGGCCACTTGGAATGGTCATTGAGATTTATACAGGAAAGGATGGAGTGGATAGAACTGCCAAGGTAAGGACAACAACTGGATTCAAAATCCGACCATTTCAGCGTCTATACCAATTAGAGCTTTCTTCTTCTGAGGTGGAAGGGAGACGAGAAATGGACGCCAAAAATCACAATTCTATCGGTAAGAAATATTGTATAGTTATAAACCCTAGCAGTACAATTAATAACAAAGGGCGCACTACAGAGCCAGCCAACAGAGAGACAGATCAGACAACAAGACGTGGGAGAATTATTAAAATGCCAAGTAAGTACAAACTATAAATTTAATTTTATTTGATAAATAAACTTCTTGTTTTCCAAACATACTTTGATATATTTTAATCATTTTGATCTCATGTGTGTAGTCTGTCTGTCATACTGGTTTGGTAATTAAATTACTAATTACTGTAAAGATGACTTGTGATAAGTGAACTATATTTCTCAGATGCTTATTATAATAATAATTATTGTGACTGCAATAAGATGTATGTTAATGTGATTATAATGTTGTTTAAACAATTGTGTTAAATCCTTGTTGAATCTGTATGTTTCATTGTTTAAAATATAAAATTAGTATTGTGTTCTGGATACTAGATTGTAGCATACTTTGTAATTTTATTTTATGTTCTCCTTTTCTTGGTGTGGAGGATGTTAAGAAATGTATCATTGTAGTCTGTGGATATGTCAAGTGTCAAAATAACGCTACAATCTGAAAAAAAAAAACTGTGTACTGTGAAAAAACGATGGAAGAAAAATTACTATAAAAAATAAGTAATCGGTTTGTAACAGGTGGAAATAAATAAAAATACCATTGATAGTCGAGCCAATCTTTCATTCTTTTATACTATCTGTGGAAATTTTTAATTAGCATTGGATTATCTATAGTCTTATTCATTAAGTTATTTGTCTGTTAATTTCCCAAATAAAATAAAATAAAATAAAATAAAATAATAACTGGCCTCGGTCCTCTTGACAGCTGTAGACAAATGTTTAAAAAATATAACTTGCTTACTTTAACGTCCATGTATATTTATGAAATAGGAAAATTTTTACGATCCCATATGGAAATGTTTAAAAAACCTGTTCAAAACCAACGTTTACGTATAAGAGATCCATATAAACTGCAGGTCCCGTCATGCAATACAAGCCTATATAGGAAAAATTGTGATGTGATGCCAATACGTGTGTATAATAGGATTCCTATCGAAATCAGACAATTACCCACTACACGATTTTTACATAAATTGAGGGTCTGGTTGATTGACAAAAGTTTTTATGACCTGAATGAATATTTTGATATCCACTGACATTACATTATTGCAATTTATAATCTTTAAGTAATCTATTTTATTTTATTATTTCAGTTATCTTTGTAACTGACATAATACTTTAATTTATTGTTTAATGGGTCTTTATAATTCACTGTTGCAGTCTTGACATTTATTTGACTTCATGTACCTGACAGGAATTTTAGGAATGTTAGTATTTGTTCTATGTAATGTTAACGTTAATTTTAAATTATAATAAAACACTTTTGCATGTCAAAACTTGACAAAATACGCTTGACCTTTATATATAATCTGTAACAACTTGTATACCTACCGTGTTTTATAGCAAATAAATATATTTCAATTTCAATTTCATAATTCCAGTTGTAGGTAAGTATTGTAAGGCTAAATTGAGAATCAAAGTGACATTGTTACTTGTTGAAAAGACAGAAAAATCTAAGTTTATTGATTGATTCTTTTTAACGAGAGATTTAACGTCAACAATCTTGGAGTCTCTTTATTTTAGAAGGAATTTAGAAAATAAAATGTCTGTTTTAGTAGGTATGAACTTCTATAGAAAAAAAAGTAGGGAGTTACAAGTCGTGATAAAGTTTGGCCACATGATAGAAACTGATCTGTAGGCTGTTTCTAACTAATATTGAGCTGGGCCAAACAGTCCTTACATTTTTTTTTTTTTTTTTTTTTTTTTTTTTTTTTTTTTTTTTTTTTACATTAAATGGGCTTACTCTTGGCCACATTCGAGAACCATAAGGCTAAGAAGAGGCCGAAGATGAAGCGAGCTTGCCCAGAAGAAGCCTATTCACTCGTGCCTTAAATATCGCTGGGTTATATTCTTTCGGGAATACAGACGCAGGCAGGGAATTCCACTCCTTGGCTGTGCGCATTAAGAAGGAAGATGAAAAACGCTTCGTGCGCATGCATGGAATGTCAACCAAATAGGGGTGAAACCCCGCCGTGCGTCTGGATGTCCGATGGTAGAACGGGGATGGCGGAATGAGCTCATGCAGCTCAAGAGCACACTCTCCGAAATATAGTCTGTAGAACACCGCCAGACAAGCCACTTCACGGCGGTGGGAAAGACTGTGAAGCTTGGTTTTTAATAGCGCACTATCCCCTATGAGTTTTCTGGCTCTGCGTTCAACCGAGTCGAGTGCGGCTAGCTGGTACTTTGCGGACCCATCCCACAGGTGGCAGCAATATTCCATGCACGACCGGACTTGCGCTTTGTAAAGAGTTAGAAGCTGTCCCGGCGTGAAATATCGCTTAACCTTGTTCAAGATGCCTAGTTTTTTGGCCGCAGTTTGAGCCTTCGACTCGATTGTGTCACCAAAGTTGAGATCGGAAGTCAACTTTATGCCAAGGAGATCGAGATACATACAGTTCCATACGGCGGCGGGTTGAATAGCGCACTTTTCCCGGCTCCATTCTAAAAACTATAACAATTCAGGTTTAACTGATAGGTCAAATGTTGTATCATTTTCGGATAAATCAATAACGTAGAATTTATTTCTGGTATAAAAAAATCCAATTTATTACGCAGTTTCCGAAAAATTACACAATAACCAACATTTTTAAACTTAATTTTTTTAGTTTAGGTATTGGCACTTGTTTCAGTATTTTCAAAAAACTACTTTAAAGAAGCGTTTTTAGGTTAATTTGTTATATGCTTTTGTTATGTTAACTATATTTTATACAATTTGCGCCTAACCCAAGTAGTTGAGGTCCATTGTTTGCGGAGACACGACACAGCTGGTCAAAAATATACATTTTTTCACGAAATAAAAGGGGTTTCCGTTTCGTTCGGAAGCATTTCTCAGTTTTTTTGTTCATATTTCTGTAAAATTAATTAAATTTTCTACAATTTGAGCCTAACTTGAGTAGTCTAGGTTTACTAGTTGCAAAGACACAGTTAGTCAAAGATAAGATTTTTTCAATTAATTTCAATAAAAAGCCCATTTTTAACCAGCTATGTCTCTGCAACCAATAGACCTAGACTACTCAAATTAAGCTGAAATTGTCGAAAATTTAATTAACTTTACAGAAATATAAACAAAAAACCTGAAAAATGTTTCTGAACAAAACGGAAACCCTTTTTTATTTCGTGAAAAAATGCATATTTTTGACTAGCTGTGTCTCCGCAAACAATGGACCTCAACTACTTGGGTTAGGCGCAAATTGTATAAAATATAGTTAGCATAACAAAAGCATATAACAAATTAACCTGAAAAACGCTTCTTTAAAGTAGTTTTTTTGAAAATACTGAAACAAGTGCCAATACCTAAACTAAAAAAATGAAGTTTTTAAAATGTTGGTTATTGTGTAATTTTTCAGAAACTGCTTAATAAATTGATTTTTTTTATATCAGAAATAAGTTCTACGTTATTGATTTATCCGAAAATGATACCACATTTGACCTATTAGCTAAACCTGAATTGTTATAGTTTTTAGAATGAAGCCGGGAAAAGTGCGCTATTCAACCCGCCGCCCGGTATGGAACTGTATGTAAGGATAGTTTGGCCCAGCTCAATATTAGTTAAGAACAGCCTACAAATCAGTTTCTATCATGTGGCCAAACTTTATCACGACTTGTAAGTCCCAACTTTTTTTAGTATAGAGGTTCATACCTACTATTTTAAGTAAATTCTATGTTTTAATAAAATTTCTATTTTTTTTTAATTAATGTTTTGTATTAAAAGACAGCTTGTAGAAAATTTATTCTCTCGTTAAAATGAATACGGTATAGATAGTCGCATCGCTTTTGGATGGCGCTATATTTTAAATAGGTAATTTTTTGTATAATCAGCTGTCCTTATCGGTCGCGCATCCACCCTGTCCTTTTTAGCAGCCACTTTGATCAGACCTGGGGCCCTTATTTTGAATCGGTCGAGCGCTCTTTTCTACTTATTTTCGTTCGACATTCGACTCGGTCGAGCGATTCAAAAATAGGTCCCCTGGTCGTGTTTTTATTATTGTTGATTTGTTAAAAAATACAGATGAATTGAGTATAAGGTCACGCGTCATTCCTGTCGCTTTTAGCGGCCACTATGGTCAAATCGGAACGTGTCTGCATTATTGTGACTTGAATACAGAACATTCGAAGTATAGTGGTTGCTAATACCTAATATATTACAGTCAGTTGTCTGTCCTATATATTGGTCACGCGTCGTCCCTGTCCTTTTTAGTGGCCACTATGGTCAAATCTTGTCATGTTTTCAATAAAGACGAGGGCAAAATTAGTTAACATATAGAATAAAATTGCATACTTCCAATTTTTTTGACACATTATAAATAAATATATTATAGCCAGTTGCCTGTCCTATATATCGGACACGCGTCATCCCTGTCCTTTTCAGTGGCCACTATGGTCAGATCTGGGCGCGTTCTCATTAAAACTTATGGAAAAATTGGTTCACAAAGAGAATAAAATTATAAACTTCCAATTTTTTTTACATATTATAAATAAGGGCGCGTTCTCATTAAAGCCGAGGGCGAAGTTGGTTCACATAGAAAATAAAATTACATACTTCCAATTTTGTTGACATATTTTACAGTCAATTGTCTGTCCTATATACCGGTCACGCATCGTCCCTGTTCTTTTTAGCGGCCACTATGGTCAGATCTTGCCGCGTTCTCATTAAAACTTATGGCAATGCTGTTACACATAGAGAATAAAATTGCATACTTCCAATTTTTATGACACAATATTATAAATAAATATATTAGTCAGTTGTCTGTCCTACATATCGGTCACGCATCATCCCTCTCCTTTTTAGCGGCCACTATGGTCAGATCTGGGCGCTTCCTCATTAAGGCCGACGGGGAGGTTGGTTCACATAAAGAATAAAATAACACACTTGCAATTTTTTTTTTGACGTATTATAAATAAGCCACGTTCTCATTAAATGCGAGAGCGATGTTGCTTCACATAAAGAATAAAATTATATACTTTCAATTTTTTTGACATATTTTACAGTCAGTTGTCCGTCCTATATACCGGTCACGCATCATCCCTGTCCTTTTTAGCGGCCACTATGGTCAGATCTGGGCGCGTCCTCATTAGGGCCGACGGCGAGGTTGGTTCGGCGCGTAACGTGTCTAAACTAGCCACGCGGATCGTCGGCCATTTCCCACCTGAAACAACAAAATACAAGGTTATTTTTAGTTAATACAAAACCTCTCGTAGGGTTGATCAGACCATCATACTGAACAACTTTAATTATGGGACCAACCTAGGGCATGCAATATCGGAAGGTTATCAATTCCGGAACTGAGTTCCGATATTGAGACCCAATATCGGAATTCCGATACTAGTTCCGGTATTGGCAAAATTTTTATTAATATTTTATTTCTGGGAAAATATAACGTTTAAATCTCTTGTCAGTCTTCTGAATGACTATCAATGCGTCCCTTTCTCGTTCTTATAGCAAATAATCGAGAAACACTGATAGCAATTCATAAAACTGACAAAGGATTCAGCATTGACATTAATGGCGAGTGCCTAACTGTAGAATGTGCACACGCACGCTTATTAGGTCACAAATGACGCATGTACGTTAAGTTTAGCCGATACACCTGCGTTTTGCCAATGATGTAGTTCTTATGGTTGAGACCTTGGAAGACCTGAACACAATACCCGAGTTGAAAATCTTTGTAGTGCTTCCTAAAGCGTGGGACTTAGGATGAACATGGATAAGACGAAAATCTTGTCGAATGCCCATGTTCTACCCGTTCCAGTTCATGCTAAGAATACTATTTTTTTATTGAAAATAAGTGAGCATTTGTCCAATCACACCTGGTGTTACGTGATGTTAGGTGATGCGGACTACGATGGAGCATGCTCACTTAGATAAAGCCTATTAATCACTCTAGCCTTGAAAAGGCCCAAGTCATAACTAAGTATTAGGAAACACATCGGCAGGCAGGCTGTTCCACTCCTTAGCTGTTCGCATTATAAAAGTGTTAGCAAAATGATTTGTGCGGATGGTTGGAATATTAACAACATAAGGGTGGTACGCTAATTTGCGTCTAGTGCTTCGATGGTGGAATGGGACTGGAGGAATTAATTCGTGTAACTCCTTCGCACACTCTCCGAAGTGCATCTTGTAGAAACAAGCTATTCTACGGCGGTGGCTTAGGCTACTTAGTTTGGCATTCGTGAGTTCGGGGTCTCCAATAAGTCGCCTAGCCCGTTTTTCGACCGAAGCCAGAGCGGCAAGCTGGTACTTGGTTGATCCGTCCCAAAGGTAACTGCAGTACTCCATGACCGGTCTGATTTGCGCTTTGTAAAGTTGAAGCAGCTTATGCGGGGAGAAGTAACGCATAACCTTCAAGAGGATTCCAAGCCTTTTCGCAGCGGTTCCAGCTATGGACTCTATATATTCATAAATCGCCGAAGTTCAAATTAGATGAAATCGTCATGCTAAAGAGTTGTAGCTGATCGGTCACTGGTACGAATGCTCCACGGAAAGTCGGAGAATGATGGAATGCACTCCGTTGAGCAGAGAAGAGACACGCTTGTGTTTTTGTCGCATTGATCCTGACAAGATTGGCATCGCTCCAGTCTGATGAGACATCCTGAAGTGCTAGGTTCAATCGTTTGACTAAATTCTCTCGACAAGACTCTATTTCTTCTCTGTTGGCCCTTGCATTTGAAAGATATCTGTCCGTTATTGTGCTATCGTCTGCAAAGGTTACGGGCGTTAGCAGGTCGTTTATGTGTAGTAAGAATCTGATCCTTGAGGAACACTGGCGTAAATCGCCTGCTGATCGGACGTGCACTCTTCTAACACGACACGGATAGATCGTTCCTTAAGAAAATCAGAGATCCAATGCAAAGGTCCTCAGAGATTCCATATGCTGGAAGCTTACTTAAAAGGCTATCATGCCAGATCCTGTCGAAGGCTTTGGAGATGTCTAGAGAGACGGCAAGGGCTTCACCATGATTCTCAATGGCCTCACTCCAAAGGTGGATGGGTGGTTAAATACTACTTACACTCGAAGTTGATGACCATTACGTGTATCTAACCTTAGACAGCGACATCCCTGTTCATGGAAGAGATCTTTCGTAATCGTCGTTGATTACAACTCGGATTTGCAGCACTCGGGAAGCTTCGAAAAATATTCGCGTAACTTACCTGTCTCTTAAAACGAAACTCTTTGACCAGTGTGTGTTGCCATAGATGACTTGCGGCAGTGAAACGTGGGCGCTAACTATGGCTCTAGAAGGCTCAAGATCACCCAGGTACCCAGCGTGCAACGGAGGGAGCCACGCTCAGTGTTTCCCTGCGTGATCGAATAAAAAAAGAAAAGGTCTGTAGGAGAACTTAATAAACCGACATCTCTCGAAGGATTGCTCAGCTAAAGTGGCAGTGGTCGGGACACATATCACACATAGCGGAAAGAACCGACGGCAATGGGGCAGGAAAAGTTTTGGAAAGGCGACCCAGCGCAGGATGAGTCTTCATGGGTCGGCTCGGCCCTCGACGAGATGGCCATATAAGGATGATAAATAAATGGCAAGTAGGTAACAATGAACTAGCTTAATCTGGCAGCAAGGTACTATAATGTCATGCTTCGCACTGGGTGGGTTGATTTTTCATGCAAATATGAAATGAACTAACTGTAGTTTTAATTTTCTTTGGCAGAGGTAAAATGCGTACTGATGTTCGCCAGTTGATGTAAATTGTACATAAATCTGTAACTATCTGACTCTGTACCGATGCGGGGACGTGTGAGAGGAGACGGCTACACACATGGTAAATACTGTAATCCATCGCCATATAGTAAATTTTAACCATGGCAAGTAATTTGTATGGAATGTTCAATATTTTACTTTCCATGGTTAAAATGTACTATGTAGCGATGGATCACAGTATTTACCATGCGTGTAACCGTCGCCGTTGACCGCGGATGAAGGAGTACCAGTGTGGAATAAGTGTAAATGGACGCGTTCTTTGAGCAAAATTATATTAAAAAATTACATTTTGTGATATTTATCAATATCGGAATTACGATATTGGGTCTTTCAATTCCGGTATTGAAATATCGGAAAATTCTGTCCGAGATTCCGGAGTTACGAGATTCCGGAATCTCGGAATGCATGCCCTAGACCAACCTCGAAATCGCGAAAAAAAATCACTGTTTCATACATTTCAATGAAGTAGGATTGTACTTTTGTATGGAACATCTGATTATTTTTTCGTGATTTCGAGGTTGGTCCCATAATGAAAGTTGTTCAGTTTGATGGTCTGATCAACCTCACGAGAGTTTTTGTATTAACTAAAAATAACATTGTGTACATATTACAACATTAGATCTAAAAAAAAACGTTTCTGTACTCAAATTTCAGTTAGCCTTATAGAGTATTTTGATCACAGTTAGAAATAGGATCGTTTGGTAATAAAAAATATTTCGAGTTGATTTATCGTTTTTCAGTACAAAATGTATGGGAAAAGTTTTTGGCGATTTCTGTCGTTTCTAGTACTCATACCTTAAATAATCCCATAGAGTCTTTTGATCCCCAGACGAAATAGGATCGATTGGCATAAAAAAATTTTTTGGTATTTTTGCATTTTTTTTTTGCTAACGGTATTTTTTTTTCCAAAATCTGTGAATGCAGTTCAGAATGTCTTGAAAAGTTATGGATGGTCTCCTAAGAACGTTTTCCTGTAACTATAACGGTTAAGGTACCTGCCCTTAATGTACCGTCTCCAAAATCCACCCTGTATGTTACAGTCGTAGACAGAGAAACCTATAGACTCCTGCTTAGCGTGGCCACAAGTGAGAAAGGACGATAAACAGGTGGTGTTGCTACATAAACAATTTTACCCCAGTTTTAGGGTGCCTGCATAACAAAGCAGGTTACTAATTGTCTAATTTTAAAAATCTATCGCAATCGCTTTCGTTTGACAGATGGATGTGAATGTGAAACATTGCTGCATTTCTTTGGTAAGTTTTTATTTGTGCCAAAATGAAACTTCAATGGATTACATACTGAAAGCGATTGCGATAGATTTTGAAGTTAGACAATACAAAGACTGTACCGACCTGTGACCTGCTATGTTATCGGGCACCCTTATGCATTATATAGGAAACCAATTTCTGCAATAATATTATACAATGTCTTTGGTCTTGTACTAGCGATCATTTGAAGGCATAAAATACACTTAATTTCATCGACAAAAACACCCACTGTTGGGGTCCATCCCCTCTCCCGTTGGAATGACGTCCATTTTAAATCTTACCCTTTATTTTAGATTGCCCTGCCAAAAAATATTATTTTCTCCGGATTTAAAAGTCCTACAGTTATAAAAAAATACTAATTCGAAAGCTAATTATTTCACCTATCAAATAAAATAAAACCGGTCAAGAGCGAGTCGGACTCGCGCACCGAGGGTTCCGTACCATCATAATCGTACCATCAAACCACACTGCAGAATAGAATAATAAAATTAGTATTGCAGTTTTAGGTCAGCGCCATCTCTTGACCGATAGTGGAACTAATGTAAACTTTTTTAGAAATTTAATAATTTTCAAAGAAGTATGCTATATTGAGACATCGTTTTATTTTTCCTGTAATCTTTAAATAAACTGCTATCACATAGAATTATTTCAGATTTTTCTCTTTGCAAACTTCGGAGATAAGGGGAACGGTATTTTTTTTTACATTTCTCCCCATAAGTCGAAAACTATGCGGCCTAAAACAAAAAGAAAAAATGATTGAAAACGTGCAAACTGCGTTCTTTCATATTTTTAAGTAAGTATGTTTAAGTAAGCCCTAGTACCCCCACTTCAAATTTTTAAGACCCCTTTTCAGTCCCTTTTTATTTATTTCTTATTTGCAAAATAGTAGGGCAAATGTCACCTTAAACTATTCCGAATTTCAAGTTGATACTATTAGTAGTTCTCGAGATATCCAGCTGTGACAGACAGAGTCATACCATAAGGGTTCCTTTTTACCATTTTGGTACGGAACCCTAAAAATTGTGTGAATGACAACATCCATTGTAGGGCATGCAATATCGGAAGGTTATCAATTCCGGAACTGAGTTCCGATATTGAGACCCAATATCGGAATTCCGATACTAGTTCCGGTATTGGCAAAATTTTTATTAATGTTTTATTTCTGGGAAAATATGACGTTTAAATTTCTTGTCAGTCTTCTGAATGACTATCAATGCGTCCCTTTCTCGTGCTTATAGCAAATAATCGAGAAGCACTGATAGCAATTCATAAAACTGACAAAGGATTCAGCATTAACATTAATGGCCAGTGCCTAACTGTAGAATGTGCACACGCACGCTTATTAGGTCGCAAATGACGCATGTACGTTAAGTTTAGCCGATACACCTTCGCTTTGCCAATGATGTAGTTTAAGAACCAGTTTTGGTGCTATCTACCATAAGTGGTTGAGACCTTGGAAGACCAGCCTGCCTAGCATGACCGATTTATATCGCGTGATATAGCATTTTATCACGTTTAACTGCCAAAAAGACAAAAGAATTTGACAGTTGAGTGTCGATAAAATGCTATATCACGTGACATAAATCGGTCATGCATGCTAGGCAGGCTGAACACAATACCCGAGTTGAAAATATCTTTGTAGTGCTTCCTAAAGAGTGGGACTTAGGATGAACATGGATAAGACGAAAATCATGTCGAATGCCCTTGTTCTACCCGTTCCAGTTCATGCTAGGAATACTTTTTTTTTATTGAAAATAAGTGAGGATTTGTTGTCCAATCACACCTGGTGTTAAGTGATGATGCAAACTACAATGGAGCATGCTCACTTAGATAAAGCCTATTCACTCTATCCTTGAAAAGGCCCAAGTTATAACTAAGTATTAGGAAACACATCGGCAGGCAGGCTGTTCCACTCCTTAGCTGTTCGCATTATAAAAGTGTTAGCAAAATGCTTTGTGCGGATGGTTGGAATATTAACAACATAAGGGTGGTACGCTAATCTGCGTCTAGTGCTTCGATGGTGGAATGGGACTGGAGGAATTAATTCGTGAAACTCCTTCGCACACTCTCCGAAGTGCATTTTGTAAAATACCGACAAACAAGCTATTAGTTTGGCATTCGTGAGCTCGGGGTCTCCAATAAGTCGCCTAGCGCGTTTTGCGACCGAGTCCAGAGCGGCAAGCTGGTACTTGTCTGATCCGTCCCAAAGGTAACTGCAGTACTCCATGACCGGTCTGATTTGCGCTTTGTAAAGTTGAAGCAACTGATGCGGGGAAAAGTAACGCTTAACCTTTGAGAGGATTCCAAGCTTTTTCGCAGCGGTTCCAGCTATGGACTCTATATATTCATAATTCGCCGAAGTTTAAATTAGATGAAATCGTCATGCCAAAGAGTTGTAGCTGATCGGTCACTGGTACGAATGCTCCACGGAAAGTCGGAGAATGATGGAATGCACTCCGTTTTGGAGAGAAGAGACACGCTTGTGTTTTTGTCGCATTGATCCTAACAAGATTGGCATCGCTCCAGTCTGAGACATCCTGAATTGCTAGGTTCAAACGTTTGACTAAATTCTCTCGACAAGACTCTATTTCTTCTCTCTTGGCCCTTGCATTTGAAAGATATCTGTCCGTTATTGTGCTATCGTCTGCAAAGGTTACGGGCGTTAGCACGTCGTTTATATGTAGTAAGAATCTGATCCTTGAGGAACACTGGCGTAAATCGCCTGCTGATCGGACGTGCACCCTTCTAACACGACACGGATAGATCGTTCCTTAAGAAAATGAGAGATCCAAATGCAAAGGTCCTCAGAGATTCCATATGCTGGAAGCTTACTTAAAAGGCTATCATGCCAGAACCTGTCGAAGGCTTTGGAGATGTCTAGAGAGACGGCAAGGGCTTCACCATGATTCTCAATGGCCTCACTCCAAAGGTGGGTGGTAAAATACTACTTACACTCAAAATTGTTGATCATTACGTATATCTAACCTTAGACAGCGACATCCCGGTTCATTAAAAGAGATCTTTCGCAATCGTCCTTGACTACAACTCGGATTTGCAGCACTCGGGAAGCCTCGAAAAATATTCGCGTCCAACTTACCTGTTTCTTAAAACGAAAGTCTTTGACCAGTGTGTGTTGCCAGTGATGACTTGCGGCAGTGAAACGTGGGCGCTAACTATGGGTCTAGAAGGCTCAAGATCACCCAGGTACCCAGCGTGCAACGGAGGGAGCCACGCTCAGTGTTTCCCTGCGTGATCGAATAAAAAAAGAAAAGGTCTGTAGGAGAACTAAATTAACCGACATCTCTCGAAGGATTGCTCAGCTTAAGTGGCAGTGGGCGGGACACATATCACACATAGCGGGAAGAACCGACGGCAATGGGGCAGAAAAAGTTCTGGAATGGCGACCCAGGTAGGGTGAGTCTTCATGGGTCGGCTCGGCCCTCGACAAGGTGGCCATATAAGGATGATAAATAAATGCCAAGTAGGTGACAACGATCTAGCTTAATCTGGCAGCAAGGTACTGTAATGTCGTGCTTCACACTGGGTGGGTTCATTTTTCATGCAAATATAAAATTAACTAACTGTAGCTGTAGCTTTAATTTTCTTTGGCAGAGGTAAAATGCGCACCGATGTTCGCCAGTTATCAACTGTAAATTTACATCAGTAAATCGTACACAAATCTGTAACTATCTGACTCTGTACCGATGCGGGGACGTGTGGGAGGCGACGGGTTCACGCATGGTAAATACTGTAATCCATCGCCATATAGTAAATTTTAACCATGTCAGGTAATTTGTATGGAATGTTCAATATTTTACTTTCCATGGTTAAAATGTACTCTGTGGCGATGAATCACAGTATTTACCATGCGTGTAACCGTCGCCATTGACGCGGATGAAGGAGTACCAGTGTGGAATAAGTGTAAATGGACGCGTTCGCTAAGCAAAATTATATTAAAAAAATAAATTTTGTGATATTTATCAATATCGGAATTACGATATTGGGTCTCTCAATTCCGGAATTGAAGTGTCGGAAAAATCTGTCCGAGATTCCGGAATCTCGGAATGCATGCCCTAATCCATTGTAGTATATATTCCAGGTACTGTATTTAATACTGTATGTATAACCCTGTAGGGTTATTTGTAAAACACCAACAACTTCGCAGGAGTAGATTAGTAACATCATATACAATACAACATCATTTGTTCTAAGACTTTTCCAAAAACTGACAAAAAAATTACAAAAGACGATCAGCTGTTCGGACCTTTTGTATGAAGAGTCGAATTTTTGTCTGTTTTCGGAAAAGTCGTAGAACGAATGTTGTTGTTTATGATGATAGTAATCTACTCCTGCGAGGTTGTTGGTGTTTTACAAATAATCCTGTGTGTGATATTTGTCAGTTACTGATCTTTACGTCGACACATTCAAGGTGTTTAACAAAGGAAGTGGCACTTACTGCATTTTACGTGGGGATCTGCTTAACTTCGAAAGTTGTATACGCCAGTTACTGGTTTTGTTCATGGAAAACTATTTTTTCTATTCAGATAGGGAGTTTGACAAATAAAATATATTGCATTCTTTTATAATCAACATTTATTAGTACAACAAAATAATTTCCAATTCACCTACTTATTGCTCATTCATGTTTTTTTTGGTTTATCAGTCTTCAAATTAACTAAAAGAAAACAAATAATAAAGATTAAACATAGGTAACAAAAAATGAACTTCAATAGACTTCTCACTTATAGTAATACTTAGAGATTTAACAAATATACCTAATATCAATAGGATAATGGCACGTAATAGCACAAAATCTATGTAAAGGAAATATCAAGATAATCAACAGATTTTGGTACGATTTTAAACACCAATCACAAAAAATATAAAGAAAGTTACCTATTTGATAAGTTATCAAATACAAAAAATATATATAATTATATATAAATGACAAAATAATAAGTAAGTTTTAGTCTTCGTCATTTTTATCTGAGTCATTATATTACCTGATTGCAATGAATTAAAATAACTATTTTAATTACAGGTACAGGGTAACGTTACCCCAACAAAATGTTAAAAAAAGGCGTTTTTGTTTTTAAAAAACAATTACATATACCTATGATATACCCTTGTACTGTGTACAAATCTGGATTAACAAACTTTACGCGATATGAACATATAAAGAGATTTCATCAAAAATTTCAAGCTACTTTTCAAATTTCTACTTTGGCGATCGAATACGCAGCTCCCTCTGAATACAAAACGATTTGTTCATTTTGTTAAGAGACATCCCTGAAAGGTTCAGCTTTAAATCTCAGATGGATTAAAAGTTATTCAAAAAGTGCCAGCAGTTCACCTATAAACCGACTAAATTACGGAGCCTATGAAAAAGCGATCGCGCCATACTTGCGGATGTTCTACTCAAGTTTAGCTATTTTCGACTTCTTTCGTTTTTACTTTTTTATTATATTTCAAAAGCCTACTACGCTACCTCTAAAAAGTAAGAAATAATATTCAAATCACTGGATACGCATTATCATTGTAATAAAATACGTCTGTAGTCGGGTGGGGCTAGAAGACAACTTATTTTTTAAATAAAATAAAATAAAAAATAAAAGCCACACCCGACTTCATTAGACATGTTTTACTACAATGATAATGCGCACCTAGTGATTTGAATATTATTTCTTGCTTTTTAAAGGTAGCGTAGGATTTTTAAGTCGTATTTTGTTTTTTTTTATGATTATTATTTTTTTAGTGTAAGTAGGTACCTTGTGAATTCTGTAGGCAAAACCGATTTTTCTGCCTAGATAATATTCTATAATATCTTTTGCCAAACTCGAGATAATCGCGGACAAACATGCATACGGGTGAAACTGAGAAGAGAGCCTCCTCTTTTGAAGTCGGTTAAAATACCAAAACCTTCTCCTAAATGTAACAAATACTTTCCTGAAAACCGCATCAAAATTGGTTTAGCTAAACGTGATATAATCGCGGATAAACATACGTACATACAGGTCAAACGTAGAATTTCCTTTTTTGTTAGTTTTGAAGTCGGTTAAAAATTAAAAAAATATATATATATATATTAAAAACACGACTGCCTTGCCAAAAACGAACTAATAAAAAGTTAAATAACAAGTCTAATTTGCAGTCGGGGGACCGTTTCATGAAAGAATTTTTGATCAAAGAGGTCCCCCAACTGGAAATAACACTTGTTATTTAACTTTTTATTAGTTCGTTTTTGGCAAGGCAGTCGTGTTTTTAATATTTTTTTAATTTTATTTATTTTTATTTCACACATTTTAGTGACAAGTTATATAGTTTTGGAATCTGCTCATTAAGGCCTTTCATTTGATGCCCATATTGTAATAATTGAAAAAAAATTTTTTCCACATTTGAAAGTGGCGTCGTACATTAGCCATATTATATTTTCAAAAACAAAAAATATAGCCAGTGTCACTCGGAATACTGCAAGGCTTCTAACGATACCCCATACATCCAAATCAGCTCAGGCATTTAGAAGTTATGGTGGAACAAAAAACTCACATACCCACAAACATACATGAACCCTAAACACATATACACTCCTTTTTGGGCAGTCGTGTAAATAAATGAAAGAAAACTATTACCTATACCTAGAATTATTTAAATTTAAACTTAGTTTTGAAGTTGATGCCATGACATCACAATCTCTACTCTTAAGTACACTTACAACAGCCGTCGCTGCTGTAGTTGCTGTGACTTTATTCTCTTTAACCTGAAATAATAACTAAATTATAATAACATGACAAAAAGCCATAAATAAAGTAAATAATTACAGATTTCACGCTCCACGCAACTATTTGGTAACCTCCGCAGCCCACATCAGTCGTCCGATCAAAGACTTACATTTAGAGTTCATACAATCACTTTTGAAGTTGATGCCACACTACAATTTATACTCTTATGTACATTTACAGCAGCCGTCGCTGCTGTAGTCGCTGTGATTTCAGGTTCTTTATCCTGAAATAATAACTAAATTATAATAACATGACAAATAAATAAAGTAAAAACCATTATCTTTATGTAAAACCACTATTACATAAGTGAATTTATTTAGACTTACTTTTGAAGTTGATGCAATACAATCTATATTCTTAAGTACATTTATATCAGCTGCAATCACTGTAACCTCAGGTGGTTTAGGCTGAAATAATAATAACTAAATTATAATAACATGCAAAAAACCATAAAGTAAAATCATAGTTGTGTTGTTACTTAGAAAAACTACCTATTACTTATATACAGCCCGCGCCACATAACTTGAACCAAACCATAGACTTCATTGTCTATGGTTTGGTTCAAGTTATGTGGCAATGCAAGGCATGCGCAGTAGCAATTTTTAGTACAAAAATTGTAGTGCGCAGGTCATGTGGTACTAAAAATTGAGTCAAGTTATGTTGCGCGAGCTAAGCCGTAAAAGACTTACTTTTAGAGTTGATGCCATCACATTACAATCTATTTTCCTAAGCACATTTACAGCAGTAGTAGTCACTAAGACTTCTGGTTCTTTAGCCTGAAATAAGAAATACATTATTACATTTTTTTTTTTCAAACATTATTATTTTTTATCGTAAAAGGTGGTTTAATTATTATTATTATAGCAAAGTAATAATAAAAATTGTTAAATATTTTACAGAAAGTCAACCATCTAACTACAATATTTCCGTCGATAAAAACTAATCATATTTACCACAAGTGGAATAGCGTTAGGGAGTAAAAAAGTGACTTTATTTTTTTAAGCAAAACATTTTTTTCAAAATGTTTGCAACATATTTTTGAAGATTTTTTCGGTGCCCAATTTATTCGGCCTGTGGCATCAATCCATATGGCATTTTTAGGAAATCTGTAAAAGTCAATCATATTTTTTACCTTCTGTATTAAAAATGTTTTAGTGTAGGAAATGAAGCGTTCTTTTGTATGGAGACCCTAGAATATTAATATAAGATTCTTGGGAGACCCCAACATTAAATCCTCAGGCGACGGCTACACGCATGGTAAATAATGTGATTCATCAGTATTTAATCAGGGGTCTATTTTATAAAAGAATGAAAAAGTACAATAATTTACCATAGTAGTCGTTTATGGGGGTAGAATTATGTTTTATTCTTAATAAGAAATATAATTCTACTCCAAAAACAACAATGGTAAACTAATCTTTTATGAAATAGGCCCCTGATTGACTGATGGATCATAGTATTTACCTTACGTGTAGCCGTCGCCTAAGACGATGAAATTTTGCAGGTATGTAATATAGTATTAACCAAAACCTATGTACAAATATCCAAAAACATAAGAAAAATGATATGGAGAATTTATAAAATATGTTTCAATTATGATTCTTTATCATACTGTAAAGTTTCGTCTACTGAGGGGTCCACTACCTTCCTTTCCTACACTAATTTGCGTATGGTGTAGTTAGCAAATGGGAAAATTTACATCGAATACTGGCAACACAATCGAAATTAGTTTTTAGGTTATGAAATATTTTAGACGTGATCAGATTGAATTAAATTGTATAATAAACTGTTATTTAACTAAAATTTAAAGTAACTATTCAATTTAATACATAAGATCTTCTATACTTACGAGTGAAATGATATATCTGATAGTTTTCGTTCACTATCACTTTTACAACCTATTACAGAACATCGAACCATTTTCATAGATTTTACAAGTTTATAATTGTTATAGGAACTTAATACTTTACGTTGGAAAGTGACACCGCACCGAATTAGCTCACAAAACCGTCACAAAACACTTTTTTCTTTTGTTTACGACGAACCACCGACGAACTGTCAAAAGTTTGTTTAGCAAACTAGTTTGCTAAACATGAAAAAACCGGCACGCAGAATGAGACAGAAAAGCATATCGCTCTATCTCATTTCCATGCAAGACGTGTGCATAAGTCTTTCTCTTTCGTGTGCGAATGCAACAGACGCTGTCAATTTGTCTATAGGTTTCTCTGTCTACGGTTACAGTCAAAAATCATAACCTTAAAAGAAACCTATCTGTAAGTCACTCAATTTTTATTTAGCTAGTTTTCTTTTAAGTTCTTCCCGACATACATTTTTCATTATCGTTAAGATGAATGAAACTGATTGAAAAAGGAGCTTTAATACCAATTTTAACTCTTTATTACATTAATTTTACATATTTTATTGATTCCGTTGGTTGAAAGAAACTTAGCTGAGTCGTGAAATAAAACACTTTTTAACGGATACTAGCGCGGTTTTATTGAATGTACTTTGGTATTTAGTTGGTATTTGGTTTGATTTTTCCGAGCTGATAAAGGCAACGCAACGGTAGTTATGGATACGTCGGATTATAACACAAAAATGCAAGAACTTTTAAGTGATGAGAAAACGTATAAACATGTGAATTGTGATCAAACCGCCAAGATCCTTAAGAAAACGAGTGAACTCATCAAAAAATATTCAGAACAGTTAGATCTTGATGTCAATTATCTTATTCCATCCTGCCCTACACCGCCGAAACTGTATGGGTTACCGAAAATACACAAAGACAATGCTCCGCTGCGTCCGATTGTAAGCCAAATTGACTCACCAACTTATAAATTGGCTAAACACGTAGCAAAAACACTTACACCACTGAGAGGTAACACATCAGCCTTTGTAAAGGATTCCTACCAGTTTGTCAGTGAGATACAACATCTACATCTCGCTGATGATGAAACTATGGTTAGTTTTGATGTTCAGTCCTTATTCACATGCTTACCAGTACAGGACTGCATTGATATCATCAGGAAAAAGCTAGTTGACAACAACATGCCAATTGAATATGCAGAACTACTAGAATTATGCCTAACATCTGGCTATCTGTTATGGAACGAGGAGTTCTACGTGCAAGTGGACGGCGTAGCAATGGGCTCTCCTGTATCCCCCATCGTTGCTGACATTTTCATGGAGGATTTTGAGGAGAAAGCACTAGCCACAGCACCAGTGACTCCCCGGTTCTACAAACGGTACGTAGATGACACTTTCACAATACTACCTAGAGACAGTGTCCCTGCATTTCTTAACCATCTTAACTCCATAAACCCCAACATACAATTTACTATGGAGTTAGAGGCAGACAATAAACTAGCTTTCCTAGACATTCTCATTATCAGGAATCCGAACCAAACCTTGAGCCACACAGTGTATCGTAAAGCAACCCATACAGACAGATACCTTAATGGTGACTCTCACCATCATCCTATACAGTTAGCTACCGTAGGGAAATCTTTGTTTCAGAGAGCCCGCGGAATCTGTGACAAACAACACCTGACTGCTGAGCTTCAGCACGTCCAACAAGTACTGCGTAACAACAAGTTGCAAGTACCACACCTCAATCACAGAAAACACGCCAAACCAGCCACAGTAGAGCGTCAACCTGCCATCCTACCATACTTGAAGGGTGTCACTGACAAGATTGGAAACATTCTGAAGCGAGCGTCAATCAAAACTTACTTCAAGCCGCCGAAGAAGATCAACCAATTCTTACGACCTGTCAAGTGTAATATCCCCCTTCAAGCTGCAGGCGTCTACAAACTAGATTGTGACTGTGGACTCTCCTACATCGGGCAAACAAAGAGAAGCATAGGGACCCGCGTCAAAGAGCATGTAGCTGACATGAAACATAGGCGCGATAACAAGTCTGCAGTGAGTGAACACGCCTTTGAGGGGCCCAACCATTATATTAGATTTGACAAACCCCAAATCCTTGCTAGGGAACGTAGATTTATCCCTAGAATGCTCCGCGAGGCTATCGAAATAAATAAATATCCTAATTTCAATAGAGATGATGGTTGGAAAATTCCACCAGCTTGGGACCCCATCATTCACAAGCTAAAGCCCCTCACACACACTGTAAGATCTAATGATACGGTTAGTTCCTTTTGCAAATAAATAAATTAATACAAAAGACGGAGGTCGGCTCCCTCTCCAAGTTTTCTTTCGCCATTTCTTTCTTGGAGGGGCCTCCCAATTTTATGAAATGGTGGTAGTTTCAGTAGATTTCTCTCTCTCTTTTTAGCATTAAATAATTCATAAAATTAAATTAGAAATCAACATAAAATAATTAAAAATTTGTTTAATTTTAATTTCTGAACGTATAAAAAAATTCATCGCTTGAGGGTAGGCTCACGGGTAGCTTCAGTCCCCCGTGACCACGGCAGCTGCAAAGGTGCCGAAACGTCGGGAAAAACCAAAAATCAAACCAAATACCAACTAAATACCAAAGTACATTCAATAAAACCGCGCTAGTATCCGTTAAAAAGTGTTTTATTTCATGTCTAGTGAGCGCGTAAGCTTGAGAAGTGAATTAGCTGAGTCGATTTCATTGCTCTCAAGTGTAGTTATGATTAGTGTACTCACTGGTAGAGTTGGTGGCCTGTGTGGTGGCCTCGCTGGTGGCGATCACAGTGGCCGGTATGGGGTCATCGTCCGTAAGACTGCCTATCATTATCTTCTTACACTGTGACTGAAATAAAAATTTTTGTTTATTTTCAAGTAATTACAAATAGTTACAAATTATTACACTCGCCAGCAAAAGTATACTAGAGTCTGTCTAAAAAGTCAGTTTACATGAGAAATTATTTATAAAAACTTATACTGGTAACCCTGTTGGTGCTGTCTAAATTCTAATTGTAAACATAGCGTTACTCAATTTTATTTAGATGGGTATTGGTGGGGTGATGTATTAAAATTACCTTTGAAATTACCCATGTAAACTGACTTTTTAGACAGACTCTAGTACTTTTGCTGGCGAGTGTAATAATTTAATAAATTATTTTCATACAAACGAGGTAACTTTGAAGCTGGTTCTCCGCACAGGATTAAACGGGGTGAGATTTGATGATGGCCATTCAAAGAGTAAATGGAAGAGGCCCAGATCGCTAAAGAAACCCAATGGATTAGAAGAGACGTTGAGACCCTTCGGGCTTTTTAGTGTTACATTTTCCATACTTTTGATGTAATTTTAGCTTGTTATTTTTTAGGGTTCCGTACCGAAAGGGTAAAAACGGGACCCTATTACTAAGACTCCGTTCTCCGTCTGTCTGTCTGTTTGTCATCAGGCTGTATCTCGTGAACCGTGATAGCTAGATAGTTGAAATTTTTACAGATGATGTATTTCTGTTGCCGCACTAACAACAAATAATAAAAACAGAATAAAATAAATATTTGAGTGGGGCTCCCATACAACAAATGTGCTTTTCTTTTCATTTTTTGGTACGGAACCCTTCGTGCGCGTGTCCGACTCGCACTTGGCCGGTTTTTTAAGTTCAATCCTGAGCTAAATGACTCTTCTAATGTTTCGTTTCTTTCGCGATCTGGGCCTCTTCCATTTACTCTTGGAAAGGTCATCATCAAATCACACCCCGTTTAATCCTGGGCGGCGAACCAAAGCTTCAAAGATACCTCGTTTGTATGAAAATACGCCTCTGTGTGTACAAATAATGGCGGGTCCATAGCGAAGTTTTTTGGAAAACATTCAACAAAAACACATACACAAAACTTTGTTTCTGAAACATGTTTCTCTACACACGCCGTCAAGCACGCCGTCCACAGCGATTGCGTGGCTTGTGTAGACAAAACTTCAGTGTTGCCAATTAAGCATTTCATGTTAGCACTAGAAAAAAGCGTCGCTTTCAAGTTAGACCCTATTAAGTAACTACTATATATAATAACATATCTTGTAACAACTATGACATCATTATGCTTTGTGAGACTTGGCTGAATGGGTGTGTCGGTGACTCGGAGATTCTTGATGACCGTTATATTGTATACAGACGTGATCGTGAGTCTTCTGGTTTCCATAAGAAAAAGGACGGAGGGGGAGTTTTAATTGCTGTTTCACGCAAAATAGAATCCTGGCGGGTGATCGAGTTCCAAAGTGATTGTGAGGACTTGTGGGTTGGTATCGACTATTGCGATCAATTTGGGTCCTGTAAGAAGATGTTTATCTGTTGCGTTTATCTGCCATCGCCAGTCCGGAGTGACATACTTGAGAAGTTTGTAGACAACACGAATCGAGTGCTTGAATCTTGCCCTAACGTCTTGATTGCTGGCGACTTCAATTTGAGCAATATTGAATGGTCTTTTGACGATGTTATCCCTCATTCGGTCGCTGATTCTGGTAGTCTTGCCTTGTCATTGCTTGATTTCGTTGCCATGAACAATTTGATTCAGTCCAACAGCGTATTGAATAAAACTAATAAAATACTTGATCTTGTTCTTGCACACGAGGCTATCACGACTGAGCGTTGCAGCGATCCATTAGTCCCGATCGATGGTTATCATCCCGCGTTACAATTTGTTCTATCTGATCTGAGATTTAAATCTCTTGACAATAATAATAATTGTACTAGAAGAAACTTTTTTAAGGCTAATTATGACTTAATTAGAGCTGCACTTTTAAAGACTGATTGGGTTTCTGAGTTCAATGATCTTGATGTTGATTCGATGGTTTCCAGATTGTACTCAATTCTTAACGAACTCATAAGTGAGCACGTGTCGATTCGTAGATCATCTTCAGCTTTCTACCCTCCTTGGTATAGCAAGGATCTTATAGGTCTTCTTGGTGAAAAGTACAAACTTCGAGTCAAGATTAAAAAATATAAGAACCCTCTAGATATAGTTTCCTTCGATTTACTCAAAGAAAGATGTATCAAAGCAGCTCATGACTGCTACAAAAATTATATGGATCGATTAGAATCTGCAATTCGCAATAATCCTAAACTAATTTGGTCATATCTTAAAGGGAAACGTAAGGGCAATAGTGCTTTTCCCTCGGAAATGCATTTGAATGATCATGCAGTCTCCACAGGAAATGAAATATGTAACCTGTTTGCTGAAAATTTTTCTTCCGTGTTTGATTCCACTCACCCTTCTAAGCCGACTTTCTCTCACTCTACCGGTAATAAAACAAACAATAGCTTGTATTCAATAAAATTATCGGTGAACGATGTTAAAAAGAAACTCACTAAATTGAATCGATATAAGGGTGCAGGTTGTGATGGTATCCCGTCCTGGTTTGTCGTCAACTGTGCTGCTGAGCTTAGTATACCTCTTACCATTATTTACAACTTCTCCTTGGATTCTGGCACGTTTCCTGTCGAATGGAAGGAATCCCGCATAGTACCAATTTATAAATCAGGTTCCAAAAATGATATTAAAAACTATAGACCGATTTCTATATTACCAATATTTGCAAAAGTATTTGAGTCCTTAATTGTGCCCATCTTGGTCTGGCTTGTGAAGTCTTATATAACACCGCATCAACATGGCTTTACAGAAAACCGACCAACCGACAAATACCAATTTAGTAACATTTATGGACGATGTGATCGATTTTGTTGATAAACGTATTCCAGTCGATGTGGTTTACACCGATTTCAGTAAGGCCTTCGATAAGGTAAATCACCAGTTACTTATTGAGAAGTTGGCCTCCCTGGGTGTTTGCGGGCAAGTACTGGAATGGTTCCGATCCTACCTCGCGGACAGAAAATCAAGCGTAGTGATAAATGGGTACGTGTCTGAAACTTATTCTAATGTGTCAGGTGTTCCACAGGGATCGCACCTGGGACCTATATTATTTAACATATTTGTAAACGATATTCACACCTGTTTCCGCCCCGGGCATAGCACTGTCACCGCCTTGACTAAGGTATCTAATGACCATACCCCGTTATCGCGGGTGCACGAATGATTGAAGCCAAAGACAAAGTACGAAAGAAGGTCCATTTTTGATTAATTTGATAATTCTGCCTAATCCCACTCAACCTCTAAGAGAATATATCTGTAATACATATTTATCTGAAATTCTAATTCAAGTGACGGCTTTATGCAAATACGGAAGGGTTGTCACAAATTTAAATTTTGGAAGGTGGTCTTTTACGACCCCCGGGTACATATTGGTATTAAAATAATGAATTAGGGGTGGCATATTTTTAAATAAAGGTTTTTTCAAACGGTTTTCTTTATACGCTGCCGCCTGCCGATGTTGCCGCACTCGCTCATAGTTTCACGAATCTTACTTGATTGCCACAGTCACATGCATGGTTCGGAAACCAGGGGCCCTACCGCCCAAGTGTCGTCGACTTCGCCGTCGGCTTCATTTGACAGATGGATGAGATACATTGCTACTTCTTTTTGGTACAAATAAAAACTTAGCAAAGACAAAAAGCAATGTATTACAATCATCTGTCAAATGAAGCCGACGGCGAAGTCGACGCTACTTGGGCGGTAGCCCCACAGGTTAATATCGGAAACAATTCAAAATGGCGGCCAACTTTTTTGTTTTTGGGCCAACTTCGATTAAACTCGGTTTGGGGCACCATTTTAACAAGAAAACAGCAACGCAATGTTAGAAATATCAAAAACCCAAGATGCCGACCAACTTTATTGTTTGGGGGCCGATTTCGATGAAACTCGGTTCATTGTACTATTTTGACAAAAATACAGCAACGCAATGTTCAAAATATGAAAACTCCAAGTTGGCGGCCAACTTCCTTGTTTGTGGGCCGATTTCGATAAAACTCGGTTTTTGGCACTATTTTGACAAGAAAACAGTAACGCAATGTTAAAAATCTCAAAAATCCAAGATGGTGGCCATCTTTTTCATTTGTGTGCCGATTTCGATGAAACTCGGTTTTTGGTACTATTATTACAAGAAAACAGCAACGCAATATTAAAAATATGAAAAAATCCAAATAACGGCTAACATTTTTTTGAGGGCCGATTTCAATGAAACTTTGTTTTTGGTACTATTTTGACAAGAACATAACAATGCAATGTGGAACAAATTAAAAAACTACAACGCAATATTGAAAATATTAAAAATCCAAGATGGTGACCAACTTTTTTGTTTGTGGCCCGATTTCGATGAAACTCGGTTTTTACTACTATTTTAACAAGAAAACAGCAACGCAATGTAAACAATGATAACACGTCAAGATGGCTTCTAACTTTGTTGCTAAATGTGGTCCGATCGGTAGGACAAAGGCAGTCGGACCACGTGGCCAGAGGGAATTTTTGGGTTGATTTGATTTTGTAACTCGGTTGAAAAAAGTACAAATAATGAATTTGGGCGCCTACTTGGATTTTTAATATTTTCAACATAGCGTTGCTGTTTTCTCGTCAAAATATTATCAAAAACAGAGTTTCATCAAAATCGGCCAACAAACAAAAAAGGTAAAAGGTGAAGGTGAAATAAAATAAGCTCACATAATAAGAATTTTTAAATTATCAATTCTTTTACCCTACCCCCTTTATGACGTCTTTTAGCTGACAAGAAAAATGGACGCAAAAAACTTGTCAGCTTTATCAGATGGAACGATATTTACAAATATGTATATCGATCTAGCCTTTATATTAACAAATAAATAATATTATTTAATTAGCTCATTTCTTAATGAATTTCAAATTTCTTAAACAATTTACAGGGTTCAAGCTAAATAAAGTTTGAAAATATTGTTCAGTCTAGGCTAGGCTGTAACAAGAAAAAAACATACAATTCAATAAGCTTTAAGATAGCCTTTATATTAACAAATAAACAATATTATTTAATTAGCTCATTTCTTAATGAATTTCAAATTTCTTAAACAATTTACAGGGTTCAAGCTTAATAAAGTTTGAAAATATTATTCAGTCTAGGCTAGGCTGTAACAAGAAAAAAACATACAATTCAATAAGCTTTAAGATAGGCAATCAGAAGCAGACCCATTCCCACTGGTAGTACCCGTTCACGAGCATGATGCATGTACCCATCGCTTCGTTCAACCATATTTGAGGAAACGTAACGATCTGCCTCACACGACACTACTGCAGAAATGATTAAAGAGAGTATGACATACTAAGGCTACCCATGTTAAGGCATCGAATTGAAAAGCCAAAATATCCAAAAGTTTTTCATAGGCCTTTTCAAATCTGCTGACTATAGAAAGTTAAAATATTGCAATTAAATAAATCAAAACAAGGTAATTTATTCGTCGTCAAAACGTCAAGATGGCGGCTAACTTTGTTGCCAACTTTTGGGTTGATTTGATTTTGTAACTCGGTTGAAAAAAGAACAAATAATGAATTTGGCCGCCATTTTGGATTTTTTATATTTTTAACATAGCGTTGCTGTTTTCTTGTCAAAATAGTAGCAAAAATAGAATTTCATTGAAATCGGCCTGCAAGAAAAGTTGGTCGCCATCTTGTTTTTTATATTTTTTACATTGTTTTGCTGTTTTCTTGTCAAAATAGTAACAAAAACCGAGTTTCATCGAAATCAGCCCACTAACAAAAAAGATAGCCGCCATCTTGGATTATTATATTTTTAACTGTGCTTTGCTATTCTCTTGTTAAAATAGTACCAAAAACCGAGTTTCATTGAAATCGGCCCACAAACAAAAAAGTTGGCCGCAATCTTGGATTTTTTTATATTTTCAACATTGCGTTTTTATTTTTTGTCAAAATAGTACCAAAAACCGAGTTTCATTGAAATCGGCCCACAAACAAAAAAGTTGGCCGCCGTCTAGATTTTTAATATATTCAACATTGCGTTGTTGTGTTCTTGTCAAAAATGTACCAAAAACCGAGTTTCATCGAAATTGGCCCACAAACAAAAATGTTGGCCGCCGTCTTGGATTTTCACATATTTTCAACATTGTGTTGTTATAATCTAAAATTTTATAATATGGAGTTGTTTTTTTAGTGCCAAAAACGTAGGCAGTAGGTAAATAGGTGGACCTAAAGGTCTTTCGCTTCTGTTTTTTAAGTCTGTGTATCGTTCGTGCACCCGCGATAACGGGGTATGCTGATGACATCCGAGAGGGTATGTCTAATCAACAGCTCACTACCTTAGTACTCCTGGACTTCAGCAATGCTTTTAATACGGTTGATTACGATATACTCCTCGCAATGCTGAAAACTGTCCTGGTTTCGGATGCCGTGGTCGAATGGTTTCGCAGCTACCTTGTCGAACGTCGACAATATGTCCGTGTTGACGATAAATTGTCTGCTCCTTCTGACGTCATGGCGGGTGTACCTCAGGGTGGAGTCCTTTCCCCTCTTCTCTTCTCTATCTTTATTAACTTTTTAACACCTCTTCTCTCATGTCAGTATCATTTGTATGCTGACGACCTGCAAATCTTTTCTCAAGCTCCTATTGACAATATTTCCCATCTGATTGCAAGTCTTAATGCTGACCTTTCCACAATCTTTGAATGGAGCCAAACCCATGGGCTCACTGTAAATCCCCATAAATCGCAGGCTATCATTATCGGTGGATCTAAGCAGATTGCCAAATTAAAACACGTTAATGTCCCACCTCTCCTTTTCGATTCCATTCCTTTGCCCTACAGTGATGTTGTCAAAAACCTTGGCGTTCTTTTTGACAGCACCCTGTCATGGTCTCCCCACATTGCTGAAGTGAGCAGAAAAGTCTACGGTGCAGCTGGTTCCTTACGTAAATGGAGAAATTTGCTCCCTGTGAGGACCAAGGTCGAGCTTTCGCAATCACTCCTTTTGTCAATCCTCGACTACGCAGATGTCTCAGCCATTGACCTCAATGAGGATTTACTAAACAAACTGGAACGTCTACAGAATCTGTGTATTCGATTTATTTATGGGTTGCGCAAGTTCGACCATGTGTCTGAGCATAGGAAAAAATTAGGGTGGCTCCCCATCAAGCTGCGTCGTCAGGAGCACGCTCTTACTCTGCTGTACAAAATACTGTATGATCCAAGATCTCCCCCTTACCTTAAGGAGCGTTTCCAACCTCTCGGCTTCAGCCATAGTCTGCCACTTAGGTCCAAATCTGACAACCGCCTGAACACCCCTCTCACCCAATCTGGCTACTACAAAGAGTCTTATACAGTCAAGACTACAATTCTCTGGAATAGCCTGCCATGTGAAATCCGCCACTCGGAATCCCTTTAGCCCAGGACTTTTAGCAAAAAATTCAAAGAAACCTAGGACTAATTCCGGCGGAAGGTTTTTTGTTTTTAAAGTGTTCCTTAGGTCCCCCTGAATATATCTGGAAAGTTCCCCGTGAATCCCATGTACGCTCCCCCCTCCCCCCCTGAAACGTCTCCCTGATTTTAGTTTTTTCTATTTATCTCAGAAACGGTTGAAGATAGAAGAAAGTTGTCAACGTATGATATAATTGTTATAAAATATCCAACCCATCGACACTTCAATCATTTCGATGTGAGCTGTAGTCTCTGAAATATACCTACAGACATTACACCAAAAATTTTTTTTTTCCCAGAAATCATTATTTGTACTAGTTTTTAAAAAAAGTGAGTGGAGTTGTGGCGAAATTATGTAAGGTCATATGAATCTTGATACATTGAGGAATAAAACAAGGTATAAAACATTGTTATAGCAGCATCTGTTCTCGATTCACACCGAATGGTGTCAACGCCACGATGTAATTTTTAGCCCAATACTTTTAGATAAAAATTTCGCGATACCTAGGACTAATTCCGGTGGTAAGTTTTTGTCTTTTAAAGTGTTTCTTAGGTCCCTTTGAACATATCTGGAAAGTTCCCCGTGGATCCCGTGTCCGCTACCCCTCCCCCCTCAAACGTCTCCCTGATTTAAGTTTTTCCCATTTATCTCAGAAATGGTTGAAGATAGAAGAATGCTATTGAATATGATATAATTGTTATAAAATATCCGACCCGTCGACTTTTAAATTGTTTCGATGTGAGCTCGTGATTCGAGATAGTCTCTGAAATATACCTATAGACATTTCACCAAAAAAAAATGTTTTACCCAAAAATCATTATTTGCACTAATTTTTAAGAAAAATTAGTAGAGTTGAGGCAACATAATCTGAGTTCATATGAATTGTGATACATTGAGGAATAAAACGTAGTACAATACATTGTCTTAGCAGCATTGGTTCCCGATTTATAGCGAGTGGTGTCAAGCGCCAAATAAATTTATTCTAGTATTAGCTTTAGTAATTTCTGAGTTAATTCGTACAAACATACATACATACAAATCTTTCATATGTACGACGCGGGTGAGTGAGGGAGCATGATCATTAATGATTAAACGAACTAACCTGTGAAGTTACACGAAGGATTCGTCCAAAGATATTAGTACTATTAATTACATGTAGTATCGCCTGATACCTACCGTTTGACCCATCATGTATTAAAATCGGAGCAACCATTTTGATGATGATGGATGATGACGATAAAGTGGCGCCATATATAAAAGCATAAATCTTGAGTGTTCCAGTAGAATAATTTTCAATTTAATTTTGTTTAATAATATAATTGCTATAACTTAATCCTAAAAGGCAACGTCATTTGCATAGTTCCTGCTGTCTTCATACTATAAAATTATACCGTGGTGTTTGACACTCGCTGTAAATCGAGAACCAATGCTGCTAAAACAATGTTTTATACCTCGTTTTATTCCTCAATGTATTAAAATTCAAATGAACTCAGATTATTTTGCCACAACACCACTAATTTTTCTTAAAACTAGTACAAATGATGATTTTTGGGCAAAACAATTTTTTTTGGTGAAATGTCTTCAGGTATATTCCAGAGACTACAGCTCACATCGAAACAATTGAAGTGTCGACAAGTCGGATATTTTAAAGCAATTATATCATACTTCAATAGCTTTCTTCTATCTTCAGCCATTTCTGAGATAAATGGGAAAAACTTAAATCAGGGAGACGTTTGAGGGGGAGGGGGGAGCGGACATGGGATCCACGGGGAACTATCCAGATATGTTCAAAGGGACCTAAGGAACACTTTAAAAGACAAAAACTTACCACCGGAATTAGTCCTAGGTATCGCAAAATTTTTATCTAAAAGTATTGGGCTAAAAATTACATCGTGGCGCTGACACCATTCGGTGTTAATCTAGAACTGATGCTGCTATAACAATGTATTATACCTTGTTTTATTCCTCAATGTATCAAGATTCATATGATCTTACATAATTTCGCCACAACTCCACTCACTTTTCTTAAAAACTAGTACAAAGAATGATTTCTGGGCAAAAAAAAATTTTTGGTGAAATGTCTGTAGGTATATTTCGGAGACTACAGCTCACATCGAAATGATTGAAGTGTCGATGGGTTGGATATTTTATAACAATTATATCATACGTTGACAACTTTCTTCTATCTTCAACCGTTTCTGAGATAAATAGAAAAAACTAAAATCAGGGAGACGTTTGAGGGGGGGGGAGGGGGGAGCGTACATGGGATTCACGGGGAACTTTCCAGATATATTCAGGGGGACCTAAGGAACACTTTAAAAACAAAAAACCTTCCGCCGGAATTAGTCCTAGGTTTTTTGCTAAAAGTCCTGGGCTACTTGCTGTTTTTAGGAAAAAATTGCACGCATACCTTCTAACTAAATCCTAGTCTGCAACAATTATTATATATGTGTATGTTTATGTAGTGTATTCATATTGTATATCTTTATATGTAATTTATATATTGTTTTTTAAGTGTAAAATGTAATGTCATGTGTTTTGTAGATATGTTGCTGGCACACTGCCTGTTTTAATAAATAAGTTATCCTCTGTAACAAAGGTTTGCCTGGAAGAGATCGCTTCCAGCGATAAGGCCGCCTTTGCCCACTGTAGTTTTAATATTATTGTTTGTAATTATTCCTCTAATGTGTGAGCAATAAAGAGTTTTATCTATCTATCTATCTATCTGTTTCCACCACTCAAAGATATATCTCTTTGCTGATGATTTGAAGATTCTGAAGTCGATGGAATCCGTTGTCGATGCTCGTTTTTTGCAGGAGGATCTGAACAGACTTGCTTACTGGTGTAGCGATAATTGTATGACACTTAATGTATCCAAGTGCTTTGTTATACAGTTCAACCGCAACAAATCAAATTTAGTTTATGATTATAAAATAAATGACGAGAACATAACACATACGAACAGTGTTCGGGACTTGGGTGTTATTATTGATCACAAACTACGTTTTCATCTCCACGTCGATCATATAGTGACTAAAAGTTCTAGGTCTCTTGGATTCATAATACATAACTGCAAAGACTTTAAAAACTACACAATAAAAATATATGTTTATAATTCACTTGTCCGAAGTCATTTGGAATACTGTTCGCAGTTATGGAATCCATATTACGATGTATACTCCAAAAGAATAGAACAAATTCAAAAGCGTTTTCTATGGCATTTGTCTTTTCAGCATCATCTGGCAAAGAAGTTACCTAGTTACGAAGAACGACTGCGATATTTTGGAATGTCTAAATTGAGCGATAGGAGAAAGTTGTTGGACCTCACGTTTTTACATAAAATTGTTAACAGCAAAGTTGATTGTCCATTGTTGCTGTCGAGGATTCGTTTTAGTGCACCCTTTAAGCTTCGACGTTCCACTGTATATTCCCCATTTTCACTCAAGTGTAACAATAGTAATTTGAGTTCGAATAGTCCACTGAACCGTATATGTAAATCTTATAATAATCTAGTTAAGTTAGACAATAGTATTGACATATTTGACAGTAATTTGACGACTTTTAAAAAGAAAATTATCAATTCAATTAAATGTTAAATTAATTTTATAATAATTGTATAATTAAATCAAATTTTCTATTTAGTTCTGCTTTAAGTAATTTTATATTTTAATGCTCTAATTTATTTAATTCAATTGTTCGTTTTTATTATTGTATTATTCATAATGTGCTTCATTTACCTATTAATCATTTAGTTTGCCTATTTTATAAATGCATGCGGTGGCAACCTATAATTGAAATAGCACTCAATTATCAACGGAGAATGTATTACAGTATTGTATTGGTGTATATTTTGTTGGTTGTCCTCAAATATATAAATAAATATAAGTAGTAAAATTTTAACATTTTTTTATCAAGAATTAAAAATAGAAGATCGATTTAGTGTAGGAAAATTTTTCGCTGCTCCGAATCAAATTTCGAAGAATTACTTTCATTCTAACTTGGCGCACAAAACGCTAGCGAGTTGTCAAAATGACAGTTGATTATGACACTACCCTGCCCTTCGACCCGTGCAAAATATTTCAAGTAAGTGGGCATGGAAAGCAAAAACATTGTTTCTCTACACAAAAATGTTTTGCGTAACAATGTTTTGTGTAGACGTTTTTGTTGAATGTTGAGATGTTTTGTTGATTGTGTAGGGCAAAACATGCGCTATGGACCCGGCATAAATGTTACTGGTGGTAGGAAATATAGACGATTCAAAAGTACTTAATTATTAAGTTTATTTGAATAAAGCTTATTTGACTTTGACAGCTTTAGTGTTGAAAATACAACTTTAGTCTGTTAACACTATTCGCTAAATACTACAAACATATTGCATTTAATGAGATTTTTAAAGTGAAAACTTCTTTAGCGGCGTTGTACGCTTTTTTGTAATGGGGGAAAAATGATAAACTCGCGTCAGTCAGTTAGGATCACGTGACCCTGATCGAAAATTCGTAAGACGGATGTGACGGATGGAGAGTAGGCAGCCGGCGGCGGAAGTATCCCCCTCTCCTTCTATGGGGCGCGGAGAAAATGGCGGCGCGTCATTTCAAGACGTAAACATTTGTGTCACCATAGCAACGCGCTAATTTTTTAATTCAATGTCAAAACTCTAGATTTTCTGTCAAGCTATGGATAAGACTTTCGTACAATACTGTTCTGTATTCGTAAATTCAAATGCAGAGTAAATTCGTAAGACGGCAATTCGTGCAAAATTATTCCCTAACCATTCCAAATTATCAAAAATGCACAACGTCAATATTCAAGTTTTCACTTCTGCCGGCACTCCCAGAGTGCAACCCGATTTATTTTTGTAACACCTTGTAGAATGACCTGAAAAAATATTGAAAGTGGTCCAAAAATTACCTACCATGTACAGTAATTTACCTTGTCTACCAGTAGCGTCGTTTTCTTAACAACTTTTTGCGTAGGCGTGGGTCCACTAGTGTACGTGCGACGCACTTTCAGCGATGGGTCCACTTCTATCGGGATCGGGTCAAATTCTGCCAAAAATACTCATCGATATAATCTCTATACAAGGGGCCATACCGGCTAATGCCAAAGATTTAAATCATTAGATAAGCCCTTACCATAGTTTGAGCTCACCGAAATGTGTCAACATTCAAATGAGTGAGCCTCACTTCTTTGCTACACACATTAACTTTGTCTAGGGATACCAGGTGTTATTTTCATACAAATGAGGTAACTTTGAAGCCTTGGTTTCCTGCCAAGGATGTACTGTGCTGTGATCTGATGACGGCTATTCGGGGAGTGAATAGAGGAGATTCAGGTCGCTATACACACATAACTGATCTGACCAGCATTCTAAAAACGTAATGGACATGTTTGGGTATGCATTACAATGCCGACAATTCATAATACATACGACCGAAATATCGACACATAAAACACTTATTTTCAAAATACCGATCAATCTAAATATCGATATCCGATAGACCGAAACTTGAAAGATCGATTATCAAATGACCGAAAGTTCGAAATCCCGAAAGGTCAAAATCCCGACGGTTAAAATGTCGAAACTTACTTCACCTACACATACATTTATGATGGTAGGCGTTGCGGTTAATTTGTTTTACTCAAAAATGCTTGTAAAATGGTCATTATTTTTAAAAAATCCACCAATCGAGTTTGAAAGTTTTTTTCCTGGCGCTTCGCCGGCCGCTGCCGCGGCGCGCTCGCTTCGCTCGCTCGGCTCGCTTCGCTCGCTCGGCTCGCGCGCTGGGTTCATGTCAACCTAACATGCTCGTCGCTACGCTCCTCGCACCTATTTCGTGTCCTACCTACGGTCTACGGTGTCTAAGTCCCAGTAGACTAGTTTAGACTGATTTTCGGCAGCTAAATTTACTATAAAGCATTTCAGGCGAAGCCCAAAGACACCTCCACAGCCAATTCGGTATTAAGTAGTTCGGGGCTTCGGGGTATAGAACTTAGGTATATTAACCTTCGGTTTTTTAAGCTTCGGGATTTAGTATTTTAGGTAAAATGTCCTTTCGTGATTTTAAACGTACGGCCAAACAACCATTCGGCCTTTTAATTTTCGGGATTTCGTCCATAGGTATTGTAAAATTCGGTCTTTTCTACTTCGGCATTGTAACACATACCCAACTGAGGACTCTAACCCATTAATCTTTTAGAATGCTGATCAGATCAGTTGGGTATGTATAGCGATCTGAATCTACTCTATTCAGTCCCTGGATGGCCATCATCAGATCACAGCACGGTGCATCCCTGGCAGAAAACCAAGGCTTCAAAGTTACCTCGTTTGTATGAAAATAACACCTGTATCCCTAGACAAAGTTGATGTGTATATTAGATGGCTATCAGGTGCTCATTTGAACAGTGTCAGTTATTTCGAGAAACCTCGTGAGAACTTTTACAAAATGCCGTCTTGTGCCTTTTATCTGTGCACTAACAATTGTAGAAATACAAATAAAGTAAAATGGTGTAACATTTCGCGCTTAAGTATTTAGATTTCAACTATTATCGAAATTTATTTTCCTTCCGTTGTCAATGGGGGATTTCCGAAAAAAAATCAAATTGGCTGAATATTTTTTTATAGGTAGGAATAAGGTCCCTTAGTAATAGAAAAAAAAAAACAGAATTTTCGGTTGCGTGAAAAAATAAAAAAAAATTAAAGTCTATTCGACTTCACAAAAATAGGAAAGTAACAGCAGAACGGAGATTATACCTTTGCCATCACTTGCCACAACCACAACATGGTATTTTAAAAAAATTCAACACAAAATGTCAAAACTTTTTTTTTAAATTCTTGTTGTCATAGTGGCAGGTGTTGGCAAAGGTATTATCTCCGTTCTGCTGTTACTTTCCTACATTTGTGAAGTCGAAGAGACTTTAATTTTTTTAAATTTTTTCACGCAACCGAAAATTCTGTTTTTTTTTTTTCTATTACTAAGGGAGCTTATTCCTACCTATGAAAAAATATTTAGCCAATTTAATTTTTTTCGGACTTTCCCCATTCCGATGGACGCACCCCGCATGCGTGCGCCATTTTGACAGATTTGAAATAATGCTACAGATTTTCAGTACGAAGGCATATCTCAATGCATCGAATTTCGAAAAGTCTGGCGGGTTTCAAATTATAGCACATATATCGAACCCCAATTGGGCCAAAATGGCGAATCCAGTTCATGATGTCACAAGAACATCGATATCTTCCAAATAACTTCAACAAATACTACAATATAACAAATACGACAAACGAATTATTAAAGTCCCCTTGCCTAGATGCAGAACGGCATTTGCAAAGAAAAGCTATGAATACTATGGCCCAATGCTTTACAATAAATTACACAAAAACGATATAAAAACAGTCATGAAGTACAGCAACCATAAATTTAAGTGCATGTTGGTGAATAAATTGTTAAATTTGGATTATGACGAAACTGAAAATCTTTTTGAAGAAATACGATGATAAATTACACTACACAACACTAACACTTACGCACACATCTCATTCACATACTTACTCACTCACACACACTTATGCACACATCTACTCACCCTTACATACACAAACGCACTGAACTATTAATAAGTGTAAGGTAAAAAAAAAAGCCAACCTACCTCTTTTTATTCTTTATTTTTATTATTTTGTATTTTTTTACTTTTAAGAAAGACACAATGTTATAGTGCCATTCTCTGGGAGAATCCGGGGCCTGCAGCACAGTTTTAAACTACCGTGGGCTCCGGCGTCTTATCTTTATTTGTGTAAAAAATATTGTGTTTAAATAAATAAATTGTTTGTTTGTTTGAATATGAAATTCCTTACTTTGATTTCTCTGTTTAAGTTGAAACTCGGCAGACCCACCGAAGTTCGAAAAGTTAGCCGGTAGAGCCCCAGCCCCTCTAGCATGACTGACGAAACACGATATAACGAGTGTAACAAGACCTTCAACGAAGCCGAAGTCCACGCATTCCACCCATCATCAGGATCATTTTTGTCTTTTAGACTATACCTGGGAAACCAATAGCTACGAAGTTATTGAAGGTCAAAGTCAAAATGGTTTTTTTTTAATTTTTTATCAAATCTTATTTTATTCGTTATTTCCTACTTTTGATCCAATGAAACTATATCAAAATTTTAAGTATTTCGTAACAAACAATGGCTTCAAAACGTCGTCACGCGATGTATCTCATGAGCACGCACATAAACGCTGCCTTTCAACTCGGCCGCACGCAGCTGTGTAGCATTCACTCGCAGGCGCGGTCTGTTGTACGCGTCACATTGCGTGGTAAAGTATGTATGTTTTTTTAACACAAAAAATCAAAATGATTTTGAACAGAAATGGTCCTGATGATGGGCAGAATACGTAGACCTCGGCTTCGTTGAAGGTCTTGTTACACCCGGTATATCGCGTGATATAGCATTTTATCGACACTCAACTGTCAAAATCCGTTGTCTTTTGACAGTTAAACATGATAAAACGCTATATTACGCGGTTTATCGTGTTTTGGTGGTCATGCTAGGGGGCAGGGATGGCAAACCAATGGCACGTCACCGATCACAAAATTCATTATGCACCACAAAAAAATTACGAATGAATTTATTTAAATTACGCGTACAATTGGAACATTGCAAAATCCTTACTAATATTAAAAATGCGAAAGTCCGTTTGTTTATTCACTTCTCAAGCTTACGCGCTCACTAGACATGAAATAAAACACTTTTTAACGGATACTAGCGCGGTTTTATTGAATGTACTTTGGTATTTAGTTGGTATTTGGTTTGATTTTTGGTTTTTCCCGACGTTTCGGCACCTTTGCAGCTGCCGTGGTCACGGGGGACTCCGTTTGTTTGTTTGTTTGTTACGTCTTCACGTCTTAACTACTGAACCGATCATCATGAAATTTTGCATACACGTTTTTAGGAGTACAGAGAAGGACATAGGGTACCTTTCATCCCGAAAAAATGTATAGTTCCCGAGGGATAGCAAAAAATCTTTCCACGCAGACGAAGTCGCGGGCGTCCGCTAGTGTATCTATATTTTGTAGTAATTAAAGAGTTTTGAATTGGGATGATGACTAATGAATAAAATAACGAAATACTAATAAAAATCGTAAACATATTAAACTTTTAGAGTAGCTTGTATACCTCTTGGTTTTATATGTTGCGTATTATTTGTTTTATGACCCTTTAAAGTTGGGTGGACAAGTCCATTTAAAAAGTATAAAATTTATTAAAACAAATAATACCTTTAATTAGTCCGTAAAATGTATAGCAAAGGACACCAGGCAGAGTCCAATAGAAAAAAACCAAAGAATGTATAACGTTTCTGTTTTTTTCAAAATGTAGGCATATGTAATTAGTAAGTCATAGAAAATATTCAGATTTTTACGAAGATTTATGTTTTAAGAGTTATTTACGTTTGAAAGTTTTTTTTTTGGTAACCCCGACACTAAATAGCAACACCAGTTTCACGACAGTACGTTTCGTTAGCTGCGTTAGTGATACAGATTAGCACCACAATGTACGAGTTGGAACCAGATCAAACGGAAAATCTGTACATATGTCGCACGTAACAAAACGCTTTTGACAGTTGAGTTGACTGACATCCGGCAGACTTTTTTTTTAATGCGCATTCACTTGTGCCACAGAACAAATATACTCAGGGGAGACTTGTGAAATCGCTAACAAAGATGTCCGTTTCATTGATATGCTTGTTTTTTTTTCAATAATTAATTAAAGCTAAATGAAGGAGTTAAAAAATTATGTTGCTACTGTTTTATGATTCTAGCGACATAAAGTGTTTATAGATAACAGAATTATATTTATACACTTTTGGGTCTCATGTGCCTGATGTCCTTTGTTTAAGAAACCATTTTGATAAATATTATCTTGACTTCGTTTCCGAGATTTAACTTTAACATGTAGTAGCCCCTGCTACGCGTTATTCCTTCGCACGAGTATTCACAGTAGAACAGAAAAAAAAAGAAATAGTTGCCCCCTTCCACCGTTTACTTATTGCTGCCACTTGGCGCTGACCTCATTCTTGTCCGTGCGCGCGCGCCGAAAGCACGAGTGAACGAAACCAGCGCTGATTGTTAGTCAAGACTTAAGAAACAATGCCAAAACGTAAGCATGAAGAATCTAAGGAAGAGCGATGGTCAAGGAAGTTGAAAAAGTATGAAGCAAAACTTCAAGAAAAACAACGTCATAGCCGGCGAATTATTTACTCAAGTGATGAAGATGATGTACAACCTGAAGGTGCTTATTGCTACCGAGCTTGTTATTTTTTCTCGTGGAATTCTTCGAGAAATACTTTTTATCCCGTCGGATTCTTCGGGATCACTTTTATCGCTAGCTTATTGCTTAGCGAAATTCACTAATTATGATATTAAAGTAAAATGATATTTCTATCACATTTCCTTTTTAAATATTTTTTGGCAAGAACTTTCTTGTTTTACAGTGCTTTATATGTGTACAGTCTTTATTTTTTTCTTCAAATTTCTTCAAAATTACACCAAAGAAAAATGCATAGGTACCCTCAAAAAATATTTTTTTATGTGAATCAAAAATGTTAGCGGTTCATTAATTAACTTTCAGAACATCAAGATTCTGGTGATATCGCATTGGCTGATGTCGGTGAGGCTTGTGATAATGAAATCGAGCTGATTAATGACGAAAATATCGTGTTACCTGATAATAGTGACAATCCTGTCGATGAGTTTAACACGGAAATATTGGAAGCTCTTGGCGGCATCGAACCAGAGACCCTTGAATTCGGCGATGACTTACATGGAGATATAGCAACTAGATTTCAAAAAATCTTGACCAGTGGTTTAAAAAAAGAATTAAAAGATGAGCTCAATAAAAAATACTTGTTCCCAAAAAATGTGCCTTTAACCAAGGCACCTAAACTTAACCCAGAAATAGAAGCCATGCTCGCCGAAAATTACCGCCAACGTGATAAGCGATTGCTTAACAAACAAGACCAATTAGGCCGGGCGTTGTCCGTCCTCGGTAAGGCTATGACAATTCTTGTAAAGAAAAACCCTCAGATATCTGAGGTTGCTCGTAGTTTGAACGACGCGGGAAAACTTATTGCTGATTCCCACTACGTGGAAACTGAAACGCGCCGTTCGTTGATTATACCATTAGTAGATAAACCATTGGCAGAAACGTTCAAAAACCGAAATAGAGATGGTTTCTTATTCGGCGAAGGCCTGGGCGAGGTTGTGAAGAATTCTCAAGGCATCAAGAAAACTAGTCGGATTATTCAGACCACACCATCTACTTCTAGCGCCACTTTAAACTACAGGGACCCATCGACTCAACCACGTCCACAATGGGGCAGTCACATGTACCAACATCGAGTCGGTGGGCAACGAGGAACATATCCGAGTCACCGTCGCGTCTTGCCGCCGCCACCGCCGCAACCCCGTACACAATTGGGATGTTGACCACTTTTTTTATTTTATATTACATAAATTACCTCCCAAAAAAAGAAACATTCGTAAAATAATTATTTCGCTAGCTTGAAAACTGCCCGAGATATCACAGTGTGAAATGCACACAAATGAACTCGCCCTAAAACGCTCCATACTAACGGCTACTGAGTTATGACGTCACGCCTCAGTAGTTTGTATGCAACGCGTAGGAAATTTGTTCGGCAGCTATATTAAATATTGTGTTTATCAAAATGGTTTCTTAGACAAATTTGCTATACATTTTACGCACTAATTAAAGGTATCATTTATTTTAATAAATTTTATACTTTTTAAATGGACTTGTCCACCCAACTTTGAAGGGTCATAAAACAAATAATATGCAATATATAAAACCAAGAGGTATACAAGCTACTCTAAAAGTTTAATATGTTTACGATTTTTATTAGTATTTCGTTATTTTATTCATTAGTCAACATCCCAATTTCCCGCGCGCCGCCAGCCGCCGCCGCCGCCGGCGCCACAGCGGCGCCAGCCGACACAGCGGACGCGTGCAGCCGCCGACAACAAAGATAAATAATAATACGGAAAATCAGGTACATGCGCATGCCGGCCGCTTGAAGTATTTTTTACATGCCTGGCGTTCTATTACAAATGACAATTTCATTTTAAAAATAGTGTCTGGTTATTCAATTCCATTTCTTACTTTACCGGAACAGCAACCTTGTGAGATTCCGATGCGATCTTTTTCCATAGACGAATATATAGCCATAAAACAAGAAATACAACATTTATTAAATATACAAGCCATAAGCAAATGTGTCCCCGTCAAAGGTCAATTTATTTCTGATATATTTCTAATCCCAAAAAGTAACGGAAGCATGCGATTTATTTTAAACCTTAAAAAGTTAAATAAATTTGTGGAAACCGTCCATTTCAAAATGGAAGATATAAGAACTGCTACTAAGCTTTTGACAAAGGATTGTTTTATGGCAAATATAGATTTACAGGAAGCTTATTTTCTGATACCGGTTCATAATACTCATAGAAAATATTTAAGATTTTATTTTGAAAGGTCTTTATATGAATTTAATGTACTCCCATTTGGCTTATGCTCAGCCCCCTACATTATTACAAAACTATTTAGAAAAAAAGATTTAGCACTTTTGAATAGTAGTGATAATTACGACTCTTTTATGGCCATTCCAGATAACTTATGTGATGACTTAGATTGGTGGAAATCTCAGATACTAGTAACCTTTAAAAAAATCAGTAACAATAAATATGAATTGGAGATTTTTACGGACGCCTCCACCACAGGATGGGGTGCGGCCTGCAATGGTGAAAAAACAGGTGGTCTGTGGACCGAAAATGAAGCTAGTAATCACATAAATTACCTGGAGTTACTTGCTGTTTATTTTGGATTAAAATCCTTCGCTGAGGATAAAAGTAATTGCAATATACTCTTGCGAGTCGACAACACAACGGCAATTTCGTATGTAAATAGAATGGGCGGGGTTCAATACCCCCATTTAAATCAAGTTGCAAATAAGATTTGGAAGTGGTGCGAAAATAGAAAAATATTCATATTCGCTTCATATATAAAATCTTCCCTTAACACTGAGGCAGATACTGAATCTAGAAAAATTAATATAGACACAGAGTGGGAGTTAGCACCCTACGCATTCGCAAAAATTGCATGACTATTCGGTGCTCCGAGTATCGACCTATTTGCATCTCGAGTTAATGCTAAATAGGAGCGTTTTACCTACCATTAAAACGCATATTGTGTCTGAAGCCTTATTCGAAGCCTTGGTAAACAGATTTGAGAATAGCGGAGCCTTTCCGTTTCCCGTTCAGCATCATTATTATGGGTCTATCTTACCAAATTACGTCACATCCGCATCCGTATGACGTCATACCTCACCCCACCATGTTCACCAGGCCGCCATTGCGGTTTCCCGCGCTCATTGCAGTCTCAAAATCTGAAAAATACTTTACAACTATTGAGCATTAAATGCATACCAGGCAGCCCTTGAAGGTAGGCTTCGAATAAGGCTTCAGACACAATATGCGTTTTAATGGTAGGTAAAACGCTCCTATTGTGTCCTATTCGCCGTTATTCGAAGCCTTGGTAAACAGATTTGAGACATTGTTTGTTATCGCCTGGTGAACAGGGACAGGACGCCAATGTGACACTAATAATCATAAATAGTTTATTTCTCTTAATATTTATTTTAATTTAGATCAAAAGAAAGCTTTCTTTAAATTAGGAAAGGGAAGAAAATAATGATAATAATAATACAAAAAAAAATAACAATTAAAACTGAAATAAAGTCCATTGACAAATCAGATCAGCTTTAAATTAATTCACATTAATTTTTTACTTAGGTAATTATTTAACATAAATTATCTAATAATATTTTAGTCGTGTTATCGTTTGATATGACTGCTGGCTGACAGTGTATCTCAGCTTAAATCGCGTCGATCGCCTACTTCAAAATAATCTTGGACAAAACAACGTTTTCTTCGCAGATTCTTTTATTACAAATGTGATGTCAATTGCTGCACAATTAATTCACTTCAAGATACAAACCTTACTAAATCTTTGAGCTTTTGCTCTGCAAAAAAAAATCTTTATAAAATCCCTAACTGGATTTGGATATCATAGTTAAATAAATCTTTGTCAACGCGGTCACAAAGTTATTACTTTTATGCGAACTGAACTCAACTAATACCTACCCAAAAATAAACGTTATACGACGTATTCAAGCCAAAGGTAGGCTTACCTTTGGTGTTACACACTTAGGCCGACTAGCTAGCTAGAGTGTTTGTCTGCATCTAACATAAACTTCGGAACAAGCACTAATGTCAGATTAGTGTTACATAAATTGCTATCTAATGTCAGATGTTAGTGTTATATAAATTGCTATCGAATGTTAATTAACATTTATAGGGCCATTTGAATTTTTACACTTAATAAAACATTTAGTATTCGATTGGTCAGCACACAGTAGCTGTGTTAGTCCAAAACAAAAACAAAAAATAAATAAATTGGTAAGTATGTAGATACTTATTTAGGTAAGTAAGTACCCACTACACTTAACTGTAACATTTTTGATTTTCATCGCAAAATTAAATAACATCTTAACATTGGGAATCAAAATACTAGGTAAAGACTAAAATATATAAAATTAAAAGATGTATTAAAAGAACAAATATGACAGTACTGCATAAAGAAAGAAATAATTATTTAGTAAAGAAATATGACTTTAATTATTTCAACATGTCTTTACTTTCTGTTGACAAAGTTTCGTTTTTTATAGGTAAAGGTAAGTAAATAAAATAATTTCTTTTTATCAATCTATAAAATAAATATTTAAAGAAAATTTAAAACAATCAAGTTTCTAAATGTCATGGTTTCAATGGCCCTTGAAAAAAGCTGCACGCAGCATCAACTTTATATTCGTTTTAAACTTGAATTTCTAACAATATAGCAAAAATGTTGCATATCAACAATAATAGTAATAATAATTAATTACAATTAATATACTTGCTTTTAATTATTCCATTAAAATTACATAAATACTTTGGAATCATCCACCAAGAAAATTACCTCTGTTATCTAACAAATCAAGTATCATCACCCGGATAAATAAACAAGAGCAGGTTTCCAGTGCTTCCCCATGATTAGGAAAGTATATTCGCAGACACCAACCAATATAACATCAGAGCGGCAGTGTTTACAACAACTGACTAATGTCAAAGTGCTTAAGTGTATTATTTTTAAGTTATTTCCAGAATATGGTTCATGTTATGGTAGCTAAATAAAAGTGTTTTCACATTCTACTGAAATATTCAACAAGTACTGAAGTAGTTGTATAACAAAACGTTAACTTGTTATCTACACCTATGATTATAATCAAAATATAGAATGATTCAATCGAGGTCTGAGTAAAATCGAGATTCCCCCACGAATTTAATAGGGTTTACAACACAAAAAATAAACATGTGAAAGTGATTTTTAAATTCATATCTATTAATGTAAATAACTACTTGGTCAAAGTACAATAAAAACTAGCACTTATGTATTTATGTACACACACATTACACGCCCCCGTCAAATCGGCTATCAATACACTTTGTAATAAAGCCAACATCATCAGACTTAAATTTTCATAAAATTTAAAATGTAAGGGTGGGTACCCACTTAGGTTCGCGAACCTCCGCGCTCCGCGAACCTCGAACAGTGATCCATAGCAAAAACAAATATTTTTACTTTTGCTACAGTGTGTACCTTTGCGAACCAAGTTCGCATACATGTTCGCTCACGTACACACCTGGGCGCCCTGTTCCAGCAGAGGATAAACGATTTTTCCGGTGCATGTTCGCGGAGCGCGGAGGTTCGCGAACCTAAGTGAGTACCCACCTAAAAACAGGCACAACCAATTGCAGTGACCACTTAACTAAAACTAGCTAGGATAACTGACCTGTCATCGGACTCATGAGACAATACCAGTCTTCAAAGAATACAAATGAATATGTATAAAATTTTCAAACAAAACATAATATCTGCTACAGTTATTTTGGTTACAGTGTGGCCAAAAGGGACACAATAAATAAATTAGATTAAAACTGTGACTTTTTGATCACAAAACGGCAAAATAAAGTGTGTGCCACGGCAGCGGCCAGAAACTTTCAAAATACTTCTGGTTGTTCTGTAAGCAGCAACTAGTGGTTGTTAAAAACATGGAGCTTATGTAAATAAAGATTTATTTCATTCATTCATTCATGGTGCCCACTAGAAGTACGGGAATATCTTGGATGATCCCCTTTAAGTCACTCTCCCTCAGGGATTAAGGTAAGTTTTTACACATAATAATTAACTAAAATAATAAGATAAAAGGAGTTGTGCCTGGACGGTGCTCATCAAAAACAACCGAAATAATTTGTATAAACATCAACCGACGGTGCTCCGGAGCGACCGGCCGAATTTATGTTAAAACCATAATAAATGTTTATCGAATGTAAATATATTTATTGACATTACATAACTATAATGACGGTGCCCATCAGAGAGCGACCGAATTTATGTTAAATGGTAAGATACTTAATCAACGGTATCTATCAGGAGTGACCGCCAGAGTTCATATCAAAGTATCAATCAACGGTGCTAAGAAGCAACCGGGTGAATCCGTCAGTACCGTCTCGGACGCGCATTAAGTAGGACGTGTGATCGTCAATCATAATTCCAGGGCTTCTCAACTAAGTGGACCGCAAAATGTTTACCTGCGCTAGGTGTAATAACGAAGCGACTGATGTCGCTGCCTGTTGCATTTGCAAACGTCGTTTTGATTTCGCTTGCGCGGGGATAACGGAATCAGGATTTCGCAAGTTGGGAGATCGTAAAAATACATGGAGGTGCCCCGAATGTAGGAGTGGCGTACAAGCACTGACTCCAAAAGGATCACAGGAACCAACGTCACCTTTGCAATGGGATGGTATGCAAGCAAAGCTTAATCAAATTATGGAGAAATTAGGACCCCTGCAGGCCTTATCTGAGGATGTCAAGTCCATCAAAGAAGATCTGGTGAGTTTGCAGAAATCTGTGGAATATGCCCACGACTCAATTAAGGACTTTACCGAGACCCTGAGAGCCTTAGATTCAAGATTATTAGCTGCGGAGGAACAGACAGCCCAGATACCCATTCTTCAATCTGAATTGGCCAGTATTCAACAACAACTACGTGAAAAGGATCAATGGGATCGTGCCAATAACGTGGAAATAAAGGGCATTCCATTAAAGAATAATGAAAACCTTTTCGACATTGTAATAAAGATTAGTAATCATGTCGGAAACCCAGTCAAAAAGGAAGACATTAACTATATAGCCAGAATTCCTTCTCAACAATCCGGATCTATTAAGCCCATTGTTGTGTCATTTAACAATAGGTACTTGAAAGAAGATCTTGTGGCAAAGGCGCGTGCACGTAAGGAATTATCTCTCAAAGATCTCAATCCCAGCTTTACAGAGGGTGGCCGCTTTTTCGTGAACGATCACCTCACGGTGTACAATAAAAGGCTCCTTACCCAAACTAAGTCACTAGCTAAGGAACGAAATTTTCAATTTGTATGGGTGAAGCACTGCAAAATCATGGCCAGGAAAAACTCGACATCAAAAATCATCAATATAAAGACGGAAGTGGATCTAAAGAAAATCACGTAAATTCCAATATCCTTTTAATATTATCTTATTATTATTTTTGCTTATTCACTATTATACTCGTAGTTTGGTTGCGACCCATCGGTTTTGTGTTCCCTGTATTAGTTATTTGCATTGTGCGAACATCGTCGCTCTGCACTGTTTGTATCTTACCCGCCAGTATCGCTTTAAAACGCTTCTGTTTTGTATTACGCGCAATTGCGTTGATACTAAAGCTTATTTTTCAATGGCTCGTAGCTATTAGTTTTTATAATTTCTTATCGCTGCGCTTTATTGTGCTATTGTATTTAGTCACCAGTCCCTTTGTGTTGGGCTCAATTATTTTCGAATGTCGTGCTATTCCTAGTGTTTATTATTTACATTTTAAATTATTTAGTAAAATTACGAGTTTGCTTGTGTGTTTTCTCATCTTATTTTTGAATAGTGTTATAAACTGCGATAATCAACTTTTTAACTTATTTTTACGATTATCTTGTAGGAATATTTTTCGCGACTTAGTGGCAATTGGTTATAAAATGTTGTTTTGTGTTTCGTTTTGGATGCAGTGGGAAATATTGATAACTACCCGTAAAATTTTAACGTTGGTTTTAACTGCTATTTGCCGTCGTTATTTTATATATTTTTACCGTTTAATTATTAGTCTTTTTGGCGCATTGGAACTTATTATTATAATTGTTAATCAAGTTATTCTGACGTGTACAAATTTTCTGAATGGATTATTTAATTATTTCACAATTGCAACATCAATTTTTATTTTTATTAAAATGGAGTTGGAGGGTTCCATTATTATTATTTTTTACATTATCATTTCTAAGTTGCTTTTATTGATTATTTTTCCATAATGTTTGATAAACTTAGCATTTTTTATCAGAATGCCAGGGGGCTACGTACGAAAACAGCTGATTTTAAAAGAAATGTTTGCCTTAATTCCTATGACATGGTCTCAATAGTGGAAACTTGGTTGCTCGACAGCATACGTAATGAGGAGTTGTTTGACGATAGGTACTGTGTTTGGAGAAGTGACCGCAATTATTGTTCAACCGGTCAATCATTGGGTGGGGGCGTGTTGTTAGCGGTGCGGCGGGATTTGATGGCCGTAGACCGCCCGGATTGGCGATCCTCTGCCGAAGACTTGTGGGTTACGGTAACATTGAAACCTCCGAACTCTAGGGACCTGTTGAAGATACACTTTTGTACGGTATACCTGTGTAAAGAGAACGATGGCAACTCCTTGAGTCAACAATTGGATAATTATTCCGCTAAACTATTTGACATTTTTAGTTCTTGTCCGAATGATAAATTTATTATAATTGGTGATTTTAATTTCTCTCAAATCTCCTGGCAGCCTGAGGGTGACCACCTCTCACATAGCGGCATACTTACTCCATCTCAAGTTAACTTTTTTGACACGATTACTCAATGTAATCTTTCTCAATTTTGTCAAATATCCAATGATAATGGAAAATGTCTAGATTTAGTTTTTTCTAATGACAATTTAATTGTAGCTACATGTGATTACCCACTTGTACCTGAGGATAGACCTCATCATATGTCTTTCATTATTGACGTTCCAACTGTAACAATAAAACCTTTAGAAGAAAATAAAAAAATTAAATACTTTTATAACTCAGGTGACTACGTGACTATGTGCTCAAGTCTAGATAACGTAAACTGGCAAACAGTTTTGTGTCAGGATTCATTGGAGGAAGCTGTTAAATTTTTCTACGACACCATCTACCAACTTCAGGACGCTCATATTCCCCACAAGGAAGTTACCCCTAATTCTTTTCCACCGTGGTACAATTCCGCCCTTAAAAAAATTCTCAAAGAAAAGATGAAATTTCATTATAAATATAAAGTATATGGCAATAGCGAAGACTATCGTACTTTCTCACGCTTGAGAGAGCGAGCTAAATCTATGGAAGACACCTGCTATGCTGTTTATATTCAAAAGGTCGAGGATGCTGTTGTTGACGATCCAAAATTGTTTTGGTCTTTCACTAAACGTAGCAACCCATCTAATAAAATCCCTTCATTAATGACTTTCGAGGGTCAGACAGAATCCAAGGGTGAAAAAGTCTGTAATATGTTTTCTGAATATTTTAAAACAAACTTTCTAACACCTGATACCAACTGCTCTCCTTTAAACCTTAACGCTACTAGTTTAAATGCAAACCATATTGGTGATATTGAAATTGACCAGGCCGAAGTCCTTAAACTTCTTAAAGCAGTCAAGCTTAACAAAGGTGCCGGTCCTGATAACATTTCTCCCATAATTATAGTAAAGTGCGCTCAAAGTTTAGTTAGTCCTCTCTGTGTACTCTTTCGTCGCTCGTTACGTGAAGGGGTGGTACCCTCTATTTGGAAGTCAGCTTTCATAACGCCAGTTCACAAGAGTGGGGATAAGAGTGATATTAAAAACAATAGGCCAATCTCAAAACTTTGTATATTTGCCAAAATATTTGAAGGTATAGTTCATAAGCAGAGATATGCTGCATTAGCTTCATGGCTTATTCCGGAGCAGCATGGCTTCATAAAGGGTCGCTCAACCGTATCCAATCTCTTAATTTCCAACAATTACATAACTTCTTGTATGGACACGGGTTCGCAGGTTGACATTATCTTTACGGACTTCAGCAAAGCTTTTGACCGAATTGATCATTCTATCCTCCTCCAGAAGCTGTACTGCGCCGGAATTCATGGAAACTTGTTTAGATGGTTTTCGTCTTATATTGATAATCGATCCCAAGCCGTAGCTATCAATGGTTTCACCTCTGATTGGGTACTTGTACCCTCAGGGGTACCACAGGGATCCTTAACTGGACCTCTTTTATTTGCTATTTTTCTAAATGATATTGCATCTTGTTTTCAAAATTCTAAATTTCTACTTTATGCCGATGACACCAAAATTTTCAGGCGGGTAAATAGTGTTGAAGATAGTTTATTGTTACAAAAAGACTTAGATACATTCCAAGAATATTGCTCCCTTAATAAACTTAATTTAAATGTTTCTAAATGTTACTCAATGAGTGTCACACGTAAAGTCAATGTAGTTAACTATAATTATAAGTTGCGAGGTCAAGTTTTAGCATCAACTAAAAAAGTAAGAGATCTTGGGGTTATAGTAGACTCGAAATTGATATTTGCTGATCATATAGATAGTATAGTTAAACGAGCCTCAAAAACACTTGGATTCGTCATTAGGTCATGTTCTGATTTCAACAACATTAAACCCATTAAAGTGCTGTATTGCTCTTTCGTACGTAGTATCCTTGAATATGCTTGCAAAATATGGAACCCTTTGTATAATGTATATATAGACAGAATCGAGTCCATTCAGAAAAAGTTTCTCCGATTTTTACAATTCAAATGCAAGCAGTTTCTTCCAAGCTATGAAGCCAGATGCAAAAAGTATCATTTCCTACCGCTTAAAATGCGAAGAAATATTGCTGATCTTGTTTACCTCAATAAAATACTAAACAACGCCATTGACTCCGCAGAATTATTGAGCGAAATATACATAATCACGCCGCCTCGGCAGTTCCGTAAATATCGTCCCCTACGCATACCAACATGTAACACTAATTATAGAAAAAACTCGTTTTTCTGCAGAGCCGTTGCACAATTTAATAATTTTGCTTTGGATCATACCTCTATTGATGTTTTTAGTATAAAGCCTGCTGCGATACGTCGCTTGATCGCAGCCTCATTTTTCGACAAAGATTAAAATGTTTCTATATTTATCTTTAAGTAAGATTATAAGTTCTACATGTATTTCCCTGCAACTTGTAATTTACTCCCTAGTTTTTAATTACCCATAAGTGAAAACTTGTAAATGGCTTTTAGTAACTCTATTTTGTAACTTCTCATACCGTGTCTCAAAGCTGTTAGTTTTCCTAACAAAATAAAATAAAATAAAATAAAAAAATCCATATTAAAAATATTGTTACAACTCACACAGCTCTCAACATGTGGAGCTTACTACCATAGCGGAAGTAGACAGCATGTTTTAATTTACGTAGATACAACTTTTCATAAACTTGTGTCAACGGTGCCAGGAGCAGCCGATAGACCTTCCTCGGTCCAGTTGCGGAACAAGCTGGAACCGAGGGGTATAATAATAATAGAAAGTATTTTATTATTATGATAAACTTTTGAATTGTCAACAATTAAACATATATTTCAAGTTATTTAAAACAGTTACTACAATTTATTTTATTAATAACTAGCCGTACCCGACAAGCTTAAATACCACACATTTATTTAATCAAAGGAGCACACAAAACACGAACATTTTGGGCCAGGACAATCGATCCTTCAAGTTTCATCACAATCAAATGAATGGTTTTGGAAAGCATAGAAAGCAAATATAAAGCATTCATTTTTATTTATGCACAACGAAATAAGAACTAAGGAAGCCTAACTCCCAACAAATATTGCTTAAAAAATGGCACCTTCGCATATTCTGTAACACAAAAAGATCGCAAACTCAACAATGAACTAGTAAAAACATACCTTATTACAATGTACGCATAATCGGTATTAGGTTGTATTCTAACGCATATCACGTTTTCTATTGGCTGGGGTTTGAACGCAGATCAAACATGATTGGATATTTGGCTCGCGCCGTGTCACTCATTGGGCCGTTGTCGTGCCTTTGTCATTGAAGCGAGGACGGTGTAAAGTAGAATGCAGTCAGTACACCTAACCTGCTAAGATCACTACGGCCCGGCGCGGTGGGCGGCATCATAAAATTGTTTTATGAAATTAGTACATTATTATTTGTTAGATATAATGTTTGTTTTATTATGTAGACAGACGACTTGGTAAAGATCGCTCGAATACGCTGAATGTAAATCGTCTGCAACTAGTCGCTCTGGAAAACTAAAAGAGACATAATGTCAGGAGTGGACGTCTTTCGGCTGTGATGATTTTATTGTTATTTTATTTTTTGAAAATTATAAAATGATGATGTTGATGAATGATGATCATATTAATTGGTAAGACACTTGATTTCAAGAAGGACTAAAATTAGGTAAGGTATTGAAATAAAATAGGTATGCTTAATAAAAGAGAATGTATTATGTAGAAATTTCTTTTTCATACCATGTAAGTACATAATGTTGATAATTATCACATTGGCGAAAGCAACGCCTCAATACGTCTTTTAGAGGTGTGACTGTACGTTGCTTTATTTTTATTTTTCACATAAAAAAGCATGCTTTAATTGGCAGTACAAAATTCTTATAGCGACATCTTTTTAACCGACTTCAAAAAAGGAGGAGGTTCTCAGTTCGTCGAAATATTTTTTTTTATTGCAGCGTATTCCACCAAGTCAAAATGTATTCTTGCCAAAAATCTTTTTCAAATGCAGACTTTTTTAATATGCTTTTTGACCGGTGCGCGAATACCTAAGCTAGCAATATGTGAGACGGTGGATTGGAAGAGGTGGATCAACTCCGTAGCTAGCGCGATCGCCAGATTTGACACCCCTTGAGTTTTATTTGTGAGGTCATGTTAACAGTTGATGTTTAAAAACATTTGTGAGAATGAAGCCGTAATGCGTTTGCGAATAATAGCCACTTTTGTACTTATTAAGTTGAATACAGGTGTGCTGCAAAGTGTTCGAGACAATCTAGTGCACAGTTGCTGGGCATGTATTGCTATTGGTGGTGAAAATATGGAGTAGCAACTTCGCAGCAGATCTCATATTGGGGTTCCAGCAGAACGAACCGCGAACAAACATATTAAAAAGCTTTTATAAATTTGAGATTTTTGCATTTACAATGCTATTTTTAAACAATACTAAATAATATACTAGAAAAAATACGACTCGCACCAGATCAATACTCAGACGGGAATCGAACCCGCGACCTTTGGATATCCGGTCCAATGCTCTGACCGCTGAGCTACCGAGTCAGCTACAAGTGACTCGGTAGCTCAGCGGTCAGAGCATTGGACCGGATATCCAAAGGTCGCGGGTTCGATTCCCGTCTGAGTATTGATCTGGTGCGAGTCGTATTTTTTCTAGTATATTATTTAGTAATATTAAAAAGCTGTTTTCAGAGCTGCATAAAAATCATAGTTTCTGGAAATTGTCATTACTTTGTGTTCTGACTGTGTTGACCTTATGACGTCACTACTTGTGGTGCCGCTGCCTTCGGTGTTGCAATGTGAGTTCCCCATTTTTCGTTTATTCTATTTTAAACAGGGATTTCTTTTACTTGTTAATCAAAGAGGATTGTGTGAATAGAATCGAAACTTTATAGGTACCTACCTAATCATCCCTTCACGGATTGGACAGAGTTTTTGTTTTATTTTATTTTATTTATTTGGTTTACCAGCAATTGTTACATTATTACATTAATGAGTATTATAGATCGTAGTTCTTAGCTAAATGCACAATTAATTTAAGGTAAACACCGCATGCAATGTTATTGTTGTTACACCCTGTATAATGATAAAAAGCAAGGAGTTTACATCAGATTACTCGTTTTCTATGGATTGTATATTGCAGGACGCGCCATTTTTATAGCATTACAAAATTTTGATTTTAATTTTCCTTTTTTTCTGTTGTACTGAATTTCATGAGAGAGTTTTATTCTTGTTTAAAAATCTGTGATAGCAGTGAACGTGAAGATTTGACTCTGCCCCACAAAGTGACTGAACACGTGTTGCATAATAGCTACCATAGATTGCATGTATACGCTCATAGATATTTCTAAATTACGAAAAATATTTTACTTACCAATGATATGATATGACCGTATTTGTTTTGATGCCTTCTATTGGTCTTTTACACCACTTGACTACACATGACGTCATTTTTTACCACTTTTTAATGATTTTTTTGTCGTTGCGCTAACGACTGTCACCGAGCGCGTGACAGACATGACTAAACAGTGCTTCGGTTGTACTTTTTTAGCCCCGCCCACTCGGTTGTAGTTTGCGTGGTGCTATTTTTTGAGCAGAATTACACTTCCTTAGTATCTTTGTTCGTAGTTTATGCACAAGAAAATTACCTACGCCCATTTTACTGGGAATTGAACCCGAGTCATTTTGCGCATTGATATCGTTTACTGTCGCTGCATCAAATACGCCATCAATTGTTGTAATATTCCGCAATCAAGCCAATATCCGACTGTATAAATATTTTTATTAAACACCAATATAAAGGCAACATTCACAAAACAAATATACGATGAAACAAATCTAATGAACATCAAAAGTCTGTACCACTATAACACTTGTATTTTTGTCCACAAAACTCTCAATAAGAATATCCATACTAACATAACGTTCACCAAACTAAAATCCATCACTGCACTCAGCACTCGCCGCGCTAGTTTTCTTGTACTACCCAAACACCGCACGAATTATGGCAAAACTATGATTACATTTGAAGGAGCACAACTTTATAATAAAATACCCACACCTATAAAAAGTGAAGACTCGTTTAACGTATTTAAGAAGAAACTTGCTCAGTATGTTATCAGTACTCAATAATTATGAAAATAGTGCGTTAAGCGGGACTGTGCATTGAATTGTGAAATTGTACTGTAAATTAATTAACTTTTACCCAACTTTGTTAGTAAGTACCTACTTAATCTGTTTTGCTTTTGCGACCACGAACTGTTTTAGTCTTTTTATTTATTATGTTCTCATGTAAGTGACTTATGTCTTTATGAGAATAAAGTTCTTTAAACCTAAACCTAACATTCTTTTGCAAAACCACTGAATACTTATTCTTGTTCAAAGCGCCTCGTTACATATCACTATTCAGATCGGCAAAGCAGTAGCTTTTCTCAAAAAAAAAAAAAAAAACAAAATTTGAACGCTCGTTCAAACGACTACGGCTAAACAACATCTCTAAATAAAATAGGGCGCAATGGTTAATCTCAACACTGGTCAAGTAAAATTATGAGTCAAAATGACGGATAGCGCCAGGATGGCGCCAGGATCCAAGCAGCATACACTTTCTCATATTTTGAGGAACACAAGGATTTGTGTGCTCAGCTCACATTCAACACAATATAGCTTTACCAACAATGAATAGGAATCTTACGAAACATGTTTTCCGTAACGTAAAAATTTTCATAAGCATTAAATTTGTCAAAATTATAACCTTTTTAGCAGATCATAGGCCAAAAGCGAATAAAAATCATGAACGGCAGTTTAACGAATGTAAGAATTAACAGAAAATATTTTTCAACATATCGTGGGTAGAATCATACCATTATAAAATATGGAAAAAGTTCATTGACCTTATGGCGACTCGTTACCTCAATTCAATTCAAATCCTGCGTCGTACTCGTATTTGCTGTAGATCCATGCTCTCATCCTCGTTCTCTGCTACTCCGCGAATATGACGACGAAAACGGAGACGACACAGAGTCGGACCCAACTAACACTGATTTTACGTATGGTTTTAAAATTTCTACGCACACGCATTTTCAATAACCGAAAATAAAATAAAAAATATGCCACATAAAATCTAAATTTGAATTAAGAATTTCACGAACGCTAACAGCGTTTGATCTACTTTAGAAAACTTTAAAATTCGAACGCTAACAGCGTTTGACCTATTTAGGAAAATTTTTAAATTTCGAACGCTAACAGCGTTTGACTAGATGTGAACGGTTGCGAAAAAAGGACGCCAATGAGCGCGGGAAACCGCAATGGCGGCCTGGTGAACATGGTGGGGTGAGGTATGACGTCATACGGATGCGGATGTGACGTAATTTGGTAAGATAGACCCATAATAATGATGCTGAACGGGAAACGGAAAGGCTCCGCTATTCTCAAATCTGTTTACCAAGGCTTCGAATAACGGCGAATAGGACACAATGTCCCATTTATATATCTTGGAAGAGAGATCCTTACGCCTTTGAGATTGACACCTTTACCGTAGATTGGTCATCTTATTTTTTCTATGCTTTCCCCCCATTTGCACTGATTTTAAAAGTTTTAAATAAAATTATAACTGATAAAGCAACAGGGATTGTAGTAGTACCGCAATGGCCTTCCCAGCCCTGGTATCCTGTGTTTAAGTCATTGTCCGTATCAGAAATAGTTATATTTCCCCCTGATAAAAAGTTACTCTCTTCTACTTTCAGTTTAACACACCCCCTACACCGCAAGCTTACCCTGGCTGCGAGTGTGTTGTCCGGGAAGGCTTTAGAGGACAAGGCGTACCGGAATCGGCAATAAGGATAATGCTCGCTTCCCTGTCACAAAATACTTTAAGTCAATATAATTCAAGTCTTATGCTATGGTGGAATTATTGTTTGCAAAACAATTGTGATTTCTATAACGTTAATGTAAATTCATTATTATTATTTTTTACAGAAAATTTCGAATCAGGTTCAAGTTATGGAACCCTCAATAATTCATAGGTCTGCAATTGCCTTAATTTCATCTAACGATTTAGCCACGATGATCGGATCAAGAATTTATTTAAAGGAATTTTTAAATTAAAGCCTTGTTTTCATAGTTATAATGTGACGTGGGATCCCATTATTGTATTGGATTATCTAGCCAATATTTCTAATGAATCAGCTAGCTTGGAAGTATTAACAAAAAAATTGGTAATGTTGTTGGCCTTAGCTACTGGGCAAAGAACACAAACACTTTCGTTAATTAAAGTTTCAAACATACAATTTTACATCGATCGTGTAGTTATAACCATAACAGACTTGATTAAGACCTCGGGTATAGGTCGAACTCAACCTATTTTAAATTTACCATTCTTTCATCATAGACCGAGTATCTGCCCAGCAGCTACCGTTAGATTGTATCTTGAAACAACCTCTACACTTAGGCCACAAAACGAAGATCGTTTAATTTTAACTTTTAAAAAGCCGCATAGAGCCGCTTCATCTCAAAGCATAGGGCGCTGGTTAAAGCTAACTTTACATGATAGTGGTATCGATACAACTGTTTATAGTGCTCACAGTACGAGGCACGCCTCTACTTCGGCAGCTTCTCGAGCTGGAATAAGTATTGATGTTATTAGGAAAGCGGCCTGTTGGTCTGCCCAGTCGGCAGTCTTTGCCAACTTTTATAACAGACCAATTGTTGATTTACCTGTTGTTAGTTTCATAAATCACTGATAATTCCCATTGATTATAAGTGTTATGATTTAATAAACAGTTATTTATAATATACACGTAGTTTCTTTCTTTCTTTACCCGTATAACACGTAGGTATTCGCAACATTAATAAAAATCTAAACATCTACATGTTAAAGTTAAATCTCGGAAACGAAGTCAAGATAATTAGATGATCAAACGAACTTATCTGAAGTGAAGTTCGATCCTAATTATCTTGACTTCGTTGAAGAGATTTAAGGTCCCTCCCATCCCTAATTATTTTTATTTTTCTTTTCCCATACTTATACTTAATGTTGCTCCTACATGATCTGCTCTCTAAAATAATGAGGTCAGCGCCAAGTGGCAGCAATAAGTAAACGGTGGAAGGGGGCAACTATTTCTTTTTTTTTCTGTTCTACTGTGAATACTCGTGCGAAGGAATAACGCGTAGCAGGGGCTACTACATGTTAAAGTTAAATCTCTTCAACGAAGTCAAGATAATTAGGATCGAACTTCACTTCAGATAAGTTCGTTTGATCATCTAACAATATTTAATATAGCTGCCAAACAAATTTCCTACGCGTTGCATACAAACTACTCAAGCGTGACGTCATAATTGAGTAGCCGTTAGTATAGAGCGTTTTTGGGCGAGTCCATTTGTGTTAATTTCAATAAATTTTAATTTTCTATTACCACATCAACGTTGTCTAGGGATACAGGTGTTATTTTCATACAAACGAGGTAACTTTGAAGCCTTGGTTTCCTGCCAGGGATGTACTATGCTGTGATCTGGTGACGGTTATGCAGGGAGTGAATGCAGGAGATTCAGATCGCTATTGTGATATAGTGTTATCGTCACGTCCTAAATAGACGTGATAAAATGGGAAATTAGAACTTTCCTGAAAACCTCAGCTGACCTTCCCGTAGCACGTATCTTATGATAGATATTAGTATATAAGATGTAATTATAATGGTAATAGAAGAACATTCTACACATGACTGGGTTTCATTCGAGACGACGACATAAAACCACTTCATGGCGACCGTGACTATGTCCGCGCCGCGAGATCGAAAGTCTTCGAGGTACCGCGAAAATAAGTTCCGCGCCGCCGCCGGTCTACAAGAAGACAACATGCGAAAGCTGTAAGTTCAATTTTTTTTCCGCTACAATGGCAAGCCAGCATCAGACGTCGGCAGAGCCTTCTCAAACGGGGGCTGTTGGGATGGTGGAACTTCGGAGATCACAGAGCGGCTCGACGGGCGAGTGGACCATCAGCCAGCACAATTGTAAGAGTATACCATAACTACTGCAAATCCGTGTGTGTGAGTGATTTTTTTTGTGTTTATAGCAAGATTGTGAGAACCATTAACTGAAATTTTAGAGACTATAATTTTAATTTATTATTAAAATTAAGTAGTTACCTAAAACTACATAACTTAATTTTCGGATTTGTTTCAATGATTGTTTAAATAATTATTAAAATAACTATCAATTTTGAGACTAGTAGGAAAAAGACGCACTAGATGGCGCTAGCCATAAAGTAAATATTAGCTCCGTGATTTTTTCCAATTTAAAAATAGTCAATTCAACTTTTACAGTCCTTAGTTTTGTGAGGCGGTGAATTACCATATAAATATCGTGTGTGAGTGTTATCTTCGAAAAATATTGACTACAGTGTGATAAATTTGTTAAAAACAGTGGCAGTGAAAAAACGTGAAATTAACAATTATTCTGCTTAATAAAGCTTGTTTTAACATCAAGAAAAGCATTACGTGCAATGATCATTCATGAATAACTAATAAGTGTTACTTAAAAACAATAAATAGTAAATAAATCATAAATTTGTCGAAAACAGACAGTTATTATCATTCAAATGTGAAAAGGTGTTATAGGATTATGAATTGTATTTGGTGACAATAAGGAATACATTCCATTCTGATACAGGCGACACAACGCCATCTAGTGACATTACAAAATACTTATATGATTAATCCGTCTAGGTATGCTTTAAAGCAGAGGTGTTGCCGGCGGCCGCAAGTAACTACATATTTGGACGGTGCTATTAATGCTACTGTAGCCGAGTGGTTATACCAACGGACACGGTGAACTGAGACGGCGGCGGTTCAAATCTACGGATCAACAAAAATTTTTGAATTATAAAAATTTCTTTAGACCAACTACGGCACTAAAGAAAAAATAAGAACGATGAATTTCTTAGAAAACATAACTTTCCGACGTAATCGCACCAAATCGGACTCGATTGCAAACACATCAGTTGCAAACACGTCAATAGAAGAAATTTTAAATGAATCCACTAATAGCATGCCTGATGTGTCAGTCGATGCTACAAATATTGACCAACTATTCAAACTTCGAGAAGAAATTGAAAAATTAAAATTAGAACTATGCAGCGCACATGCTGAGATTGAGTCATTATCTATTGCAAACAATAATCTGAAGCGTATAAATGAAGATTTAACAAAGAAATCAGAATTATACAAAAAAGTTGCGCAAAGCCCTATATCGAAGACTCCAACAGCAAAAACAGAAAAGAATACTAAACAAATGATTAATAAACACACGCAAACGAATAAACAAAATACCAGCATTGGAGAGGTGATTGTTGAAGAGAAGAGAGAAACAAATACAACTCAAAATTTGGAGGAAAGAAATACACATCATATAAAGAAAAAAGAAAATGCAGTTAGACGTCGACTTCATGTACTTAGCTCCAACAGCAATAATAAAGTCCTTGAAACTCTCCAAAGAACTTTTAAGAGCGATAAGTATAACATCTGCCATTACTTAAAAACCCATTGTGGCCTTCAAACCTTATTAGATGACATAGAAAACATTGCTAAAAATTTAACAAGAATGGACTATTTTGTGCTGATGATTGGTGAAGAAGATTTCAAAACCACTCACGAGTATTTTAAGCTTATTTTTAGTATAAGGGAAACGCTACAAAAAATAAATCAGACTAATATCATAATTTGTTTACCTACCTATAAGTATGCAGCTTATAAAGATATGTATAATTGGAGAGTTGAGAATTTTAATAATTTACTGTACCTTGACATTGCTACTCATGAACATGCTTATATTCTTGACTCAAATCTTAACCTTGACTATAGTTATAAAATGTTTAACAATAAGAATGGTGACATTAACAACTTTGGTATCCAAATTTTATTTAATGACCTTTTTAAATTAGTTAATGAAATTGAAATTGAGAACACTGATTTGTGTGAAAATTCAGAAATTAGTAATGTTACTCTGTCAAGTACGCAAGATCAAGAATTGTCATCAACATCTACTGATTTTTTTCGTCAATAAACACCTTTTAATAATGCATCAAAACATTGCTAGTATATTTGCAAAATCTGACGAGCTTTTAGTGTGTATAAATGAAGTTTCAGAAAGAAACAAAAGTGAAGACGTTATTTGTTTAACAGAGCACTTTATGGAGTCTGGCTATGAAAATTATTTAACTTTACCAAATTATTATTTAGCAGATAGTTTTTGTAGAAGGTCCAGTAAAAGAGGAGGAGCCTGTATTTTAATAAAAAATGGACATCATTGTAAAACTATTCCAGAGGTTAAGCAAATTTCTGTCGAAGGTATTTTTGAATGTTGTGGTGTGGAATTATGTGGCTATGATTTAATTATAATATGTGTGTTCAGAGTTCCTAGTGTAAAACACTTAAATCTGTTTTTTGAAAAACTGTCTGCACTTTGCAAACTAAATAAACTTGTTAAAAAGCATGTAATAATGGCTGGGGATTTCAATGTAGATATACTGACAAAAAGCAATGTTGCTTTGGATTTTGAATGCCTATTGATGAATTATAATTTGAAATTACAAATACGAGAACCTACTCGGTTATCTAGTGGGACTTGCTTAGACAATTTTGCTCACAATATTAACAAGGGTTGTAAATCTGAGGTTATTGAATTTGGCTTATCTGACCATACGGCACAGCTACTAAAATGCCCAGTAAAACAATATTTCCTCATTGACAAATGGAACATTACACGCCGTGACTATAGTAAGGAGAATATGATCAAATTTAGGAACTGCTTAAGTAGTCTTTCTTTCTCTGACATCTACAATGAAGATGATCCTAATAAAGCATATGACCTTTTTATGGAACATTTTAAACTCTTTTATGATCTTTGTTTTCCGAACATAAATATAACTATAAAAATAAATAAAAAAGTGGCATGGTTATCTCGAGGTATAAAAATGTGTAGTAAGAAAAAAAGATTACTTCTGTGGCGATGTAGATTAAAGGCTACCAGTTTTAATAAAGTTGAATTTAAAAGGTATAATAATTTATATAAGAAAATAGTTAAACTTACACGTCGTGCTCAAAATAACTATAAAATTAAACAATCTAATAATAAATCTAAAAGTGTCTGGCAAATAGTAAACAACAGTAAGCAAAATAAACCTCATGAACCAATTACTGCAATTAATATTGACGATAACACTATAACTGACTCTAAAGAAATTTCTAATAGTTTTAACAATTATTTTATAAATAAAGTAGAATCCATAAAAAATAACAATAATAAATATAATTATGACATTCAACATACTATGAATTCAATGTTTATGCCTCCGGCGCTACCATGCGACATACTTAATATAATTAGAACTTTAAAAAACACAAAGAGCGTAGGATATGATGATGTTTGTACGAAGGTAGTGAAATTCGTCGCAGAAACATTATGTAATCACTTAGCATATATCCTTAATATGGCAATAAGTGCTGGTGTCTATCCAGAAAAGTTAAAAGTAACTAAAGTAAAGCCTGTTTATAAAAAGGGAGATAGAAAGCTGATGGAAAATTATAGGCCAATTGCTCTGTCGTCATTGTTCTCAAAAATTTTTGAAAAATACATTTACCATCTATTGCTCTCGTTTCTGGAAAAGCACAATATTTTGGCCAAAGAGCAAAAAGGTTTTCGAAAAGGTAAAACAATTAATATGGCTATATATGACTTTTTGACAACTGTAATGAGAAATATCGATAAAAGTAATCCAGTCTGTGCCATTTTTTGTGATATGACTCAAGCTTTTGACCATGTTGACTTTGAAAAATTATTATTTAAATTAAATTCCTATGGAATAAGAGGTAATATCCTACAACTCCTTGACTCTTACTTAAAAAACAGAAAACAATTTGTCGAAATCTCTAAAGTATGTATAGAGTCTAAACAAGAACAAACATACTCATCTTCTCAGTGTACATTACCTATGGTGTACCACAGGGAAGTGTGTTAGGGCCGTTACTATTTTTAGTATATATCAATGACTTACCGAAAGCAGTTAATAAACCTGTATCTCTTTTTGCTGACGATAGTACGGTCACTATTGAATGCGAGAATAAAGATTTTTATGAGAATGAAGTAAATAAAACATTGAAATCTATTATAATGTGGTTGGATAATAACAATTTGAAGATAAATCTAGAAAAAACTAAATTAATGCATTTTAGCCAAAGATTACCTAGCATGAAAATGAATATTCACTATTATGCTAAAGAAATCAATGAAACAGACGCTACGACCTTTTTGGGCTTGACAATTGATAAAAAATTAGATTGGAAGTTGCATGTAGAAAAAATATCTTTAAAAGTAAGCAAAGCCTCATATGCACTATACAAATTAGCACCAGTTCTTAATGTAGATGGGCTAATTGCTGCTTATTATGGAACAGTAGAATCAATATTGAGATATGGTATTATTTTCTGGGGTAACTCTGTAAATAAAGAAATTATTTTTAAAATCCAGAAACGATCAATACGATCAATGTTTGGTTTGAAACGTACTGATAGCTGTCAAGACTATTTCAAAAAATACAAATTGTTAACACTACCATGCTTATACATATTTGAAGTAGCTGTGTTTGTAAAAACGAATCCAGAGTTATTCAAAATTCAGTCATTTGTCAGTAATAGAATAAGACAAATTAAAAATACAAAGCTTTGTGTGTGTAGTGCAAATACGGCACTTATGCGTAATAGTATTTTTGGTATGGGACCTAAAATATATAACAAGCTGCCAATAGCCCTCATAGTTCTCATTGACTTTTCAAACGCCTTCAATATGGTTGATCACGACATCCTCCTAGCCATCCTGAAGTCTCTGAATTTTTCGTCTCTGTCACTGGATTGGTTTTCCAACTATCTGCGCGGTCGCCAGCAGGCGGTGCGTATGGGTACAGATTTATCTCAATGGACCGATCTCTCTGCTGGTGTGCCTCAAGGCGGTATTCTATCTCCCCTCCTATTTTCCATTTTCATTAACTTCCTCTCCCTATCGCTCAACTGCTCTTATCATTTTTATGCCGATGATCTACAAATTTATGTTCAGACGCCTGCTGACGAAATCAATTCAGCTTCATTGCTGCTGAACAGTGTACTCCGTAAAATCAGTACTTGGTCTGCTGATTTCGGCATAGCTGTAAACCCGTCCAAATGTCAGGCGATCATTGTCGGAGGTTCGAAACAGATCACTAAGATTAATATTAGTTCGGTTCAGCCTATAATGTACGAGAACACCACCATCCCTCTCTGCGCTAGCGTAAAAAACCTTGGCCTGCATATCGACTCATCACTTAGCTGGACAACACAAGTTGCCGAGGTCAGTCGAGCTGTTATATCTTCATTATGCTTTCTAAATCGTTTCAGAAATTTTCTTCCTATCCGCACTAAGGTCACTCTTGTCACTTCTCTCATTCTTCCACTCATTGATTATGCCGATGTCTGCTACCCGGACTTAAATGAGGATCTCCTTAGTAAGCTAGACCGCCTCATTAATAATGCTATCCGTTTTGTCTTTTGCCTTCGCAAATATGATCACATTTCATCGTACAGATCTCAGCTTAAATGGCTTCCTATCCGTCAACGCAGACAGTTGCGGCTGCTCTGCACTCTCTATTCCATTCTTTACAACCCTCATTCTCCCGATTACTTAAAATGCAAGTTTCAGCATCTCTGTGATTCTCACGACCGTCACCTTCGCTCTGCCAATTCTCTTTCACTATTTACTCCTCTCTTTCGCTCTGGATATATGTCCGACTCCTTCACACTGCAAGCGACGCGTCTTTGGAACGGTCTCCCCGATTCAATTAGAAGAGCTCCCAGGTGGTTTCCTTTTAAGAAACAAGTTCATGCACATCTGTTGGAGGGCTTATGCCCGTGATGTGGAAGGGTCAACGTCACCACTTATCTAAACTCGGTATTTGGTGTATATATATTTATATAAGTATATATATGTATATTTTTATTTATTTATATGTAGGTATATTAATATTATATGATTATGTAGACATGTATTTATTAGTTTTGTATGCATGTAAATATCATTCTTCTTTGATTGTGCCGCATTCGTGTTTATCTGTTTACTGTTGGTTGACTGGTAGAGAATGCTCTTAGCATTAAGTCCGCCATTTGTACCTTACTTTATGTATTTGTGCAATAAAGATTTATAAATAAAAAATAAATAAATAGCCCTGAAAGATCTTAACTTGAATGTATTTAAAATAAGACTTAAGAATTTCCTCATAGAAAAGTGCTACTATAGCGTAGGTGACTATTTATCAGATAAAGCTTTACCTAATTTATAATATGTAAAAATGTAAATTCTAGACTTCAAATTAATTAATTTATTATTATTATCAACGTTATCAATATTGACATTGACATTTATAAAAATAGTGTAGGCATGTTGGACATTTTTATTATAGGTACTTCTTGACATTACTTTCAATTTTTTATCTGACTATAAATAAATTCATCTAGGCTAAGCACTTCAGAATTTTGACATTAATTTTATATAAATAGGCATTAAGTGAAATTTATTCGTATGCAATCATATTTTGTAAGGTATTATGATTTAATTTTTTTATTTTTATTTGTGACATTTAAATTATAAATTAATTGACATTGTAATTTTGTATGCCCTACAAGGCCAAACATGTTAGGTCAATAATAAACCCTGACAACTGCATTTTATGTAATACTCATGTTTGACAAAATAAATGATATTTGTATTTGTATTTGTAAAGAAATAGATGCTGTAGAATTACAAATAGCAAAAGGCTATTTCGATTTTTTTTAAGGAAATTATGTCGTTAGTAACTCATATCCATGATCAAGTTCGATGTAAAAGTCGCGCTCAAGCTAATTTTGGGCCCTAGCCCCTAAGTTGGTCAATGATAATGTGAAAATGAAATAGATATTTAGGTATGGTTGTGTAGCTGTATTAAAAATCTTTTTGTATTTAGTTGCAATTAGGTACAGCATGGGTTAGATTTAATAATGTAAGTTGAATATTTTGCAGGATTTGGAATGACGATTAGAATCTAATTATGGAAGTCAGGGAATATATGGTTTATAAAGGTTCACATGCGATTGGACTGATCACCCAAGAGCGATGAATCTTTTATTTACCTTATATTCAATTTAGGATTTTTTTTAGGTTATGGAAAGAAAAGTTCAGTTTATGAAGCTCGATTATACGGTACACATTAAGTGAGGTACAATAGGGATTAGGTCCTTCAGTTATATCAAAGTACGAACGAGAATTTCCCTTTGAATACTGTTGGAGACAAAATTGTATTGTCTTAATTCATGCCCTATATGTATAAATAATGGTACATAGGTACAATTGTATCTTTTTTAATTAAATGAAAATGAAAGCACGCCGGCGCCGGGCGAATGCGAATATTTATAAAAGTACTAGCTTCCGCCCGCGACTTCGTCCGCGTGGATATTAGAGAAAATCTTTAGGGAACCTTCAACCAGGATCCGACCAGCCGTTTTTATCCAGCCTAATCGCGTAAAAATGACTGGTCGTTCCCATTCCCGTTCCCGTTTCGTCCCGCTCCCGTTCTCGTTCCCGTTACCGTCCCGTTCCGTTGTCGTCCCATCCCGTTGCCGTCGCGTCCCGTTGCCGTCCCGTCCCGTTGCCGTCCCGTCCCGTTCCCGTCCCGACCCGTCCCGTTCCCATTCCCATCCCCGTTCCCATCCCCGTCCCGTCCCGTTCCGTTCTCGTCCCCACTCTCATTCCATTCCCGTCACATCCCATCCCGTTCCGTTCCCGTTCCCGCTCTCGTTCTCGCTCCCGTTGCCGTCCCGTCCCGTCCCGTCCCGTCCCAGTTCCCGTTCCCATCCCCGTCCCGTTCCCGTCCCGCTCCCGTTCCCATTCCCGCCCCGTCCCATTCCCGTTCCCCTTCTCTTCCGCTCCGTCCAGTTCCCGTTCCCGTTCCCTTTCTCCCTGTCCCCTGGGGCTGAATCATGCATGTCCACCGAGTTGGACTTCAAAATGAATGTCATTTTCGCAATCACCATCCCATAAAACCTCAAGAACGTCTACCATAGATTAGATTACTTACCCCATTTACCACATAAGGGGTTGATTTTCAAAATCACAAAATATATGTTTGTCTATTTATTTTAAGACGTGCTCCTATGAAGTTTAAAGTTATAATGTCTATTTTATATTATTTTTCCATAAGTTTTCCATACAAAATTTGAACCCCATTTTCACCCTTTTAGAGGTTAAATCATGTACATCGTGATGGACTTTAAAATAAATGTACTTTTCGCAATCACCATCCCATAAAACCTCAAGAACGACATCCATATCGATTTTTATGTTTACTTACCCCATTTACCCCCTAAGGGGTTGATTTTCAAAACCACAAAATATATGTTTGACTATTTATTTTTAGACGTACTCCTACGAAGTTTAAAATTGTAATGTCTATTTTATATTCTTTTCCATACAAAATTTGAACCCCATTTTCACCCTTTTAGGGGTTAAATCATGTACATAGTGTTGGACTTTAAAATAAATGTAATTTTCGCAATCACCATCCCATAAAACCTCAAGAACGATACCCATATCAATTTTTATGTTTACATACCCCATTTACCCTCTAAGGGGTTGATTTTCAAAATTACCAAATATATGTTTGCCAATTTATTTTTAGACGTGCTCCTACGAAGTTTAAAGTTGTAATGCCTATTTTGTATTCTTTTTCCATACAAAATTTGAAACCCATTTTCACCCCTTTAGGGGGTTAAATCATGTCCATCGTGTTGGACTTCAAAATAAATGTCATTTTCGCAATCGTTATACCAGAAAACCCCAATAACGACATCCATCTCTATTTTTAGGTTTATTTACACATTTCACCCCTATTTCATCGCCATAGGGGTTGAAGTACTGACAATATCAATATACGTTGCGTTAGATTTTCTTTCATAAGCCTTTACTATAAATTAAGTGATTTTTACTTCGAAAATGAAGGATTTTTTTCCATACACAACTTCATACCCCTTTTCACCCCTTCGGGGGTAGAATTTTGAAAAACGCTGAGACCCGTATTTATTAATTTTCAATCTTCAGCCTAAACACAAAATATGAAAATCCTAGCTTCAAAACTGAGGGACTTTCATACAAACTTTCATCCCTTAAATAAGTTTTTTAGTTTAGGGCTATATAATGCGGGTTCATTAAACACTGGGCATGACGATTTTATTATTGCGATGGATCGTTTTAAAAGCGACATAGTTGCCATAAACGAGACTTGGTTGCCTGCCGGACAAGACGCCTGCGCACCCGCGCCACCTGGTTATCGATTGCGTTATACTCCTCGTCCGAAACATATGTGTGGTGGACGCGGCGGTGGGGTAGGTTTCTACATAAGAGATGGTCTCCGAGTTCGATACTTAAGAGATCTGGATACTTCTATAGAACAAATGTGGATTTCCACAAGAGTCAATGGATATAATATAGCAATAGGTACGGCGTATAGGCCACAGTGGATGAATGTCGATACATTTTTAGACGTTTTGACTGACTCAGTTTCGAGGCTTTCCAGTTTTGACTATTTGATTGTTATGGGGGATTTTAATATTAATATGCTAGAACAGTCTGAAAGTAATACAGTTAAATTGTTAAATTTTCTTCAGTGTATGGATCTCAAGCAGGTGGTGTCGGAACCCACACATTTTACAGCCGGGTCAATGTCTCTGATTGATGTCGTATGCACTAATTGTTAGGTGAGAGAGATTTTAGTCTCTAACATCACGGGGTCGGCGACGGGACACTCCATGGTTAATTTTACGATCAACTTAAAGAAAGCTAAAGTTCCCTCCAAATATGTTACCTACAGGCCATTGAAGAATATTGATTTGGATAGCTTTAACAGAGACCTGGATTCGGTAGACTGGGAGTCTGTAATTGGGCTTCCAACTGTTGATGCTATGGTAAGTGGATTTAATACATTGATAATCAGTCTATTTGATAGGCATGCTCCAGTGAAAACGTCGCGGATTCGTAATAATTCCTTACCTTGGATAACAGACAATGTCAAGTTTATGTATGATTTGCGCGATGAGGCTCATAAAGCTTATAAATTATCTAAATCAGACATCCATAAGAATTATTACAAGGAAATGAAAAAACTAGTAATAACCAGTGTTCAAAATGAGAAAAGGGCTTACTTTAATCATTATATTAACTCCAATTTAAAAGATAGTAAAACATTTTGGCGAAATCTAAAGCAGAAAATTTTAATTAATCCTGGCAAAAATGACTCCCTGCCTGACAGTTTTTGTAACCCTAATGCTATTAACGATTTTTTTCTGGACGTACCCGGGCATAAGACGATACCTTTGTCAGAGATCGATACTTTTTTTTCCAATAAATTCTGTTCTTCCACATTTTCAATTCAACCGGTTGATGAACCTGAAGTTATGAGGTACATTATGTCTATTAAATCCAATGCCATGGGGAATGACAGCATCAGTAGAGATATGGTTCTTTTAACTTTACCTAGAACTCTATCAGTTATCACCACCATAATTAATAAGTCAATTCGCGCGGGAGTGGTTCCCAGTCAATGGAAAGAGGCCATTGTAACACCTTTGGCTAAGGTGGAACAGCCCTGCGAAAATAAGGACCTCAGACCTATAAGTATACTGCCGTTTCTGTCCAAGGTCTTGGAAAAGGTGATATATCAGCAACTGTATAAGTACGTAGAAAACATTAATGTTTTGCCTTCTCGTCAATCAGGTTTCCGTAAGGGGCGAGGCACAATAACAGCATTGCTTGACGTCACTGATAATATACTTGCAGCGCAGGACGCTGGTAAAGGTACAATACTGGCTCTTCTTGATCTTTCCCGCGCTTTTGACTGTATTGATATACCTCTCTTGCTATCAAAATTGAGTTACTATGGGGTAGACCACCTGGCCTTGAAGTGGTTTAGTAGTTACTTGAGTAATAGATACCAGTCAGTTAAACTAGCAAGACGGGATGGCACTAATAATATATCTACACCTGGTCAGGTAAGCCGTGGCGTGCCACAAGGCTCTATACTGGGACCACTCCTTTTTATTATTTTCAGTGCTGATCTTGCTAGGGTTCTTAAGCATTGTCAATATCATATATATGCCGATGACATCCAGCTATATATATCTGAACACCCTGATAATATATCACAAGCCTTACAGCTCCTAAATGAGGATTTAGAGAGGATAGCTGACTGGTGTGACAGAAGCGGTCTTGTGCTCAACCCAGTAAAATCTAAATATATGGTTCTTGGCTCTAAAGCCCAAATAAGGAAAATCCATAATAAGTCGCCCGTCGTCACTATACTAGGTCAAAATATCAAACGTGTCGATTCTGCGAAAAACTTAGGATTGACCTTTGACTCTGAGTTACGCTTTGTGGGACATATCGAGGAACTGGTAAGACAGTGTTTCTACAGGTTAAAGGTTCTTTACAAGATACGTTATTTGTTGAGCCAAAATGCGCGTATAAATGTTGTTGAAGCACTGGTACTGTCAAGGCTCAATTATGCTGACATCGTTTATGGGCCGCGTCTCCTGTATAAATCACGACGTTTGATACAGCGAGTGCAAAACGCCTGTTTTAGATTTTGTTTTATTGTACCACCACGTAGTCACATTTCCCCTTTTCTTAACAATGAGTCAATACTTAATATGGATTCCCGAAGACATTTACATCTGGCATCTCTATTATTTGATATTATAAATTTTAAAAGCCCAGATTATCTTTTTTCGAAATTTTGGATTAATCACTCTCACAAATACAGTGACCATCCTAGATCGACACGAGCGCCTTTTAAGACCCAGCAACATCGCACTGTGGCTTTCACTGGTAGTTTCCGCTACCACGCTACCAAATGTTGGAACAACATCCCTCCCCCTATAAGGCAACTGAAATCTAAGTACAGTTTTAAGATACAAATGAAATCGTATTTACTTCATAAACAAAAGAATTTTTTGTGATATTGTGGGTAGCTATTTCTTTTTTATTAATATTTCTTTTTTATTATTATTCATTTTAATCAATGAAATGTTACTATTTAATTGCATGCTGTAAATATAAATGTGAATGTCAAAATATTAAATATAAATAACCATATTATCATAATATTATTAATAATTATAACAATATAATAATTAATAAATAGTTATTTTTTTTTAATTAATAATACACCAATTCCTTTATTTAATTGCTTTAAATGATGCGTAATTTGGTATCATTAGAATATTTTCTTATTTTTTGCTGTTAATTTATATCTAAAAGAACAGGTTTAGGTACCGGCGTGCTCGCTCAGGTTAAAGCTGAAAATCAGCGATTTGCTCGCGACGCGAGTGAATATGACGCTGAGCTGCGACCCTTGCGTACTGCTACGGCACACACACATCTTTATTAGGGAAAATAGATTACTGTTTATGTTTGTATTAATTTCTCTTTCTCGTTAAGTTGCTAGCAATTATTTATAACGTATAAAATCATGTACCTATTGTATTAAATGAATATGTGTGTGTCTGAAGCAAGAAATAAAATGATTATCTATCTATCTATCTATCTACCTTATTTCACTCCCTTAGGGATGGAATTTTCAAAAATCCTTCCTTAGTGGATGCCTACACTGTATGAGGTATCTGTGTGCAAAATTTCAAGTCTCTAGGTCCAGCGGTTTGGGCTGTGCGTTGATAGATCAGTCAGTCAGTCAGTCAGTCATTCAGTCAGTCATTCAGTTTACGATTTTATATATTAAGATGTACCTAAGTTGTATAATGTGTATAAATGTTCCGATATTGTTATTATAAAAAGGAAGTTTTATCGAGTAAAGAAAATGAAATAATAAAGTGAAGTCAATGTACAATATTATGTCACGTAACAACGCGACGAGTCAGCAAGGTCAGTGTCGTGTCAATAACTCGAAAAAGTTTCAGAGTCAGCACAATACCGAGCTACGACAATTCATAAATAAACATAGAAATGTGCAATTTATTTGATTCAGAATAATTTAATGACGAGAAAGAGAGTAAACGTCATAGTAAATATTTTTTTTGTCTGAATAGTACTGAGGTAAAAGAAAATACGTGATAAAATGCTGATATGTTATTATTTTGTGACTCTACTAGGTATTTACGATAAGCAAGAATCTCTATCATGGGAGGCGCGCCGAAGACGCAACCATGAGAGTATTGATTGCATAAGTAAAAAACATAATATTGTAGAAGTCGTTGTGATTAAAAATGGGTTTAATAAAAAGTGTACTAAAACTTTGACCCAAAAGATTTCATGGAATAGAAAGAATTACCGTTAGGTGCGGTTATGTATTATTAATAACGAAGTTGAAAATATTACGGAAAGAATTTTTTTGCAGACAAGTATAGTCATATAGGCAAAAAAAGATGACAAAGAATGTCTAGGACTGCAAAAGCAAAGATTTAGAAAAAAAAATTAATAAAGATAAAATGCTGATAATTACTACAGCATAACAGCATCTACTTCTTTTGAAAGAAATTATGTTTAGATATTGTTGTATATATTTTTTTTTGTTTATAATATAAATAATATAACAGTGTAATGTGAAAAAAAAATTGTTGCTTACCCAATTATTAGCGATTGCTAAGGTTTTACTGACAGAATTTGTTATGACTGAATTTATTAATTCCACTTAAGAAAATGTGTGTTTATACATTTACATTAGATACTATATCATAAATTTTAGATTGTAAAGAAAGTCTCAGATACATTAGGTATAAACAGATCGCCTTTTTTATAATGTAAATAATTACTAGTTTTTGTTCTTTTCTATAATAAGAAATTATTCCTAGCGTAACAAATAGACCTAATTAAGCTTTTCGCAATTAAAATAATACTTTTTTGTAAGTTCTTTGAGTATTTTGTAATTAAATTTATATGTGTACGATAAGAGACTTATATTTTAAATGTAATGTAAACAACTTGTTCCCATAATTAATATTGCATCTTTATTTTAATACAAAGTGATATTGTAATATTTGTAATGTAAGTCGAATCACGTACTAATGTAAATATATAATTAGGACTGAGATATTTAGAATTTAAGGATTTTCTTTTCAGGGGAGGGATGCCTGACCTTTTCAGGGGAGGTGTGATATAGTGTTATCGTCACGTCCTAAATAGACGTGATAAAATGGGAAATTAGAACTTTCCTGAAAACCTCAGCTGACCTTCCCGTAGCACGTATCTTATGATAGATATTAGTATATAAGATGTAATTATAATGGTAATAGAAGAACATTCTACACATGACTGGGTTTCATTCGAGACGACGACATAAAACCACTTCACTATACACACCCAACTGATCTGACCAGCATTCTAAAAACGTAATGGACATGTTAAAAAAAACCGCGAAAATAGCATGAAAATGTATGGAAATCCTCAAACTGAGAACTCTGTCCCATTAATTTTTTAGAATGCTAATCAGATCAGTTGGGTGTGTATAGCGATCTGAATCTACTCCATTCACTCCCTGGATAGCCGTCATCAGATCACAGCACGGTACATCCCTGGCAGGAAACCAAGGCTTCAAAGTTACCTCGTTTGTATGAAAATATCACCTGTATCCCTAGACAAAGTTGATGTGTGTAATAGAAAACTAAAATTTATTGTATCAAATTTAGATTCATTATGCATTCACAATAATTGTAGTCACAGCTGCTTCACTAATTGAACTGTTTGAAATGCCTATGATCCATTTTTATTAATTTTTGAATCTGTTCTTATTTTCAAGCAAAAAAATGAAAAAAGGGTCAGTTCAGCTACAAAATGGCGGAAAAATTTTGAAAATCGGTTAATAATATTTCGGCCACGTCAAATCAGTCAGCAGGCGCTTTTGTCACAATTGTAAAAATATTATAAGTACTGCCTAGGTAACTTTAAAATTATAGGATTTTGTATTTGATTAGATTTTTCATTAACTTTTGTATTCATTTTCAATGCTCCGATTCTTAGCGTGCCCGCAGATTTGATTATGGTTTTTCAATAATTTTTGTATTAATTTTCAATGCTCCGATTCTGAGCGTGCCCGCAGACTACAGACTTTCTATCGGCTGACAGTTTAGTCGGGCTCTCAACACATGAGTAAATGAACGGACAGAGTACAAGCTCTCACAACTTATACCGATTCTCAAAGGGTTGACACCTGTGGCAAATTAAAAATAGGTAGTAGAAAGTAAAATAAAATAAGGCAAGTCCATAATAAAATATGTATTTGAACGAAACGAACGAAAATGAATACATACTGCACTTGGATTTTTCCGTACGAAAAAAAATAAATATCCTTTTTTCGCCGAATTATTCATATACACACGGTGCAGGAGTTGGGCATATTTATTTTATTAAACACTAATGTATATTATTAGTTTTATTTTACACACTGAAAATGGTAGAATCTAACAATTAATTTTTCAACAAAATCTTTGTCACGACTCGTATTTTTTCTTCGAGTCAGTAATTTGACAAATCAAACTGTTATTTTTCACATTAGTGTATTCTCGAAGAAAAAATTAAAGGTGGTAATAGCACTTAGCGGCCCTGTCGGTTATACCGCAACTGAGCCGGTGTAAACCAGTTTTTACCCCGGCGGCGTGCCTGTTACGCTGTCGGTGAGAGGTCACGCACACATCGCCGCGCTATGTATGAGTGAAGCTACAGCGGACCGTATGTAGGCAGCTTGGACTCTGTTCAGTTTACGTTTTTTTACTCATGTGGTCTCAATCAGTATGAAGGTGTATGCAAGTGCGCACACTAGAACGATTCGGTATCGGCCGATTCTTTATACAAAATCAACTATTGGCCAACTATCAGCCGACAGTTTGGTCTGTAGTCTGCGGGCACGCTTACAGCAAAAATCTGTAAATTGTTTAATTGCCTTACTTTTTTTACCTTTGTCAGCATTAATATCGGCCGACATATACGCAGTCAAATTATTCACTCCCACCCCTAGTGCTAGAGATGCCGCCTCTACGGAGATGTCGCCTCTTTGTAGCCGATCTAGCACTTCTGAGGGGCCTTTGGCTTGCCAGAAGTCGCGAGCGGTTCTGAAATATTAAAAAAAAACCGGTCAAGAGCGAGTCGGACTCGCGCACCGAAGGTTCCGTACCATCATAATTGTACCATAAAACCACACTGCAGAGTAGAATAATAAAATTAGTGTTGCAGTTTTAGGTCAGCGCCATCTCTCAACCGGTAGTGGAACTAATGTTAACTTTTTAGAAATTTGATAATTTCTAAAAAAGTGTGCTATATTGAAAGATCGTTTTATTTTTCCTGTAATCTTTATATAAACTGCTATCACATAGAATTATTTCAGTTTTTTTTTTGCAAACTTCAGAGATAAGGGGGGGGGACGACGACGACGGTCTTTTTTTACATTTTTCATCATAAGTCGAAAACTATGTGGCCTAAAACAAAAAGAAATATGATTGAAAACGTGCAAACGGCGCTCTTTCATATGATACCCCACATGCCCTAGTAGCTCCACTTCAAATTTTTAAGACCCCTTTTCAGTCCCTGTTGTAAAAAAGATATTTATTTTTTTTATTTATTTCTTATTTGCAAAATAGTTGGGCAAATGTCATCTTTAATTATTCCAAATTTCAAGTTGATACCATTAGTAGTTCTCGAGATATCCAGCTGTGACAGACAGACAGACACCATAAGGGTTCCTTTTTTACCATTTTGGTACGAAACCCTAATAATAAAATAATAGATTAAAGGGGAACACTTTTTTTACCTTTTCCGGCTTTTTAAAACTACAATACAGGGTGTTTGGAAATAGCCTTAAAAAGTCGAATATGGTAGATAGGTACCATCAAACTGAACAACATTTACTATGGGACCAACTCTGAAATCGCGAAAAAAATCAGCTGTTTCATACAAAAAATAATAACGAAAATATCAACATTCATTAAGTATCAACACATTCATAGTCCACATATTTGCTTCATCTTGTCCTTACAAATGATTCTTTTGGCATTCAATATCATCAAGTGAAAAAGGAAATTAATTTTTCTGTCATTATACAAATTAAAAAAAAAAATGACCACCCTTGACCTACTATCCGATATAGACAGGTCCATGGATATAGAATGCCATAACATAACATACCCTGAGGAATGTGGTAAAATCATTAATAAATATAATATTAAGATTCTAAATGTAAATATTCGTAGTATGCAACAAAACTTCGACAATTTGCAGTTACTCCTTGCAAGACTGAATATTAAATTTGATGTCATTGTACTGAGTGAATGCTGGATAAGCGAATTGTCCATCATTAAGCAAATCGATGGATATACATCTTTTAGTACATCGAAATATATAAATAAGGCAGGAGGAGTGATCGTGTATTTATCTAACAAATGGTCGGCTAATGTCATGGAACTCGATATTGAGGAAGCTCAGGGACTCAGTATTGAAATCCCTAATGTTTTGTGGTTAAAGAAATTTATTCTCACAAAAAGACAATAATGTCACTTACAGGAGAACAATGATAAAAGTAATAATTATAAAACATTCCGTCGTCCAACTAGGCATACCTATCTCCTCAATTAGTGCACTTTAATTAAATTTGTTCTAAAACATGTTTACCTAGTTGTGATTTGAATGCACTAAATGAGTTAACATTTTTTATGATCGAAGGTATTTTATTATAAAGCTGCGCGCCTTCAAAAGTAACCATTTTTTTGGGTAGAACAAGAAAACTAGCTCGGCGTGTGCATCGTCTTCCAACTTGTCTGGCGGTGCGGAAGGTTAGGCTTTTCACTTTACTTGGTGTTTATAGATCACCTTCTTTCACAAATTCTTCAAAATTTATCACATCGTTGGAAGCAAACTTAAATTCTCTCAAACGTACTCCATGCCTTATCATGACTGGTGATATTAACATTAATATTATAGGCTCCTCAGCTTCGGAACTCAACCCATCCACGTATCTTACTATTCTTGCTGAACAAGGTCTAATCTCCAGTGTGAATTCTCCTACTCACGGAAAGGCCTGTATTGACCACATATTCGTTCCATTGAACGCAGACACAGAGACAATTGTATGCCCCACTGATCTTACTGATCACAGTATTACTATGGCAGGTATTTTGAGTGAGCTCTCCAAATCACACAACGTCCAAAGAACGAGATCAAAGATAGACTATGATAGCCTTAAATCTGAAATCGAACAAGTTGAATGGGCTCAAATCTTTAATGATTCCTCGCTTGATGTAGTCGCTACCAAATTTACATCCATACTAACTGATGCCATATCAAAACATTCACATAATGTCCGAGTCAGTCACTCTAAACTCAATCTTCAGCCTTGGATGACTCCGGGCTTAATACGTTGTTCCAAACATTAGGACAAACTCCATCTTGATGCCAGAAAACATCCAGATGACTTAACAAAAAGATTAATTTTCAGCAGGTATAGAAACTTCTATATTAGTTTTTAAATTTGAGATTTTTGCATTTACAATGCTATTTTTAAACAATACTAAATAATATACTAGAAAAATTACGACTCGCACCAGATCAATACTCAGACGGGAATCGAACCCGCGACCTTTGGATATCCGGTCCAATGCTCTGACCGCTGAGCTACCGAGTCACTAGTGACATCGTCGAATTTTTCCTAGTATATCCTAAACTCTTACGCTGTAAGCCAGCGTTATTTCACCAATGTGAGTATTAACACACTCACCCTCGCAGCACAACTTTTGTTTAAATTTAATCATTTGATTTTACTTCCCTTTCTTCCATTATTTCTAATCTTCCATTTTTCGTTTTTTCACTCGCCAGCCAGCAACCCGTTCGCAAGTCATCCTACCCTCGCATTCGCCGCCTCGGTATTGCCATGCTTGCTTGTGTTGCCATACGTTAAAGTCAATAATTCGAATAAATATTTGCCACATAAAAATAATCCTGGAATAAAATAATCACTTGTAACAATAAATTAAGCGGGTTACGCTAACAGACGGCCGTCCTGGTTTTGGAATGTCCCTATTCCAACCCGGCCATTCGAGTAGGGAGCCACAATAATATTGTGAGTCTATATGAACTATCCTTACAACTATGTTCACAACTAAAACCACCTAATCTAACTCGCTAACCATACAGAAATTACAGCTATAGTAATACTAATTATATTCATTGTTTATTATTATTATCATTCGTTTCATTGATTATTATGTAATATTAAAATGGAATATTAACTTTTAAAACATAAAATTAAGTAAATAGATAATACTGAAAACTACAATGTTTTTCATTTTGAGTATGTGACATATTACTTGGCAGGATCATTCCTAGATTTATCATTATTGCTTATACAAAAACTTTTAAACACTACACTGATGGATACCACTATATTCAGCATTCAAAGTGAAAATTTCAATTAATATCACATCCTATCACTTCTCACTCTAACTACTACACTTCTAAATAAACTCATTGAAATATACTTTAGTTAGAGATTCCGGACCAAGAAACTAACTTAAGACACATTGAGGAAGTAAATAGGTAGGTGATTCTCGGAGACATATGAATGACAATCCACATGGAATCATAACTATGGTTAAGCAAGTTGTATCCTGTTGTCAGATCTGAAACAGTTGCAATGCTTTAAAACATTAATTAGGTGCAAATGACATTGTAATATTACTAGGGGCAAACGACAGGAACCTTATTGTTCTTCCAACTAGGTATTGCGTTATGAAAATTAGATAATTTTAAGGTATATATTAAATATTTAAGCAAAGAATTATTCGATTACAACATAAAATTATTGTACAACAATATCACAATTGTATATTTTATATTATAATCAAACAATGAAAGTTATGTAAACAATAGAAATTTATATTTAAGTGACTTTTTTTTTATTATAAATACTTATAGAACTTGATTATCTACAATATACGTCTAATTCTCTTGCACCACATAAAGTAAAGGAAATGCTTAGCAGAAAGGGTAGCTGCCAGAATAAATTGTGTAAAGCTAAAATGAAGGTAGTCGTAAAAGGCTTAGTTAATACAGAAAACAATATGCCTACCTTTCTTTTCACCAAATCAGGCTCTAAAATCACAAATGCTAATAACTTTTTTCTTACATAAGAAAAACATTAGATTGTGTTCTGTCAGAACATAGCATAGCAAGTGAAGAAGACTTATTTACAGTTACTATAAATTAGTTTACTAAAGAGGTAGACGAAGTACATGTCATTTGCCTCACCGGAACATTTATTTGTGATAATTAGTTAAAGAGAAGTATGTATAACTTCATTAAATAGTAATGTTGGCAAACCTTTTCAATATTTATTGACTATATTTATTATCGAAATAAAAATTAATTCGGAACAAAACCTGCTTATTCCCCAACCAACCTGTTGTAGAAATTAACAAAGTGGGGGTCGTCCATGTATATACTATTAAGAAATAATATTATAGACTATAAGACGTTTGAAATTCCGGTGGCCATTTTATATACTTTTGAATACTGTGTAGTAAAAATTCCAGAGTATAAAAGCAATACTATGCTTAATTGAAATTGAGTAATCAAGTTTTTTTATTTTTTTTTTATTAATGCTTATAAACTATAAACTTTACATTTATAGAACTACTACAAAAATTCATGATTTCTTAACATGATTACTAATACTGCTGTCTAGAAAACGAGATAAAAATATCATAGGCGCCTTTGCGGTGGTTGGAACTTGGATAATTGTTGCTTGATAATACACAAACTAAAACATAACTAGTCTTTTGTTCAAAAGTAATATAATAAGCTAAGTACCTATATAAAAAAAGCATCACGAAAAATGTCTGACTAGATTTAATCACAAAAAAAAATAAGATTTGAGACATTAAGTTACTGATCGAAAAGTATACGGGATATGAGTAAGGAAATCATAGAAAAATTTAGAGAATTTATGAGTTCTCTCTCATATGTTGTGTACTTCGAGGACGAATTGCGGATATGGCCATAAGTCACTTCTGCGAGACTAAATTCTCCTATTTTCTATGAGTCAGAATGAAAATTAATAAATTAGTTAAAAATAAATGGCTAACTAAAGATATCTGAAGGTGCTACATGAATAAAAGACCTAAGTATCTAATATGTAGACTCACGTCGTCGTCAAATTAACTTAAAACACATTACTTAAAACTCATCTACACTTAGAAAGTATTTCTCAGTCACAGAAGCACAATAATATGTGTTATATTACAAAGTGTCACAATGTATGTAAAGCAGCATCGTAGAATATTATTGGAAATATAATTTACTCATTGAATAATTGAAATTCTGATAAATACAAAATTTAATTAATAAAATAATAAATTTTCAAGTAATCCAAATGACATTTGCAATGAATTTAATATATTTAACAAATATTTAGGAATAAAATATTTTTCATAATTATTGATAGATTTGGCAATGTTATAAACTAATATACATTTTCACCGAAAAAACCTGTATTTTCAGGCCGACAAATAAAAAAAAGGGAGTTTACAACATAATGATGGGCCTACGAGATATAAAGCGCTGTAAGGTGTATAGTTATCCCATTAGTATGAGTTATAAAACGTATCTGTTGTCCAAGGTTATTTCCCATCTCAAATAGAATATTCGGTCACTGAGCTACTGCATAAAAGTGGACCGAAGGAAGAGTTAGTAATCATAGATGATTAACCTTATATCAGTACTTTCAAAGGTATTTTGAAATAGTATTTGCAGGCAGGTTATATATTTACGCTCTGCAATCCGCAAAAAGCGTCCCATTTCCAATGAACTGCACGCGCGGAAGTCCTAGAAATGTATTAGGTTATATATTGTTTTTAATTATAACACCTTTCTAAAATTAGGGAGAATAGATCCACGAAATTGGCCTGCTTCCAACTTATTAAGAGAATCACGAAAAGTCCTTATATGAGGATAAATACCTTAAGGAAAATTTATCTAAGGGACAATCGACAATGTTTAAAGATCTGAAATATCTAAAATATCTAGGGAAATAAACTCTTTGTCGGCGTACAATATAAATAACCTAGGAGTACCACAAGGAAATGTATTAGGCCCTCCTACTCTTTCTTATTTATATAAACGACTTTTCCTGACATAACAGAGCAACGACGTATTATTTTTGCCGATGGCATGGGTCGTGAAAATCTCAACTGAATGAAATCGCAATCACTGTCCTTGGCAGATTATAAAATGGTTGAATAATAACAACCTTAAAATAAATATAGATAAAACAAAATATTTGACATTTAATTTTAACACATAATTAAAAGAAATAACTTAGACATGAATTATAATGACAAGAAATTTAAGAAATAACTATGACAAAGTTCTTAGGTATCATAATCGATGATCAGTGTGGCTGGAAAGCTCAAATAGATTTAAGGGTAGGCCAAGTTGGCAGATTTGTTGTTGTGTTAAGGAGGATAAAAGAAACAACATCCAAGACTGCAGCATTATTGGCCTACCATGACCACGTAGCATTGGTGCTCTGATAAGGAATTATTTTATAAAGTTACTCTGTTGATGTCGATAGGGCCTTTAAATTACAAAAGACATTCATTAGATACGCATGTGGTGGCGGTTACTTGGATTCTAACAAATCCTTATCCTGGGATCTTAGTTTTCTTTTCCTACTATGTCAGTGCCTATGTGTATTGAGGAATTGACAACTTCTGCAAAATAAAATATAGATAAAGTTTATTTAATGCTAAAGTAACATTGCCAATTTTATACGAGACGAAAAGAAAAATGTTGTGTGTACCACGGACCACCACAAAAGTTGACATTGTATGAAAAAATATTTTTTTTTTGAATGGCAATACGTATTTATAATAAGATGCCAGAAACCCTTACAAACTTGTCATAACAGAAAGGGGAAAATACGTTGTTTCTGGTTATTATTGAAAAACACAAACAATATACCTCAGGAACTTATAGTTTCTGAGAAGTAAGTATGTGTTCGTTAAGTAATTATTATGGTAGTAGGTCTAGGCACTTTATGGGAGAACTTAATTATAGCTTCTGAACGGCTACCACCATAGACAATAACTTTTGATAATAGCGCTATGCTCCACTCCACGTTCTTGCATTGATACTACCTGCACTTAGCTCCTGACGAAAACATGATCATTGTACTTGAAAAAAAGCCATTAATTGGATTTTACTTAGGCGTCATCTTTAAAACATTCACAAACTTTTACAAATATTGACAAAGTAAAAATCAATAAAAACGCGTTCCAAAGACTTATAAATTGATCTACGTGTGAAGGGGCGTCAATGCTAAAATTAGTTGAGAGAATATGTCATTCACCGATTTTTTTTATCAGTCACAGATTATAAGTTCATTACATGCAGTCTATCCGCAGACTACCAAATGATGATAAGTTTGCGTTTTATTAAATATTTTTTCTTTTGTGCTGTTTTTTGAACTCCTTGCCTTTTATTTTTACAGGCCCCAATATCACATTCTTTTAGCTCTTAAGGTCACTTTAAATTTAAAACTAAGATTTAAAATGATAAATTAAAATGTTATTGAAGTTGTAAAAAAACAACATCTTTCATTTGTAAAGTTATAAACGAAATACTTTACCACGATAATATTCGAAACAATATTAAAAGGCGCCCACACGACACGTTTGACCACCAAATCCAGCTTGTACGGCCGTACGGCCATCCTTCAGATCCAGTTGGGTTCTAGTAAATAAAAGTGTACTAACTGCTATACGGTTAATGACTTCTCAAATTACATTTTGTTATTCATACCAAAATTACCAAATTTATATTGATTTTGTTTTTACCTAATCTTATTATTATGTCATTTTATTGCAGTATGAGTTGACTAAGTATATTTTGATTTATCTACCTATATAATGTGTAACATGTTAGTTACAATTTTATGAAATTTACTGAAATAACCAAGTAGGCAATACCACTTCACATTGATTAAATTTCTACACTGAAATAACAGTAGAATATGAGGACTTTAGTATTATAAAATACCAATAGCTATATTGACCATATTCTGATAAATAAAGAATTTATGATAATAATATGATGATTATAGGGGTATTCTAGTATTTTAACTATTTCTTTATAAATCTCTTATTATTTATTTTATTTGTACAATATATTCGGAAATTATATCTATGTGTCGTGTACTACCAGTGACCAAGTAACTTGAGACCAAGCCAAGATTGCTCAGCTGAAGCGGCGGTGGACTGGACACATAGCGAGTAGAACCGATAGCCGTTGGGGAGGAAAGGTTCTGGAATAGCGACCGCGCACCGGACAACACTCCGTCGGCAAGCCCCCGACAAGATGGACCGACGCTCTAGTGAAAGTCGCGGGAAGCCGCTGGATGCTGGCAGCCGTAGGACCGATTCGTGGAGATCCTCGGGGGAGGCCTATACCCAACAATGGGTGTCGTGCGGCTGATACGATGATACCAATGACTTCTGTGTTGTATACCTATGGATTTGATCTAAACATTCACTTTTATATTAGGTAAAAGGGTTTAAATAATAATTTAATAAATGAGTGTGTCCTGATTTCGCTTAAATAGGACATTTGGCTATCAAAAGGGAACAAGGGTGCTAATTGAAAATCAGCACAAGGTTCCTTTAAATCTTTTTCTCACGTTTTGTGGGATGTCTTACTTGAAATCCCCTTTCTTTATTAAAACTGTGTACGTGACAAATGCATATTCTGTTCAATATAATTCAAATGTAAACATATAGTAAGCTGCTAGACTTATCACTACATATGATATTATATATTTCACAATACATGCGAAGCAATACACAATAAGGAGCAATTTTTGTAATAAAGAGAATGAGCACTATAAGTAATATAGTAGTAGATTTTTTTTTGCATGTAATTAGTGGATCACAACAATACACAGAATATTTTCTGTTAAAACAGCGCGATCACTACAGTGAGCAGCATATTTCACTAAGTAGAACGCTACTTACATTAAGTAGCATATTTCACGATATGGATCACTACCAAAAGTATCATATTTCCTGTATTAATATAAAAATAAAAATAATAAAATGTTTATTTATTTTCCCGTCACAATTAATAGAAATTAAGTTCAATGACAACTAGGCTCCAACATGGAGGGTTTCTATATTTGTGGGGGACTGGTGCCCGAAATAGGTTTCAGAATAGAAACCTGTGCTACAGGTCGCCAGGCCCACCCACAGACAATAGTTCTGCCTGTACATCACGTTAGCTTGATACACTTAATCCAAGATGGTAAACTTGAGCATAGCATTGCAGGTTTAAAACTAAAACATGTAAACTAAACTGCAGCAGACAACCCAAAGCAATGATATGCATATATGAATAAGGAAGTGTGTATGTGTGTGTGTGTGTGTGTGTGGGAGTGAAAGACAGGTACCGGCATAAGAACCAATGTTTAAAATACTTAACTTAAAATAGTATAAAAACGTGTTAAAAAACATTTACTATTGCATTAAATTAATACTCACAAACTTGTGGATGGAGTGATCACTGCATTAAGCAGCATATCTCACTAGTGGATCACTACATTCAGTAGCATATTTCCTGTATAAATTAGTGATCACTGCATTAAGCAGCATATCTCACTAGTGGATCACTACATTCAGTAGCATATTCCCTGTATAAATTAGTGATCACTGCATTAAGCAGCATATCTCACTAGTGGATCACTACATTCAGTAGCATATTTCCTGTATAAATTAGTGATCACTGCATTAAGCAGCATATCTCACTAGTGGATCACTACATTCAGTAGCATATTTCCTGTATAAATTAGTGATCACTGCATTAAGCAGCATATCTCACTAGTGGATCACTACATTCAGTAGCATATTTCCCGTATAAATTAGTGATCACTACATTAAGTAGCATATTTCACTGGTGAAGACGAGGCCGCTGCCGAGCACAGCACCGCAGCGACCGGTTCCGGGCCCGCCAAGGAGGGGCGCGGGGAACACACGGCGTAGACGAACGACGAGCCACGAGCGAGATTCTGGCTCCCGCGCGCATACAATTAATACCTACTTCACCGTTGTCAATGTCGGGCGCGATTTATACTTATTTTCCATAATCTGATTTCAACCACAGTACAGAGTTTACAGTCCACTCGTCTTTTATTTGCAACAAGGACAGGATTCCCTCTTCTCTCATTAATATAGAAAGGGCACTGGCCCCACCATCACTATACGGACCACTACATTCAGTAGCATATTTCCTGTATAAATTAGTGATCACTACATTCAATAGTATATTTCACTATGCGGATCACTACATTCAGTAGCATATTTCCTGTATAAACAGAGTTACAACTCGATACAATAAACATATTTCAATTCTTACTATGTATTAAATTAGTACCATGACTATCATTTCAGTCTCGTCGCACAGTACAATAATAGTACTAATACTTATATCGGTATTTTCCCAAAGGGTGATTGGTAAAGAATACTATTAACATTAAGCCCGCCTTTTGTACCATTATATTGTACAATAAAGACAATCAAATCAATGAAAGTAAGAATTATAGGCAATAAAAGAAAGTAGTACCTATTCGTTGCATGTCAAAAGACAGAGTATGGCTGATCGAATTTATTACCTATGTTATCTCTTACTACCTGTATTCACAATAAAACACCGTTCATCGATGGTCGGTTCAGCTAACACCCTTTACCGATCGCCGAAATACTTAGTAAATTTATTCATTCATAGTTAGAATTATACTTCCTGATACCCAATGTGGGTACTATCATTAAGGATGAAATTAGTCTGTTACTTTGTGCTTACTTTCTTAAGAGGTCAATTTCATTAATGTTACTTTCATTAAAATTATTTTTTCTTTGTAATGAAAAATATAATTTGTATCTTACTTTCATTACTTCTGAGAGGATATTTTCAAATTACATTACACAGCAGATACTAGTAATAACTTGTAGTATTGGATACTATTAGCAGTCAGTAGCATTGCAAAAATAAATAAAGCAATATCGCCTAGTCACGGTCGGTCGCCTAGTCAGTACAAAGTTATACAGTTAATATCTATGTAGATTCTAATGTACTCGTATGTACACCAGAAACACTGTCATAATTAACGACAAGAAAACTTATTATCGGAGTCAACCAGTCTGTGGTTATTCCATTATAACACGCTAAGTTTTTGTACTAAGCAATTGATAACCTACTATCTTAGAGGCATCTTAAATAAGTATGTTGGTTTTCACAGCATTGTAAAAGTTACAATTTCATGCCCAATACTTAGGCCGCAGACTAATAAGCGCTTACTCACTAACAAGTAAGTATTTATTTTAAGAAGTTTTAAGGTTATACTTAAAAGTCTTTCTTTATTATGTCGAAGGTAAGTACTGGATTTTAACCGTATAAATTGTAAGTTCTACAAATAACTAATCATTCATTTTCTAAATTCAATGGGTTGTGTCAGCTTCAAATATTTTATTTATGTGACTATTTATATTAAGCGGTTCAATTTGAGCCAGCCTAAAGAAACTAACTTAGTTGTATTGTATTTAAGAAACATACCTGTGGGTCGAGTCCGCTTCTGAAATTATTAACACACTCACCCTCGCAGCACAACTTTTGTTTAAATTTAATCATTTGATTTTACTTCCCTTTCTTCCATTATTTCTAATCTTCCATTTTTCGTTTTTTCACTCGCCAGCCAGCAACCCGTTCGCAAGTCATCCTACCCTCGCATTCGCCGCCTCGGTATTGCCATGCTTGCTTGTGTTGCCATACGTTAAAGTCAATAATTCGAATAAATATTTGCCACATAAAAATAATCCTGGAATAAAATAATCACTTGTAACAATAAATTAAGCGGGTTACGCTAACATGAGGAATTACCTCGACATTCAATTGAAATATCTTTTCAGATATTTTAACAATTGATTAAGATGAAATAGCTATATAATTTTTAAATTTGAGATTTTTGCATTTACAATGCTATTTTTAAACAATACTAAATAATATACTAGAAAAATTACGACTCGCACCAGATCAATACTCAGACGGGAATCGAACCCGCGACCTTTGGATATCCGGTCCAATGCTCTGACCGCTGAGCTACCGAGTCACTAGTGACATCGTCGAATTTTTCCTAGTATATCCTAAACTCTTACGCTGTAAGCCAGCGTTATTTCACCAATGTGAGGAATTACCTCGACATTCAATTGAAATATCTTTTCAGATATTTTAACAATTGATTAAGATGAAATAGCTATATAATTTTTAAATTTGAGATTTTTGCATTTACAATGCTATTTTTAAACAATACTAAATAATATACTAGAAAAATTACGACTCGCACCAGATCAATACTCAGACGGGAATCGAACCCGCGACCTTTGGATATCCGGTCCAATGCTCTGACCGCTGAGCTACCGAGTCACTAGTGACATCGTCGAATTTTTCCTAGTATATCCTAAACTCTTACGCTGTAAGCCAGCGTTATTTCACCAATGTGAGGAATTACCTCGACATTCAATTGAAATATCTTTTCAGATATTTTAACAATTGATTAAGATGAAATAGCTATATAATTTTTAAATTTGAGATTTTTGCATTTACAATGCTATTTTTAAACAATACTAAATAATATACTAGAAAAATTACGACTCGCACCAGATCAATACTCAGACGGGAATCGAACCCGCGATCATATATAGCTATTTCATCTTAATCAATTGTTAAAATATCTGACTAGAAAACTTGAAAACTTGAAATCAGACAACTCACCTGGTCTTGACAATATCAATAACAAGATTCTTACTTGGACACTTACTTGCGGAACCAATAGCTATGCTTTTCAACTTAAGCATAGAAACTGGCACGTTTCCAAACTCATGGAAAACTGCTGCCGTAGTGCCATTATTTAAAGGTGGCAAAAAGGATGATCCTAGTAACTATCGTCCTATTTCTCTTTTGGGAAATATCTCAAAGCTATTGGAACGCGTTATAAGTAAGAGGCTTAATTCGTTTTTGGAGTCAAACAAAGTGATCACCGACCGCCAATTCGGTTTTAGGCAAGGTAGATCCTCAGAGGACGGTGTTTCTCTTTTAACCAACCTTGTAGCTTCTCACTTGGATAAGGGATCGAAATGCATTGGCGTTTTTCTAGATCTCGCCAAGGCATTCGATTCTATATCAATTCCTATTCTGTTGAAGAAGCTTGAGGCAAATGGAATAAGAGGAAAGGCCCTAGATTGGTTTGCAGATTATTTATCACAACGACAGCAATGCGTCAAAGTCTCTGATATAAAAAGTAGCCTAAGATCAGTCACTTTCGGTGTTCCCCAAGGCAGCATCTTGGGGCCCACTTTTTTTCTGCTCTACATTAACGATATCGCATCACTTGGTATTCAAAATTCAGAAACTCTCTGTTATGCAGATGACACTGCTCTTATCTTTTATGACAAAACTTGGCCCGAAGTATGTCGAAAAGCAGAAGATGGTATGGCGTCTGTAACAAGATGGCTAAATAAACATTTACTGTCTTTAAATACCTTGAAAACAAAGTTCCTGTGTTTTCATAAGACAGCAGCATCAGCACCTTTAGCTTTGGGCGGCTTAAAAATTCACATACCTAATTGCCTCTCCCAAAATCAAAGCAACCAATGTAACTGCGAACAAATCAATCGGTCAGAATCCATAAAATATCTTGGTGTAGTTCTTGACGACAGGCTCACCTTTAAGGCACATATAGCTGAAATGTCAAAGAGAGTGCGGAAGGTGATATTTGTAATGAAAAATCTTCGTGACGCAATTGACGGACAAATGTTGAAATTGGTGTACTTGGCACTTTGCCAATCTCTCGTAAACTATTGCATCCTAGTTTGGGGTGGCTCTGCGTCCTCGACCCTTCTTCCTTTAGAAAGAGCACAGAGAGGCGTCCTAAAAGTAGCACTCAGAAAACCCTTACGATATTCAACTGATGCTCTATATGTGGAGGCCGGGGTTATGAGTGTCCGGAAGCTGTACTATGTTAGAGTAGTCTCCGCTGTTCACATAGATATGATGTTGATAGGGAAACGTGTCTTTAGGCTGCCTCAAATCTCCACCACCACTACTTTTGCGCATCGATTCCAGGCTTTTATTTTCCCATTTATCTACAATAAACTTGAAAACATTTGCAATTTTTAACTCTTTTCTGTCTGAGAAACTAAAAAAATCGTTACAGATACCCTAATTCAGTGGACGTAAATTACGTTAAAAATTATGTATTAAAAGGTTGCACTAGCTTTTGCACGCGTACCCACACACACACACGCACGCACGCACGCACGCACGCACGCACGCACGCACACAACTACACCATTAAATTAACTTTTGTCTTTTCCAAATTTCTTGTTTTTAAAATTAACTTGGTATAATTGTTCAAATTTGTTTGTCTTTGGCTTCAAAATCATACTGTGTAAATCGTATATTTCCCCCATAGGACAGGCATAGCCTAGTGTGGGGTTAGTTTAATTATATAAGCTGTGTAAACTTTATTGGCAATAAACAATTTATTTATTATTATTATTTATTATTTATAAAACAGCTGATTGTTTTCGCGATTTCAGAGTTGGTCCCATAGTAAAACTTGTTCAGTTTGATGGTCCCTATCTACCATATTCGGCTTTAAGGCTGGAATACACATGCTACGTAGTAGCACAAAAGCATGCTAGTTTCGAGCAGATGCTACTTAGTAGCGTACAATTAGCCAGGGATTAGGGCTTGCAAATATTCGATGAAATCCAATATTCGAATATTCGAAAATTTTTAAGGAGGTATTCGAATATATTCGAATATTATTCGAATAATTCTGTAAAATAAGACAGATGGTCGTAATTATTAAATATTGCTTATTTTTCATGTTAAACCAAAGTTAAATGCTTCGTTTGATATGACGCATTGTGTAAAAATTATCCTTAACTGACTTTTATTGCCTTCGCCCCACGTTTTTAGTTTAAAAACTTCTTTGTATAATTATAAATCTTTAGAGGAAATTATTTTATTTTTATTAGTCCATTTTTCTAGTTAATTTTAAAGGCATGTTTTGAGTCCGATTTTGATACTTTTAAGTTCATTTTTAAAACGTATGTGTTTTGGTTGGATTGTCAGTAAATGTTTGTTTTTTGTTTTTTTAGTCTTTTCTGTGTTTTTTCTCTGGCTTTTTTCCGGCTTCATTATTAGACCAGGGTTTAGTTTAGTAATCAAAAGAGCCCAAACTTGATGGGGTTGTATCGTATTATAGAGATCCTGTACCCTTTTTTCGGCTCCATCACTAGATCCTGGACACTATTTACCGACAGATTACTTGTCAAGACAAATCAAATGAGCCAAACTCTATGGAGTTGTATGATTTTATTAGAGAGTTCCTGTGGCCTTCTTCCGAAGTTCCGACTGAATCACCAGACCCTGGAAATCACCTTCCGTCAAAGTACTATTCAAGACAAATCAAACGAGCTCAAAATAAATGGAGCTGCATGGTTTTATTACATATTTTTCGTGACTGAACACTATTTTCCCAACAGAGTACTTGTCGAGGCGAATCAAACGAGCCCCTGATGGATATGTACGGTTTTATTACAGAGTTCCTGTGATTTTCTTCCGGCTCCATCATCAGATCTTGGACACTATTTCTTAACAGAGTTATTGTCAAGACGAATCAAACGAGCCCAAACTCGTTGGATTTGTATGGTTTCATTACGGAGTTCCTATGGTTTTCTTCCATCATCAGACTCTGGACACTATTTCCTAACAGAGTACTAGTCAAGACGAATCAAACGACCCCAAACTAAATGAAGTTACATGGTTTTATTACATTGTTTTTGTGGTGTACTTCCTGCTTCATTATCAGACCCTGGACACTATTTTCCCAACAGAGAACTTGTCGAGACGAATCAAACGACCCTCAATGTATATGTATGGTTTTATTACAGAGTTCCTGTGATTTTCTTCCGGCTCCATCATCAGACCTTGGACACTATTTCTCAAAAGAGTTATTGGCGAGATGAATCAAACAAGCTCAAACTCGATGGATTTGTATGGTTTCATTACAGAGTTCCTGTGGTTTTCGTCCGGCTCCATCATCGGACTCTGGACACTATTTCCCAACAGAGTACTAGTCAAGACGAATCAAACGAGCCCAAACTAAATGGAGTTGCATGGTTTTATTACATAGTTTTGTGGTTTTCTTCCGGCTTCATTATCAGACCCTGGACACTATTTATTTTCCCAACAGAGTACTTGTCGAGACAAATCAAACGAGGCCAAAGTCGATGGATTTGTATTGTTTTATTATAGAGTTCCCGTGGTTTTCTTCCGGCTCCATCATTATACCATGGACACTATTTCTTAACAGAGTTATTGCCAAGACAAATCAAACGAGCCCAAACTCGATTGATTTGTATGGTCCCATTACAGAGTTCCTGTAGTTTTCTTCCGGCTTCATCATAAGACCCTGGACAATATTTCCCAACAGAGTACTAGTCAAGACGAATCAAATGAGCCAAAACTCGATGAATTATTATGGTTTTAGTACAGAGTGTCAAACATAGCCTGACTCAAAAGCACTATTTGAAGCTAAGAATATGCTAAAGATAATGAAAAGATAGTTAATAGAATAGGTGTTACGCTGAAAGACCGTCAAAAATCAGAGGAAATAAGAAGAAAAAATGAAAGTAGAAGACATAATAAGGAAAATAAGACTGTTAAAATGGCAATGGACGGGTTAAATGGCAAGAGAAAGCAAGGAAAAATGTATCAAAATTATTACAGAGTGACAACCATGGGACAGAAAAAGGAAAAGAGCAAGACAAACTAAAAGATGGGCAGATGATATTATGAAAACTGGAGGAACATTTTGATCGCGAAAAGTAAGAGATAGAACAGAATGGAAACAGCTGAAAAAGGCCTACGTGTCGCAAGACACGCTGATCACTAAAGCCAAAAAGAAATAAAATGAACGAAAGAAAAAAAAATATTTATTGGAGACAATCACATACTTGCACTTGTCAAGACGAATCAAACGAGCACAAACTCGATGGGTTTGTATGGTTTTATTACAGATTTCCTGAGGCTTTTTGGTTCCATCATCAGATCAGCTCAATGACACTATAAGATATCATTGTCTTCCTGTTTTGACCTCTGTTTTAAGTTTCAAGTCTTTGACTCATTGGGAAGCTAGATTGAAATCGTTTAAAATTTGTGGAAAAACAAACAACATAGGTAAACAAATAAATAAACGAGAAAGTGAACGTTAACGATAGCTTCATTCTCTATGCTCACAAAAGCTATTCGGGCACAGAATAACTAATAGTACAAGTATTCGGGTATTTAATGAATGACTTTTGCCTAAATTCAAAAAAGTGGAAAATATTCGAATATTCGAATATCACCGACTTGAGTATTCGAATAGCAAAATAAGGCGAATATTCGAATAATTCGAATATTCGAATAATTCGAATATTCGAATATTCGATTTGCAAGCCCTACCAGGGATTGGTTGCGGTTGTTAAATTTCGGTATGTTTTACGGTTAATATAGCGGTACCGAAATATTCTACCCTTACTTAGGATACCGATATATTAAATTTCGGTATAAAACCACCGAAATATAGAGGTACCGAAATTACGGAACCTATGTTGAAGTACCGAAAAATTAAGGTATCAAAATATGAAGGAATAGTTTTAAATAGGTATGACGTCATACCGATATAAAAAGGTACCGCAATTTTCCGGTATATCCGTTTTTCGGTACCTCATCAAAGCAGTACCGCAATTTTTCATTACTCAACCCAAACCCAAATATAACGGTACCGTTATATTTGGGTTAGCTTAACCTCTTATAAAGGTTTCTATTATAAAGTGGAAAGCTGCGCAGAAAAATGATCAGTAAGTAATTATTAAACCTGTTTGTAATACGCAGCGCTAGTGGACGGTCAACGAATCTGTTGCCTGTGCTTTAAATAACGTTAAATATTAGTAAGTTACCTATCGCTGTATTAATAGCAGTAACAAAAATTTAACGCTAAAATTAAAGAAAAAAATAAAAAAAATAATAAAAAAAATATTTTTGGTTTAAGGTACTTACAAAATAAAAAAATAAATAATAATCAACTATGTTTTTAATAATTATAACAATCATATCTTCAGATAATATAGAGAATTTAAATTATTTATAATAGTAATAAGTCTTCTTGATTTTTTTATTACACATGTTAGTATTAATAGGTCTTTCTTATGCTAATAATAAAGCGGAATTCAATTATTATTTCAGAGCAGTATTTTGTCGAAGGTATGTTCCGTCGAAATAGAGATCCGTCGAACAAGTGCATTTCGAAGAAGGGTTCTGTCGAAGTAGTGTTATTCAAAGTTGTGTGTGTCGAAATATAGTCCCCGTCGTGTCAAAATTAAATTACTAATACTTTTGGCAAAATTCACTTTTTCCGTTTTTTGTAAAGTAGCAAGTGTTACCTATATTTTGGTCTTTATCACGTTGCGATATGATTGATATCTGCAAAGATATCTTCAGTTTAGTGAAACTATTGACTATATATTACAACAGTGTTTGTTGTAAAATTAACGTGCAAAAACTGAATAACTTTTAAATGAATTAAATAACTACAGCTAAGTGCGTCGCTAATACAAGAAAAAGTTAATAAGTAACTTTATTTAATTCTTCCACAACTCACTGTGAAACATTGCTACAAATTTTGGCTGTGTCAAAATTAAATAAATCCTCTTATTTAATTCAAAGTCAAAGTCAAATAAGCTTTATTCAAATAAACTTAATTATTAAGTACTTTTGAATCGTCTATATTTTCCTACCACCCATTCCAGACTTTTTTAGCTGACAAGAAGAACGGGCGCAAGAAACTTATCAGCTGTAACAGCCATAAGTAACGATATTTACAAACTTTAATATATCGTTACCAAATAATTACAACAAGGTGATAGGATTATTGGCAACAACATAGACTTATTGTTATATTACTTCAACAAAGTACTTATAGTAGCAAGTTATGTGTTACATCATTTCCACGCATTTTGATCTTTAAGATTATCGTCTACTTTATAATAACCTTTACCCATGAGCGTTTTTTTAACATGGTTTTTAAATTCATGCAAAGGAAGATCAATCACTTGTTGTGGAACTTTATTAATAAAGGCTATGCCTTTCTCCATAAATGAACCTCTAGTTTTTGCAATCCTAAATCTTGGAACGGCAAGTTTATCTTTATTTCTGCTAATTGCTATATATAGATCACCTTCGATAACCAACGCCTTTAATTTTATTAATTCTCTTGATAATCACCTCAACACCATCAAATCTCATAAAAACATTATTGTAACAGGAGATATCAATATTAATCTTATTCCAAATTCTACAGATAGTTCACAAATCTGTAATAATAGAGTAAAATATTTAAACATGTCTGTTTCGCATGGTTTACTTCCAGGACATTTTATACCTACAAGAGGTCCCAACTGCTTGGATCATTTTATTATTAAATTTGATAGAGAGAAAACAGTTGCAAATATTGCAGTTCTAAATACTTCGGTTACCGACCATGCAGCTATATTCCTGAGCTTAAGTAAAATTAAAAACTGGAAACTACTTTCAAAAAAACGAGACATAATTGACTATGACAGGGCTTTGTCTTACTTGAGACATAAAAATCTACAAGAGTTACTTTTCAGCGAAGATCCTGATTTTACAATTACTAACTTATTAGCAAAATTAATGGAATCTTTAAATGAAAGTAAAACAGTTAAACATGTGTCTAATAGAAAAAAACCCTATTAAGCCGTGGATTACCAATGGCATTCTGCGTTGCATCAGAAATAGGAACGACATGCAGTTAAAGTTAAGACAAGATCCGCTAAATGAAGTTCTTAAAATCACGTTTAAAAGGTACCGCAATTATTGCAATAAACTTATTAAGAAGTCAAAACGAAACTACCAGAAAGAACAATTAGAAAAATCGCAGAAAAATTCTAAAACTTTATGGAGCACAATCAGGACCATAACAAATTTTAAAACGAATAAGAATAAGAATGTTGATCTGTTAGGTTGTGAATCAGTTCCAGGTGATGCCGTAAATTTGGTAAATTGTTATTTTGCGAATATTGGGAAACAACTTGCCGAGACTATATCTTCAGAAATTTCTTTCGGTCATCTAAACCAGTTGAGCGAATCAGGCGATCAAGCGTGTAACTATGTCTCATCATTTGTATTGTTTGAAACTGACCCACAGGAAATAGATAATGTTATCTCTAGCCTAAAACCTGATAGTGCTGCCGGTTGGGACGGCATACCAACAAAATTCATTATTATGGCCAAGAGCTTTATTTCTCCCGTCATTAGCCATTTTGCTAATCTCTGCTTCCGAACCGGAAAATTTCCCGCACCTCTCAAACAATCAATAGTTACTCCGGTGTATAAGAATGGAAAGAGAGATGAAGCCAATAGCTACAGGCCAATTTCTGTATTGCCCGTATTGTCTAAAATTATTGAAAAATAAATCAATACGCGATTAATAAACTACCTCAATAAGCTGAATATACTATCTAATTCACAATATGGTTTTAGACATGGTAAATCGACGGAAGATGCAATTTTGTCTTTGACAACTCTGATATCTAAGAAGCTTGACGAAGGTAAAAGATGTATGGCCGTTTTCCTTGATCTTAAAAAGGCCTTCGATACTGTCTCTCTTTCCATTCTTTTACATAAGCTAGAAAACATTGGAATCCGAGGTGTTCCCTTAGATCTATTCAAAAACTATTTATACGGTCGTAAGCAGAGAGTTCGGATTAGCGAGTATGTGAATAATCATAATTAGTTATAATTAAAATAAATATAAATACTAATATTATATGGAAACACACTCATGCCATGCACACATAATATCACACACACACACACACACACACACACACACACACACACACACACACACACACACACCCACACCCACACCCACACCCCCACCCCCACCCCCACCCCCCGACCCGACTTGTAGCTTTTCCGCTATTTAAGAGCCATACTAATCTCGTACAGGCTGACTTCTGAGTATAGTGTCGGGTATGCTTGGCTCTGGGGTCTTTAGCCTTGCTTTCAACAGGTGTCTGCGTGGAATATAACTGCCCATAGAAACTCTCGATCTCCCTCAGAACTTCAGGCTTTAATGAGATTATGGGTCCGTCGTCAGTTTTCAGCTTCATCATCTGGCTTTGCCCAATAGACAGATCTCTCGCAAACACATTGGAGCTTTTATACCGCTCGATGGCCTCTTTAATACGATTCGTATTAAATTGATGAAGGTAGCTCGTCAAAGACTTACATATCTGCCTATTAAGCTGCCGATAACGATGAGCAACCGCTGAAATCTGGAGCCTCATTTCACGTCTCTGATCCATGAGTAGGAGTGTGTGGTCGGAGAGTTTCTTTAGCTTGGGTCGACGGGTCTTAAAGAATTTGGACCCTACCGTACGGACAGTATCCACCACCATATTGTTTAGATCGTCCACATCTATGCTGTTCGCAAGGGCTTCGAAGCGGTTTTGGAGTTGGAGTTGAAAGCTCTCGGAGTTTTGAATATGGGCCGGCAATGGTCGGAGTGTTGATTTTATCAGTCGAGATCTTTCCAGCTTTATGCTGATATTCAATGTGCCACGTACCATTCGGTGATTGCTCCCCGTCTTGACGGCGTTTATCACAGTGACATCATTGAATATTTGGTTTTTCGTCGACATGATAAAATTTATCTCATTTCTGACCATACCGTCCGGACTGACCCAGGTCCACATCCGGTTTCCCAAGTTTCTGAAGAAGGAGTTCATCATAAAGAGGTTCTCCTTTTCCATAAAGTCGGCCAGCATCTGGCCTCTGGCATTACGTTGCCCAACTCCAAATTGCCCCACTCTCAGCTCATTACCGCATTGTTTCCCCAACTTTGCATTGAATTCCCCATCATAACGGTGTAGTGGGTTTTGTAGCTATGCATGGCTTTAGTGATTTCCTCATACATAGCCTCCACTTCGTCATCTTGGTGCCTCGAGGTCGGTGCGTAAACCTGAATAACATTCAACGGATAGGTACCTTTTGGATATTCTGAGTTAGGTACGCCACCCTGGTCGACACACTTCCGATGGTAATTGCGTTGTTGACAAGGGACTTGTGGATGTTGAACCCGACACCACCTAGCTACTAGAGACCGTTGGTTGCCCTCCCGGTAGTATAGTAAGTTACCGGAATTGAAGATTTTCGAGTCCTCTCCCTCTCTTCGGACTTCAGATAACCTAATGACGTCCCAGTGTAACTTGCTTATAACTTCTTCCAACTCGACTAACTTCGTGTCGGTCCTCAGTGTGCGCATGTTATAGGTTGGGTGGTGCAGTTTTCATGATTGGTGTTAGCCGAGCCGCACCCAGGGATTCTTAGCACTCCCTGCCCCACCTTTACCATAGCCGCCACTGTAGCTAGGAATAGCGAGGCTGCCGGGGACTTGGGGCCGATTTAAGTAAAGCTATTTATATACATAGTTAGTAAATAATAAATAAATATAAATGTAGCTAGTAAATATTAAATAAAGCTAATTATTTAAATTTAAATTTTAATTATATGGAAACCATACTTACCCATAAGCATGGCCATAAGTTCTATTTGCGTTGAATAAACATTTATTAAACAAGTACATTCTAGTATTATTAAACTTAATTTCTTGGTTGTGGCAAAACTTACTAAGTGACTTACAAAAGCATTATAACTGCAACTTGGTTGTAAAATACGTTTGTGGCAAAACTAAATAATTACATTTTTATTTTTTAATTTAAAATAATAGAAAGTAACATCATTGCAAAATATTTAATAAATAAAAATAAGTCAATCATCATCAAATAAACATAAGTCATCATCAAAAGACCGACAGTAAATTATCTTCACCTTAAAAAGTTATCGCCATTTTTAACGAAAAAAATCAGAAAAACGTGAATATCTCGAAGCTTTGGTTTTGTTAGTCACAGAGGAAATAATCACTACGTTTTATTGTTAGTTATTTAATTTTGACACAACGGGGACGATATCGTCCCCGTCGTGTCAAAATTAAATAACTGACACTTTTGGCAAAATTCACTTTTTCAGTTTTTTGTGAAGTAGAAAGTGTTAGCTATATTTTGGTCTTTATCACGTTGCGATATGATTGATATCTGCAAAGATATCTTCAGTTTAGTGAAACTATTGACCATATATTACAACAGTGTTTGTTGTAGAATTAACGTGGAAAAACCGAATAACTTTTAAATGAATTAAATCACTACAGCTAAATGCGTCGCTTATACAAAAAAAAGTCAATAAGTAACTTTGTTTAATTCTGCCACAACTCACTGCGAAACATTGCTCAAATTTTGACTGTGGCAAAATTAAATAAATGCTCTTATTTGATTCTTTATTAAAATGTTGTGAATTGTACATAATTTTAAAATCTATATGTGCACTTAGTTAGTTTAGTCATAGACATTATGGTCACTTTTTGGCCTAAAGCTGCATTTTGTGATGGAAGCAAGCCGCTTTGCACAGTGATAGTGGGGGCCAAACTAAGCGATTTCATCCGAGGATAAACGAGATTCACCCCTTAGGAACAGAGATGGCGCCACTTGTTTAAAAAAATCTTTAAAAATTTCTAAAACCTAAACGGATGATCCGATTTTGTTGGTTAAGGTGTCTATCGACAGATAATCAGTTGTTTTACTATTAAAAAAATAATAAAGTAGCAGAAAATAATAATAAATACCAAAAAACCTTCATTATTGAAGAAAAAAAAATATTTTTTTCAGTATTTATTTAATTTTATAAAAATAATGTATGAATATGGTCCTCTTTTATTTATTTGTATTATTACCCATTTAGTTGCACGTTTAATAAAAAATACCGCATATCAATATCTTGTATAGTTCCAAAGTTATTGAAGAAAACACTACATGGTGCCGGTATATCCCTTAATTCGCTGAACAAAAAAATCTCAAAAGTGATATTTTTTCTTTACATATGCTTTATTTATGATCTCTATGTATACAGAAAAATAAAATAAAAAATCTATAATATACCAATTTTGAGAAATTATATGTATAATTCGGCGAGTGATCTTTATTCTTGAGTTTCGAAGGTGCTGGTTACCCTGAAAATAAAATAGCAATGAAAAATATCATAATAATAAAATAATAATAAAAGACGCTAAATAACATTTGAACTAAATCTTTATTTTACTTACGTTTTATTTTCGCATTCGCCTTTGCAGGTTTTGCACTGCAAAGTCCAAGGTAGGCTAACGCCTCGGCAGCCACAACGCATTGAGTCACAGTTCAATTTACATCCACAATGAAATGAGTGAACGGATTTAGACGAAATTTGGCACAGGGATAGATTTTAGTCTGGAATACTTAACACAGGCTTCTTTTCATGCCGATCATTGGTTTCCAAGGGAAGACTTACAACGATTACCGACTCCCACGCGGGCGGAGCCACGGGCAAAAGCTAAACATAGTATAAAACAAAGTCGCTTCCCGCCGTCTGTACGCTTCTCTTAAACTATACATAAAAATCGCAATAAAATCGATCTTTAAGTTTGGGAGCTAGGTTGCCTCAGAGTCCTCAGACAGACACACACACACTTCAATTATATTTTAACACCCCTTGCGTACGTCGTATATATGTAGATATCCTGTAGTATAATCAAATATCTTCACACTGACACCACATTAGCACAGTTTTACATAAGTAACTACATTGCACTGCACCCGTGCGAAGCCGGGGCGGGCCGCTAGTCAATTATAATCATCGACTAAAAGCAGGCTGGTGACAAGTCTTCCGCCTACTTCAGCCGCCCTTGAACAACATGATCTGCGTGCAGCGTCTAAGAGGGCGACATATATTATGGGGAAATGCCTCATGGATAAATCAATCCAAAGTCCATCTTCTTGGGGATGGAAAGATGTCAAAGATAGATGGACTCCACGATGGTCGAAGGTTACTGCAATTTGGCCAGAATTAAGCCTCCTTGACCATTGTGGATGTAAATTGAACTGTGACTCAATGCGTTGTGGCTGCCGAGGCGTTGGCCTACCTTGCACTTTACAGTGCAAAACCTGCAAAGGCGAATGCGAAAATAAAACGTAAGTAAAATAAAGATTTAGTTCAAATGTTATTTAGCGTCTTTTATGATTATTTTATTATTATGATATTTTTCATTGCTATTTTATTTTCAGGGTAACCAGCACCTTCGAAACTCAAGAATAAAGATCACTCGCCAAATTATACATATAATTTCTCAAAATTGGTATATTATAGATTTTTTATTTTATTTTTCTGTATACATAGAGATCCTAAATAAAGCATATGTAAAGAAAAAAATATCACTTATGAAATTTTTTTTGTTCAGCGAATCAAGGGATATACCGGCACCATGTAGTGTTTTCTTCAATAACTTTGGAACTATACAAGATATTGATATGCGGTATTTTTTATTAAACGTGCAACTAAATGGGTAATAATACGAATTAATAAAAGAGTACCACATTCATACATTATTTTTATAAAATTAAATAAATACTGAAAAAAATATTTTTTTTTCTTCAATAATGAAGGTTTTTTGGTATTTATTATTATTTTCTGCTACTTTATTATTTTTTTAATAGTAAAACAACTGATTGTCAGTCGATAGACACCTAAATCATCAAAATCGGATCATCCGTTTAGGTTTTAGAAATTTTTAAAGATTTTTTTAAACAAGTGGCGCCATCTCTGTTCCTAAGGGGTGAATCTCGTTTATCCTCGGATGAAATCGCTTAGTTTGGCCCCCACTATCACTGTGCAAAGTGGCTTGCTTCCATCACAAAATGCAGTTTCCTTTTCATAATTACTATGACTAGTTTGCCTATTTGGTACCGTGAATAAAAATAAAACAAGTAGAGTCAATATTCATCATCATCATCATCATATCAGCCGCACGACACACACTGCTGGGTTTAGGCCTCCCCCAAGGATCTCCACGATGATCGGTCCTGCATTGCCTGTATCCAGCGGCTTCCCGCGACCTTTACCAGATCGTCGGTCCACCATGGAGCGTCGTCCGGTGCGCAGTCGCCATTCAAGAACCTTTCCACCCCAACGGCCATCGGTTCTTCTAGTTATGTGTCCCACCCATTGCCACTTCAGCTGAGCAATCCTTCGAGCGATGTCGGCTACTTTAGTTTTACTGCGGATCTCCTCATTTCTGACTCGATCACGCAGGGAAACGCCGAGCATGGCTCTCTCCATTGCACGCTGGGTGACCTTGAGGCTTCTCATGAGACCCATAGTTAGTGACCAAGTTTCACTGCCGTAAGTCATCACTGACAACACACACTAGTCATAGACTTTCGTCTTGAGACACTGAAGTAAATCGGACACGAAGATTTTTCAGAACTTCCCGAATGTCCCAGTTGGATTTGACGAGAGATCTCTTAGCTTTTTCGAAGTTGGACTTACCTAACTGGACTGCCTGTCCTAGGTATACATAATGGTCAACAACTTAAAGTGTGGTGTTCCCAACATGAACTGGAGCGGGCACAACATGGGCATTGGACATGATTTTCGTCTTATTCATGTTCATCCTGAGACCCACTCTTTGGGAAGCACTAAAGAGATCTTCGAGCATTGTGTTCAGGTCTTCCAAGGTCTCAGCCATAAGAACTATATCATCGGCAAAACAACAACGGCGGTGTGTTAGATACTGGCCATTAATGTTGATGCTGAGTCCTTTCCAGTCTAAGAGTTTAAAGTCCTCCAACGCAGCTGTGAACAGTTTCGGAGAAATAACATCTCCTTGTCTTACACCTCGCTGCAGTTGGATAAGATTTGTGCTCTGGTTTTGTACTCGGACCGACATGGTGGCATTTTTGTATAAATACCTCAACACCTTGATATACCTGTAGTCCACTTAGCATCTCTAGAGAGACTGCAGCACCGCCCAGGTTTCAATCGAATCAAAGGCTTTCTCGTAGTCCAGGAACGCCAAGCAAAGTGGCAGATTATACTCCTCGGTCTTCTGTATGACCTGCCGTAGCGCATGGATGTGGTGGTGGATACTATAGACCACGGTCGGTCCTCAGTGTGCGCGGGTTATAGGTTGCCAGGTGCAGTTTTCGTGATTGGTGGTAGCCAAGCCGCACCTGGGGATTCTTAGCACCCCCTGCCCTGCCCCGCCGTTACCATAGCCGCTACTGGAGCTAGAAATGCCGGGGACTGAGGGCCTATTTAAATAAAGCTATTTATATAGTTAGTAAATAATAAATAAATATAAATATAGCTGGTAAATATTAAATAAAGCTTTTTATTTAAATTTTAATTATGTGGAAACCATACTTACCCATAAGTTTTATTTGCGTTTAATAAACATTTATTAAACAAGTACATTCTACTATTATTAAACTTAATTTCTTGGTTGTGGCAAAACTTACTAAGTGACATATAAAAGCATTATAACTGCAACTTGGTTGTAAAATACGTTTGTGGCAAAACTAAATAATTACTTTTTTATTTTTTAATAAATGTATATAAAATAACAAAAAGTAACATCTTTGCAAAATATTTAATAAATAAAGATAAGTCTGTTGTATAACATATCAAAAGACCGACAGTAAATTTTCTTCACCTCAAAAAGTTATCGCCATTTTTAACGAAAAAAACAGAAAAACGTGAATATCTCGAAACTTTGGTTTTGTTAGTTATTTAATTTTGACACAACGGGGACGATATGTTCTGTCGAAGCAGTGAGTAGTCGCACTATTGTTTTTCGAAATTCACCCTGTCGAAATAATTGACTGTCGAAATTCAGAATGGTCATTACCTACTATCTGCCGTACGAATAAAGAAAAATAAGTTCCTACTTAGAATAACCAATAATATTGCTTAGCAATATTATTCCGTACGTATTCAAGAACGCCCGAGCGGCCTCCTGGTCCCGGATAACAATGGAATATCTATTGTGTCTCATTTTCCGGGCGTTGAAAGGTTAAATCGATAACATTTTTACTAATATAAACAGTTTGCAATGTGGAGTGGCTGAAACGTTTTTCAGTCACCATTAGCAGCTGTGGTTAAGATTTGTAAATTAACTGTCCGCCTGTTCGCCCTTTCACCTGTCCGCCGTCTATCCTACATTTTTAAAGACTGTACTAAAGTAAATTATCCAAATATATTTATGATTGTACGGAACCCTCGGTGCGCGAGTCCGACTCGCTCTTGACCGCTTTTTTTCAATTAAGAATACCTACCTATTCCCGGAAAATTAGAGTAATGAATGAGACACAAAAGATTTTCCATTGTTGTGCGGCCCGATCGGGCCGCTCAAGGATTGAAAGATTAAGAATAACTATTTTAAGTGACGTGGGTTTTTTTTTACTTTTTAATTTTGCTTTTTATTTTAAACTTTTTAAAGAATTCATTTTTTATCTACTTTAATAACCGCTTCTAAATCGGTCAAACCGATTTATATACATAGGTATAGATAAACATACAGATTTATTTCCATAATATTTTTTTATCTTTCTTACATTTATTTTTATTTAAACTTATGATAAATGTATTTTTTGTAATAAAAAAACTTTTTTAACAAAAAAGAAAAACCTCCTTCAAAAAACCTAAAACAAAAACAGCTTCAAAATTAAATACCTCTAAAAAAGCGAGAAATAATATTCAAATCATTAGTTACGCAAAACATTATTAATAAAACACGTCTATTGAAGTCGGGTGGGGCTGGAAGACAAGTTATTTTTTTATATATCTGAAAGCCCCACCCGACTTCATTAGACGTGTTTTATTAATAATGTTTTGCGTAACTAATGATTTGAATATTATTTCTCGCTTTTTTAGAGGTATTTAATTTTGAAGCTGTTTTTGTTTTAGGTTTTTTGAAGGAGGTTTTTCTTTTTTGTTAAAAAAGTTTTTTATTTTCAACTTTTTAGTGGTAAGTTTGTAAGCATGTAAATATTTTTTAACTTTATAAAATATTTTCAATGGTAAAATGCCCACAACTCAAATTCCAAATTTACGCTGTTTGTTTTTGAGGAGTTCCGTTGTGTCTTCGTAGTCCAAGTCTAGTCCAGAACCTTGCATCGCAGACCATGGTTTGGTTTGTTTTGGATTGTCATAAACCTACCAAAATCCAAATCACTTTACATATACTATTTGAATTTGAGGAGTTCCCTTGTGTATCATCGAAGTTCAAAGTCCAATACCGATGAAATTAAAATGTAACCACTCTTGAAGTATACCCTTTCAAACAAAAAAATAATCATCTAAATCGGTACATAAACAAAGATGTTATGTTCGAAAATCCGTAAAAACACGTGTGATGGCAAGCTAAATAATTGTCATTTTTCAGGATTATGAAAAAACTACCAGCCAGATCTCTGTAATTTTTTTATGGGACCACACACGAACTATGTTCTTTAAGATAAAAAAAGAATTGTATAAATCGGTTAACACCTGACGAAGTTATGGTAAAACATACATAAAAAAAAAAATACCGACGACTTGAGAACCTCCTTCTTTTTTGAAGTCGGTTAAAAACAACTGTAATTTTAGCCTCTGTATAACATTAAAAATGAAACGAACATAAAAAAAAATATTCAGAGCCCAAAGTGCACATGCGCGAACTTTCCCCCACTCCGTCGAAAAAAAATTAAGATTAATGAAATGCCTCGTACTGTACTGAAGTGTACACAGGTACACCGGAGTCTCTCTCTACCGTCTGTACCTACTCGCGAAATGCACGGAACTTGTCGGTTCGTGTTCAATACAGTGCATTTCGGTACCGAAATAAAATAACGGTTAAATAGCGGTACCTTAAATAAAATGGGTATGACGTCATACCGATAAATAAAGGTACCGAAAAATTAAGGTATCAAAATAATGAAGGAATCGTTTTTAATAGGTATGACGTCATACCGATAAATAAAAGTACCGCAATTTTCCGGTAAATCAGTCCCTGCAATTAGCACGTGTATACGAAAAGAGCATGCTCGAGATTAAGCACGCTACTTAATCGCAAGCCGGTCTATTTTTCGTGCTAATTAGCACACTGAACGCAAAGCTAATCTGAACACGTTCTATGCGAGCATGCTATTAGATTGCTTTGCTACCTAATTTGTTTGTGTAGGCAGTTCGCGATGGCGAAATGATAAAACTTTAAATTTATAGTTCTTTACCGAAATTATGAATGTTAATTTATTTTTTGTTTTAAGGAATTATATACTTTTATGTATGTACGTGTATGTACAGGAAAACTCATAGAACAATTAAAAGTTGATTGACCCATTTAATTCATTTCGCACACGATTCCGCAAAGAAACGTCCATTTTGAATGCTGTAATAAGCATGTGTATCTCAGACGTGCTAGAAAGAAGTATGCTCGTAATAAGTATGCTTCTAAGGTCTGTGTTTTCATGAGCAAATGTACACACTCGGAGAGCATGCTATAAATGTAGCATGTGTATTCCAGGCTTTAGGGGTTGTTTTGTAACACGTTGTATGTATCTACCTGTATGGTCGGTTGATGCACCCATACACGTCCCTGTACCGGCCATACAAAGTGCCGTAGCTCACTCCCAATATTTCAGCCGCTTGTTTCATTTCTAACTCCTTCATTCTTACTGCTTCCATCACCTGGGGAAATTAAATAATATATATATATATATAAGGCGGTACCAAATTATGTAAAGGATCATCAATAATATATAAAGGAGCTCGGTGGCGCAGTGGTTTAGCGCCTGGCCCAACGATTGTGGAGGTTAAGCAACCTTCGCAAGGGTCGGTCATGGGATGGGTGACCAAAAATTTATTATCTCGAGCTCCTCCGTGCTTCGGAAGGCACGTTAAGCCGTTGGTCCCGGGTGCATTTGCAATGGTTAACACCCACCAATCGGCATTGGGCCCGCGTGGTGGGTTATGGCCCGTCCTCCTTATCCACCCATAAGGAAGGTCTATGCCCCAGCAGTGGGGACATTAAAATGGCTGATGGACACACCAAATTATGTGATGATACTTAAACAGGTGATAGTGTTGCTAGATAGTACTATAGTACTAATATACTATAGTACTATCTAGCAACACATGAGACAAGTAAGCTTAGGTTGCTCATTGCACACAAGACTGTGGGTTGCAGCCCGAGCCGTAGGCGAGGGCGTAACTCAGCCGAGTTTGCAATACGCAAGAGCTCACGAGTTTCATACGACGTTTTTCAACACATTTCCGAGGAAAAAACAAAGTAGTTTACCACACAGCAACTAATAAGGCAAAAACAAAATATGAAAATTATGGGAAAAGGCGCGTAGGTTTTTTTTGTTTTTTTCACACGCCCAATGCACGAATATTTTGCGAACAAAGGGGTGAGTGAGCATACAGCCTACTTCAAAATTATAACTAAGTGATAAAATGCAAATATTTTAATATTTTATAACAAAATATTGTGAACAATGAATAATTTGATAATAATAAATGGTTGTTTAACTTAATTAAGGACTTACACGTTTATTTTTTCCAAAAATGTGTATGAATTTTCAGCGGCATAAAACCTCTTTGTTGTTACTAAAAAAAAATATTAAAACATACCCTTTTAACGTAAGTTTCCTCCCAGAACTGCGGTCTCCTTCCGTGTTGTAGGTAGTCGCTTAATTTTATCACGTCCGGAAACCGGGGGTCGGTGGGACCCGATTTTGGGCCTATCGTCACTGGAATAAGGATTATACTCATGAACTTTGTCTGGGGATCAAGCAGCGAACTAAAGCCTATGGAAGTGTAATTGCAAACAAATATTGCTTAAAAAATGGCACCACGACGAGGCCGAAAAAATACAACCCGCTCAGCTTTAGTCGGGCCAGCCACGCACCTGGTGACTGACGTTAGTGTTCTTTACAATAATTGCAGTTTGTAATGTAGAGAAAAGAGAGAAAGAGAAAGTTTATTAGAAATGACGTCCTGTGTAGTCAAATGGTGTAAAAGACGCAAAGAAGGCAGTAAAAATATGCAGAAATAACATATAATATTTTTTCGTTTAAGTATAGAAAATATCTCTGAGTATACAAATTATGGTCGCTAAAAAGCAACCAGTACTCAGACGCTCTGTGCTGCATAATAAAATGCCCGCATTTTTAGCTCCATCCACTTAATTATATTTTTCGTGTGGTGCCATTTTTGAACGCAATGCTTGTTCCATAGATTTTAGTTCGTTGGGATCAAGGTGTTTTCATACAAACGACGTAACTTTGAAGCCTTGGTTTTCTGCAAGGTATGTACCGTGCTGTGATTTGATGATGGCCACCCAGGGAGTAAATGGAGGAGATTCAGATCGCTACACACACCCAACTGACCTGATTAGCATTCTAAAAGATAGAAGGGTCAGAGTTCTCAGTTTCAGGATTTCTATATATTTTAATGCTATTTTCGCGGTTTTCTTAAACATGTCCTTCTATATTTTAGAATGGTGGTCAAATCAGTTGGGTGTGTATTGCGATCTGGATCTCCTCCATTCACTCCCTCGATGGCCATCATCAGATCACAGCTAGGTCAATCCCTGGCGGAGAACCAAGACTTCAAAGTTACCCCTTTTGTATGAAAATCGGCAAGTGTTTCTAATTATCCGGCCACCACTATACAGGATGTCCCAAAACTTTGACACACGGAGGGAAAGTATCTTAAATATTGAAGATGCGAAATTTTACTGAAAGAAGACTTCATTTTGTTTTTAAAAAGAAATGAAACTGCATTTAAAGAAATAAAAAAAAAATTGCTCTCGATTCCATACAAATTGATACAATCTGTAATAAATATTTTTTTTAATGTTAAGTTACACGGTTTTCCTTTTGTTTAAGGTTCTGTGTCACTAAAGAAGAAATAATCCTTATGAGTAACCCTTTCGATTAGTATCATAAAAATAAACAAAATATATTTTGCTTTTTTGGTTGGTTCGATTTCCTGGTTAAAGCAGGCGATTTTTCAAAACTTTTTTAATGCAGTTCCAATTATTTTTAAAAACAAAATGAAGTCTTCTTTCAATAGAATTTCCTATCTTCAATATTTAAGGTGCTTTCCCTCCATGTGGCAAAGTTTTGGGACACTCTGTATACCGGGTGTAACAAGACCTTCAACGAAGCCGAGGTCTATGTATTCTGCCCATCATCAGGACCATTTCTGTTCAAAATTATTGCTGAAAAAAAAAATATCAATTTTTGGTGTTTTTATTTTATTTTATTTTTATTTTTATTTATTTGGCACAGAAACAATAAACAAATTATAACTTAACAAAAAAGAAATGAGCTTATATCTAATAACATGTTAAATTTGTATATCTATTACATCCATGCACAACATTTGACTACACACATGGTTAAAATGTAATTATATAATATATATTTTTAAGATATTAAGGGTTAGTTAGCAAAGACATTATTTTATTTTTAAATTTAGATAAACTGTAATGAAAAATATCTAAATCCTTATGAAGATCATTGTACAGGGTGCACATTCGGGGTATCGGACTGAACCGTGAAACATTATTTGAGGAGGAATTTGTCGAGAACAAATGCTGTCTCCGAGTAGATTTTTTAGGTGGCCTAAGTGAAAGCTGGTCCAGGATTGTTGTATCTAATTGAGAATGTAAAATTTTATATAATGTAAGTAAGTCTGCAATTTTACGTCTTTTTTCTAATGTATTTAATTTAAATGTATTTATTCTATTTTCATGTGTAACCAGTGTCTGCTTTAATATAAATTTCCCACATAATCTGCTAATAAATCTCTTTTGAATGGATTCTAGTCTTTTTATATGTATACCATAATGAGGGCACCATATTATACTACAGTATTCAACTATACTTCTTACCAGAGAAGTATAGAGAGTTAGTAAGCTGGATGGTTTTTTAAATGGTCGCGTGATTCTAAATATAAATCCTAATGCTTTCCTAGCCTTTAAGACTATTGCATCATAGTGTGACCTGAATGAAAGTTTGGTATCGAGTATCACTCCTAAGTCCCTCACAGTTGTAACACGATCTAATTCTAAATTATTTATTTTATACGGGAAATGGACCAGTTTATTCTTTTTAGTGAAAGAGATACACTGACACTTTTTAATATTCAAGGACATATTATTATCAATACACCATCTGTAAAGTCTATCAATATCTGACTGCAAAGCTACACAATCTTGTTGCGTATTTATCTCACGGTATATTTTTAAATCATCTGCATACGCTAGACAGTTGCTATCAAAAATGTCAAGTAAGTCGTTTATAAAAACATTAAATAACAAAGGACCTAGGTTAGATCCTTGGGGGATTCCTGATTCCGCCTCAAAAGGCAAAGAGTCGTAACCTTGCACAGCTACTAATTGACTCCGGTTCATTAAATATGACTCTAGCCATCGAAGCAGAGCTCCATGTATACCCAGATATTCTGCCTTAGCACACAACACACGATGATCTACCCTGTCGAATGCCTTAGCAAAGTCGGTATAGATTGCATCCATTTGTCCCTTTCTATCAAAAATGTTACTAATATCATGCGTGTATGTCAGTAAATTTGTTGCCGTAGATCTAGACGAGACAAACCCGTGTTGTTTTGAACTTAAGACTGATTTGAAATAATGGTATAGGTAATGGTAAACTAGAGACTCAAATATCTTTGCAAAACGACTCAAGATACTGATAGGTCGATAGTTAGAGACATCATTCTTACTTCCTGATTTATGTATTGGCACTATCTTTGAGATCTTCCATAGTTCAGGGAAGTGTCCAGACTCGAGTGACTTATTAAATACAATGCTAAGGGGTGCAATTAATCCTTCGGCACATTTACTTATAAATAATGGGGGGACACCATCAGGGCCGGCACCCTTGTTACGATCAAGTGCTTTTAGTGACTTTTCAATTTCATTTGGGGTGATATTAATGCTTGCAAGCGAGGTGTTTGTTGTTCGGCCTTGTGGGACATAGTTATTATTTTTATTGGGATTGTAAACTGATGCAAAATACCTAGCAAATAAATTTGCTATACCGTATCCATTATCGGCGTGGTCATCGTTATAGTGCATCATTTTAGGGTACATATTGCTTTCATTTTTTGATTTAGTGTACCGCCAGAAAGACTTAACATCACGGTGCAAATTGTCCTCTAATCTAGAAATAAATGCTCTAAAACATTTATCCAGTCCTTCCTTTGCCCTATCTCTTAGTACGGAATAACTATCAAAATCACGTGGATTGTTATATCGCAAATGTTTGTTATGGTATTTGTCTTTTTCTTTAAATACTTTTATTAAGGATTTAGAAAACCAGTAGGGGTATTGCTGTGGTTTTCTCAATGACTTAGGAGTATTTTCATCAATAACAAGCCATAATAAATCATAAAATTTGTGCAAGAAACTATCACAGTCAAGTTCTGCGTATTGTCCCCAATCAATTTCATTAAGTTCACGTATACATGCTTCATAATCGGTTTTGTTAAATAAATATCGTTCCGTGACATTGGCGTTCATTGATCGCGGTCTCTCACATTGCAGCAAAATAGACAGGGGGGGATGATGTGCATCTATTCTACTGATTGGTTGAGATTTATTGATTTTACATTTAATTGTTGACTGAGAAAGGACAAGGTCTAATATTCTATTATTTTGATTACGATTTGTGTTGTGTTGAACTAGATTTAGGGTAGTTACTAATTCCACAAAGCATCTAGATTTCATTGAATTGTGTGATAAGACATAGCTCGGAGATACATCTGCCCATGTGATATCATCCAAATTGAAATCACCAATCACAAGACTTTCATAATCAGACTCAAGAATTACCTGCTCACAAGAATCCAGCAAATTGGTCATAATCAAGATATGATGGGAGGTACACGGAACATATGTTTATCCACTTATTGCCAAGCCTAACACGGACCCATATATCTTCCACAGTTGATTGCCATTCTTTTTTTAGTTCAGAATGAAGTGTATTTTTGACCGCGATCAAGACACCTCCGCCATGGTGTTTGTTATATCGTTTTTTAAATTCAACTGGCCTATCACGTCTGTAGGTTATATATCTATTATCAATGAAATTTGTTGATTGAACATCATCATGGAGCCAAGTTTCACAGAGACAGATTACATCGTAATCATTACACAATATATTATTATAAATATCAGAAAGTTTAGAATTAACGCCTCTTATGTTTTGATAGTAAATGGATAGGGAAGCCATTGTAAACTTATAGTAATACATATAGTTGTGCGATTAAAAATTAAATATACAAAAGACAGTGTCTAGGTCAATACATGTTAAAAAAGCATTGCATACATTACCACGCAATTAGGGCATGCAGAATCGGACCTCTTTGAAGAATCGAAAATTTCGATTCCGATTCCTTGGTCGGAATCGGGTACCCGGTTTTTTCGATTCTTTTTTGGGTTTTTTGTTTACATTTTTGTTTCATGTTAAGTAAAGAAAAAACGCTTTTTTTAATATTTTCTTATTAAAATAAAATTATTTACAAATAAAACACGAAAACATAAAAGAAACAGCTACCTAATTCTTACAGGGTCTATAGTAGGATAGGCAGGAGTAGGACTCCTACCGTGTGTTACTAATACTGTTTCATTTCTTCTAGTCTTCTCTTACAATAAATAAAGTAACAATAAATTGCACAGGAATTAACGATAGGAACAATAACATTCAAACGTAAAAGTAAGGAATCAAGGAAAAAAGCAAAAAAGTATTACGTACTAGTATGTACTGAGGAATTAATGAAACGCGTCCGTGCTATAACAAGTTTATTGCGAGACAAAGGCCCGAACATCGATGCTTTAATGACTACCCACATTCGTATTGTATAGATACCCGCATTACATACACAACACCTCACCACTTATTTAATAACAATACAATAACAAAATATTCATTTGAAACAAGTAGGTAATAATCAGAGTGACTAAACTACGAGTACTTAATCACATTTCATCTTACAAGGTAAATACGCTCTAAGTAATATACATATTGATGAAATCAATCAATTTCAAGGCCATATCTTTTGACAGGGTGTCGTACCCGTTTGGAACTTGAATCGTGGGTTTCGGGCGGCGGTGCAGGTGAAGGAGGCGCGGGCTCAGACCGATTTGTACTCTCACGGTCAGTGTCGGCGGCGCGGACGGGGCCACTGAGAATCGCGGGATCGGTTGTATCATCAAGTGGTACGACCGAGTCTGTCTCATCATCCTTGTTATCTCTGCTTACTATAGGATCAGATGAAGGGGCCGTTAAAGAACTTCTAGACCTCCTCTTTAGCTGGTCGATATGCCGATGTGCCTGCCTACCCGTGCTATCCCTAACTCTGTAGTTGGTCGAGCCTAGTTTCTCTAGTACTTCTCCGGGAAGCCATTTTTGATTGTCTTTAAAGTTCCTAATTAATACACGCTCGCCCGATTGGAAATCACGTTGTGCACCTCCTACTTTGTCTAATTGCCGCTGTTGTGCTTTCATGACAATGTTATTTCTATCCGGTTTTAAAACATCTAATCTCGTTCTTAAATTCCTATTTTGTAAAATACGAGCAGGGCTGTCCCCTGTAGCAGAATGCTGCGTATTTCGATACAACAATAAATATCGATGAAGTGCCGTTTCCACATCGATATTATCTCTAAGTGCTTTCTTTATCACCGATTTACACAATTTAACTGCATTTTCTGCCGCACCGTTGGACGACGGATGATATTTTTTTTTTTTTTTTTTGTTTGTTTATCCACAATCAGTTGGCCACTATAAGTGAATGCGTTGTCAGTCTCTAATAATTGCGAAGAGTGTGCCCTCCATTGAGAGCACTACTCCATGTGCTACATCCAGGAGCTACATACGCTCCGGCAGTGACGGGATATTATGCCTTTTAAGCCGGTTACAGTAGGATTGTCTTGTAAGTGCGACTGCTAGCTCGTTGGGATGCTGAGCAAGTCGTTTCTGATATCTTGTAGATGTAGCCCGGATTTCTTCCTTTACTGTGCTCATTTGTAGGTTCTCATGGATCTCGTTGTTTGTTACAAACCAGGGCACATTCGATATGGTTCGCAGGATAACATTCTGCAGTCTTTGTATTATGCTTATGTTGGAGTTACTCGCGCTGCCCCACAGCTGAATGCCATACATCCACACGGGCTTAAGGAGGGCTTTGTAAATTAGTAGTTTGTTATCTACAGAGAGTTTACTGTTCCGTCCAAGTAACCAGAGTATATTTCTGTATTTCAGGTTAGGTTTCCTCACGCTTCGCCTTTATGTGATTTTTCCATGTCAGCCTGCGGTCGAGATGTAATCCAAGGTATTTCACATTTTCTTTGTGGGGTAAAATGTTGTCTTCTAGAGATACAGGTGGACAATCCCCTTTTTTGAGGGCAAAAGTTATGTGTACCGACTTAGTTACACTTGCTCTAATCCTCCATTTCTTTAACCAGGTACTTATTTCATCTAGCCCCTTTTGGAGAGTATTAGATGCCACGACCGAACATTTATTGGTAGCTAATATGGCAGTGTCACCGGCAAAGGTTGCCGTAGTTACGCCTGTTATTGTTGGCAAGTCTGCAGTAAATATTGTGTATAACACTGGTCCCAGTACAGACCCCTGGGGTACACCTGCTTTGATTTCAAAGAATTTTGAGGTTTCAGTAGATTCTTTCACTTGAGATATTCTGTCTGCTATGTATGATTGAAATAGAGGATGATAACTGTGAGGGAGGCAGTTTTTTAATTTACATAGTAGACCCTCGTGCCACACTTTATCAAATGCCTGTTGAATATCCAAGAATGCGGAAGAACAAAACTCCTTATTTTCCAGCGCCTTTCTGATCTCCTCTGTTACTCGATGCACCTGTTCTACAGTAGAGTGGTTTTGTCTAAAACCAAATTGATGATCTGGTATTGTTCTATTTTCCTTAAGAATGGGAAGTATTCTTTTTAAAATGATTCTTTCGCATACTTTTGACAGTATTGGTAGAAGGCTGATGGGTCTATAGGATGAAACATCGTTCGGCGGCTTGCCGACCTTAGGAATCATAATAATTTGGGATACCTTCCACATAGTGGGAAAATGTTGTGTTCTGAATATGCCGTTATATAGAGTGGTGAGGAATACTACAGCTCTTTTGGGTAACTTGGTCAATATTTCTTTTGTAATAAGATCGAAACCAGGAGCCTTTCGATCATTTAAGGCTTTTATTGTTGCCCACACCTCTTTAACAGAAACTGGTTCCGGCGGTAACGACATCTGGTAAGGTTGATCTAAAACATTATTCACATATGTGCTCGATTCCTGGTCATTTGTAGCATTTGGTGAGAAAACATTAGCCAGATGATTGGCAAACAAACTTGCTTTTTCTGTTGCACTTTTAGCCCAGCTATTATCACTTTTTCTTAAAGGAGGTTTACATTCTTGGGGTCCGTTTAATGTCTTAGTGAACTTCCATAAGGAATGGCCAGTGGATCCATTAGGGGCAAGTGATTCCAACTTTGCTTGAAGTGTAGTGTCGTGCCAATCTTTAAGAAGTGCTCTCAATTCTTCTATCTCTCTATTCAGTTTACGCCTATCGTCACTATGCCTGCTTTGTTGCCATACGCGCCGAGTCCTTCTTTTTTCTAGTACTTTTTGTCTTATTTCCAGTGGTATGTTAGCGCAATGGGGTTTTTGTACTACAGTGGGGGTAGTTTTCCAACAAGCTTCCTGGATCAACGTAGTAATGTGTTTTGTAGCTTCCTCTATTTCTTCCGGTGATTTTAGGGACATTTTCATGTTTATGTTATCATTAACATATTCCCGAAATGAGTACCAGTCGGTCTTGTTATTGGAGAGCTGTGGTGGTCTTTCAACTTCAATAACCATGGTGCTAGCTGTTAGCAATACAGGAGAGTGGTCCGATGAGGTATCTAGACATGATTCTGGTTTGAAGTAATGGTGAGACAATCCTTTGGTGATAAAAAAATCCAGGAGATCTGGAATTTTGTTTAAGTCTGTGGGCCAGTAGGTTGGTTCAAAAGTCGATAAGGTATGCAAGTTGTTTACCGTTACGCTAGATAGCAGTTGTCTACCTCTTGTTGTGATAAGTCTCGAACCCCAGGAAGTATGTTTTGAGTTCCAGTCTCCACCAGCCACGAAGCGACCACCAAGAGAGCTGAAGAATTCGGAAAACATATTTTCTGTTATTTTATGTTTAGGTGGGCAGTAGACGGCAACGATATTGAAATATCCACAATGGTCTTCAATCGCGACTGTGGTAGCCTGTATATGGTTTTTCTTAAATTCTGGTAGTAGGTGGTGTTTAATAGTTTCCCGTATTATGACTGCTGTGCCTGCGTGCCCTGTTCCATCCGGGTGATTGGTCGTGTATGTACGGTATCCACGGATATTTACTTTAGACGCATCAGTACAATGAGATTCCGAGATGAGGACGATATCAAGTTTTTGTTGTCTTATTAGTAAGTCGACTTCGTTCTTGTTCGGTGATAAGCCATTTACGTTCCATGTTGCTATACGCAAAGACGCCATTAGGACAATTTGTTTATCAGTGTCGTTATGAGCTGCATAAGGGTGCCCATTTGTTGTAGGATTAATTCGAACTTTTCGGATTGTTTCAATAATATTTTTTCTATTACACTCATCTTAGGCTCTGAACTTTCAGATGTATTGTTGTGTTCTTTCTTTGTCTCCCACTTTGTTTGTTTGTTTGCTTCTGTGGCAGATTTTGCTTTTTTATTGTGGGTATGTACAGCTTCAGCGTATGTTGCGGGTCGGAGTTCAGAATCTCCTTTACATTCAGGGATGGGGTTCGGTGCAATTTTCGGCTTTGGTAGAAGTGGTGCTGCTTTTCTTGAGAGGATTTCACGGTATACCTCACAGCCTTTATAATTAGCTGGATGGGCGCCGAAACACAATGCGCATTTAGCCGGGGTATTTCTGTCTTTCTTAGTGCAGTCTGACGTTTTATGCTGTTGAGCGCATTTAACACAGCGGTATGGCCTCATGCAATTGTTCTTCGAATGCCCATACTGCTGACATCTTTGGCATTGGACAATTGTTTTTTTCTTTTTCGGATCTTCTATTATAACTGCCTGGTGGTATACATATTTTAATTCTTTGACAGCCTTGTTATTAGGTCCTAGTAAGAGGTTAACAAAGAATGTTGATGTGGGATTTTTTTCTAGGCCATATCGAGCATTGATGATCTCTCCCGCTACTGAGTTACCTGTACTTTCAATTGCTTCTACTATTGCACTTGTGGGAGTTGAATGATGGAGATTTCGAATCACTATTCTGTAGTTCCTCTGATCTTTTCTGGTAAAAGTATGTCCTATTAGCCCTTTTTCACGGACTAGTGAAATAAGATTTTTATATACTTCCACCTGAGTGCAGCTAACTCTCATTTGGTTTCGATTTACTATTTTATAGGTGAATTGATCCCTTTCAGCAACACTTTCAAGTAATTCTGTAAGTTTGCCGACATCTTCTACTCCATCCTTACTTAATAGTCACAGGTTTGTTTGTTTATTTGTTTGTTTGTTTGTTTGTTACGCCTTCACGTCTCAACTATTGAACCGATTGTCATGAAATTTTGCATACACGTTGTCAGGGGTACAGAGAAGGACATAGGGTACCATTCATCCCGAAAAAAAGTATTGTTCCCGAGGGATAGCAAAAAACCTTCCACGCAGACGAAGTCGCGGGCGGCAGCTAGTATAGAATAATTGGAGGGGGCTTACTTGGTTTTCTTTCTTTGATTTGTTCTTCCTTGTCATTAGTGTCTATGGGCAAGACACCAAATCTATTTGAGGTCCTTACTTCTTCGGGAGATGGAGTTTGGTTTATCTTTTTCCTTTTAGGGTTTCTAGTTGTTGGTATTCTTTGCCATTCCGGAGGTTTATGGGTTGTGGGTGGATGTTCGTCAGTTTCAAGGTCTGAATCAATATTCACAATTACAGGTGGTGAGGCCGGTGGTTGATCATCCTTTGGCAGATTGCCTGTAGAGTAGCTTCTAGACCTGCTAACAAACAGGCCAGGGTGAAAGGCCTGTTGAATCATTCTTCTATTTCCAGTAACATTTACCGACACAGAAGCCTGGTCACCTACTTCTATGCAGTCTTCGGTAGCTAATTTCACACTCTCTGGCCCGGGTACCAGAGAGCGCCGGGGGTTAGCCGGGTCGCATGACAAAACACATTCCTTATTCAACTTATTCATTACGAGAGGGGGGGTTGGGAAAATACTGACAGTGCTTTCCCAAGGCACTGTAGCCACGACGTTCAGAGGGGATTTAATTCCTCTTGGCTTGTGGTAGCCATAGACAGGTTAGTTGACCGCCGCCTGTGACTCGGCGTTGTTGCTCGTTTAGCACCACCCGGGGGACACGTGTAGGGTGGGCCTCGGAAAAGGTGGTAAGTCCTACGGACGCGAGCAACTCATCCCCAATTTATGTCTCGTAGTGGACATAAAGGAGCCTCAAAATGAAACCCAAAATAGTTTTCAACTGAATTTTATGCAAAAATTTCAAAAACTTTACAGAGCTACGTAATCGGTATAGTCGAACAAAAAAAGGTGAAGGTATGACCAATATTAATTGTTAGCTTTTCCTTATGAAATTGACAAGTTGCGATGTAGCGAGTGAAGGTCTTGCTGCTAATTTACTGGCAGGCGTTGGTGGGCCTGAACATCTTCCCCCTCGTTGAAAGGCTGCCTTTCAACCCTTTAATTCTTCAGCCGTTGGCAAAGGGCATAAGCGAACCAAAGGTCTTCTCACAAGTCTCTTAGCAGTTTTGATGTCAGCAACTCTATCAATTCCATCTGTACCAGGGTACAAGTGAGCCACTCGTCCAAAGCGCCAACAAAGAGGTGGAGTATTATCTTCATGTATTAGGACCAAATCACCCAGGTTAACTCTTGAAGTATTGGTGCGCCATTTCGAGCGTTGTTGAAGTTCTGCTACATATTCTTTCTGCCATCTCGTCCAGAAGTGTTGTCGGATTTTTTCAATACGCTGGTATCGCTGAAGACTGATCTCTTTAGTCTCTTGAAGATCTGGTGTGGGCAGTGAGGTAAGCGGTCTCCCGATAAGAAAGTGACCGGGTGACAGGTAATTGAAATCTTCAGGAGAGGACGAAAGGGGACAGAGAGGACGGCTATTTAATATCGCCTCAATCTGAGCAAATAACGTTAAGATTTCCTCGAAAGTTAAATGACTATTGCCAACCATACGTCTCAAATGAAATTTGGCAGATTTGACGCCGGCCTCCCAAATACCACCAAAGTGGGGAGCATAGGCAGGTGAAAAGACGAATTTAATTTTTTCTTGATTGGCAAAATGACTTATAGAATGTTCATTTATTTGAATGAAATCCTTAATTTCTTTGGCCGCAGCAACAAAATTGCGACCGTTATCGCAGAATATTTCCACTGGCTTGCCTCTACGTGCAATAAATCTGCGAAGCGTCATAACAAAAGCATTTTTAGACAAGTCACTGACTGACCGGGTGACAGGTAATTGAAATCTTCAGGAGAGGACGAAAGGGGACAGAGAGGACGGCTATTTAATATCGCCTCAATCTGAGCAAATAACGTTAAGATTTCCTCGAAAGTTAAATGACTATTGCCAACCATACGTCTCAAATGAAATTTGGCAGATTTGACGCCGGCCTCCCAAATACCACCAAAGTGGGGAGCATAGGCAGGTGAAAAGACGAATTTAATTTTTTCTTGATTGGCAAAATGACTTATAGAATGTTCATTTATTTGAATGAAATCCTTAATTTCTTTGGCCGCAGCAACAAAATTGCGACCGTTATCGCAGAATATTTCCACTGGCTTGCCTCTACGTGCAATAAATCTGCGAAGCGTCATAACAAAAGCATTTTTAGACAAGTCACTGACTACTTCCAAATGGATACACTTATATCTAAGACATACAAACAAGCAAAGGTAACATTTTATCAGTTTAGCGCCGCGACCCCTACGGTTAAGTATGTAGAATGCTCCCGCAAAATCAATTCCTACTGACAAAAACGGAAAATCAGGTGTTATTCTTTGTGGTGGTAAATTGCCCATTTTTGGACATAGAGTTTTACCACGAGCACGCCTACACATAACACAGTTAAAGACCGTCCTTCTTGCTAAATAGCGTCCATTAATAGGCCATATTGTTTCTCTAACAACGGCAAGCAGTAGTTGCGGACCGGCATGCATGTGTTTAAAACAAAACAGTTTAATGATCTTTGATAATTAGTGTTTAAAGATTTAATTTGTATGTTGCACCTTTCGACAGCTTGATTTGAGCTTACGTTACCTATGCCAATGATTTTAGTTGCAGTGATAGGATTTGATTTTAGTGAAAGTCTGGTCTTTAGGGACTCAGTGACAAATGAGGATTGACTGCCACAGTCTAGTAAGGCGCGAACTTTAATCTTTTGCTGATTAAATGGATTCGACGCCTCAACTATGGCAGTTGACAAAAGCACGACCTGATTGGCGTGGTTGGAATAGTTAACAAATGTTTCGATTTGATCGGTTTGTTCATCTGTGGTTAGAAGATTGTTTACTGATACTGGACGGTGAAGTAAACTATTGTGTTTGCGTTTACATTCACGACAATCAGGTCGTGCTTTTGTCAACTGCCATAGTTGAGGCGTCGAATCCATTTAATCAGCAAAAGATTAAAGTTCGCGCCTTACTAGACTGTGGCAGTCAATCCTCATTTGTCACTGAGTCCCTAAAGACCAGACTTTCACTAAAATCAAATCCTATCACTGCAACTAAAATCATTGGCATAGGTAACGTAAGCTCAAATCAAGCTGTCGAAAGGTGCAACATACAAATTAAATCTTTAAACACTAATTATCAAAGATCATTAAACTGTTTTGTTTTAAACACATGCATGCCGGTCCGCAACTACTGCTTGCCGTTGTTAGAGAAACAATATGGCCTATTAATGGACGCTATTTAGCAAGAAGGACGGTCTTTAACTGTGTTATGTGTAGGCGTGCTCGTGGTAAAACTCTATGTCCAAAAATGGGCAATTTACCACCACAAAGAATAACACCTGATTTTCCGTTTTTGTCAGTAGGAATTGATTTTGCGGGAGCATTCTACATACTTAACCGTAGGGGTCGCGGCGCTAAACTGATAAAATGTTACCTTTGCTTGTTTGTATGTCTTAGATATAAGTGTATCCATTTGGAAGTAGTCAGTGACTTGTCTAAAAATGCTTTTGTTATGACGCTTCGCAGATTTATTGCACGTAGAGGCAAGCCAGTGGAAATATTCTGCGATAACGGTCGCAATTTTGTTGCTGCGGCCAAAGAAATTAAGGATTTCATTCAAATAAATGAACATTCTATAAGTCGGATGATATGGTGCTGAAAAACATTGCTCGATTCCATTGCACTTAAAGAATGTTTTGAAGGTGTCACTGGTGAATGGCGGTCCGTTGTCAGACACTACAACGCGCGGTAAACCAAATTGAGCGAAAAGACGCCTTTTAATTACTTCAGAAGCATTCGTAGTTGTCATTTTAAAGACCTCAATCCATTTTGATGTTGAGTCTACAATTACTAAAAACTTAAAATTATTAATTGGACCCAAAAAATCCATGTGCAAGCGTCGCCAAGGTTGCGGGCACCAAGACCACGGGCGCGGCGCGTGCGCGGGCGGAGCAGGTGCCAGTGCCGCGCAAGTATGGCACGCGCGGCACAACGCTTCAATCTGCTCATCCAGCCCGGCCCACCACACGTAACTCCGCGCCAAACTTTTCATCTTTACAATTCCTAAATGTGTTTCATGTAGTTCCCTTAGTATATTATCTCGGCACTTCTCTGGAATTATTGCCCTATGACCCCACATGAGACACCCTAACTCTAAATATATTTCACTTCTACGATTAAAGTACGGTTGTAATTGTTTAATTTCGACTTCAGCTGGCCAACCATCCTGAACATAACTGAGCACTCTGCCTAAAATTGAGTCTTTCTTTGTCTCATAGCACACCGTTTTATAGTCAAACAACAAAGCGTCTCGAGCAAAGTGTAAATAAGTTTGCTCTGGGAGGCACTCTTTTTCCGTAATAATATTTTCATTTAAAGGTAAGCGAGATAATGCGTCAGCATTATTTTTATTAGTACTTATGTACTCGATATCAAAATTGTACGCGGACAAAATGATAGCCCATCGTTGAAGACGGCTCGCAGCCATACACGGAACTCCCGCTTTTGGGCCAAAAATAGTCACAAGTGGTTTGTGGTCCGTGCGCAATATGAATTTTCTACCGTACAAATACTGATGAAATTTTTTAACGGCAAATATAATAGCGAGTGCTTCGCGCTGTATTTGACTATATTGTTGCTCGGCCGGCGTGAGCGCACATGACGCATAGCTGATCGGTCGCTCGGCGCCGCTCGCTGTCTGCTGCGCGAGGACGGCCCCCACTCCCCGCGCGCTCGCGTCGCATGTCACTATCAACGGTTTATCTTGATCATAGTGCAAGAGCACACCTGCACTTGTCAATAACTTTTTAATTAAAAGAAATGCTTCTTCGCATAGTTTACTCCACTTCCAACAAGATGCCTTTTTTAATAAACTATATAAGGGGGTTAAATGTGAACTCAGATTTTTTTATAAATTTTGCATAAAAATTAACCATACCTAAGAAAGATCTTAGCTCCGAAACATTTGAGGGTCTCGGTAGTCTAATTATGGCTTTTATTTTGTCGGGATCTGTATGAATACCATTTTTATCAACGATATAGCCTAAATATGCAACCGAGTCAGCGAAAAAATGGCATTTGTTTTTGTTCAAACGTAAACCATTTTTGTGTAATCTTTCAAAAACGGTTTCGAGTATTTTCATATGCGTGGCCGTATCTTTTGCTGAAATGAGCAGATCATCCATAAAGACCGACACCCCCGGAATATTTTGCATAATACTAGTCATAATTCGCTAGAAAATCGCAGGACTAGATGCCAAACCGTATACTAGTCTATTATATCTAAATAAGCCGCAATGGGTATTTATAACGGTGTATTTCTTTGACTCGTCCAATTCTATTTGATTGTATGCTGAAGATAAACCAATTTTTGAAAACTGAACGCCACCATTAAGTTCAGCAAACAATTCATCTACCCTAGGCAAAGGATACCTATCGACCAACAAAGAGGGGTTAAGAGTTACTTTATAATCGGCACATATACGTAATTTACCATTCGGCTTACTCACAACAACTAGGGGCGTGGCCCACTCAGAAAATTCAACAGGCTCAATCGTACCGTTTCGAAGCATGTTGTCTAGCTCCTGGTCCACCTGCTCCCGCAGCGCGTACGGCAGTGGGCGCGCGCGACAGAACACGGGTCTCGCGCCCTCCCTCACGTGCAGCGTCGCCCGACCTCTCGTGTACCTTCCCAATTGACCATCGAATAGTTGTTTATACCTATCGAGTAACACATTAATATTATTACAACTATTACTTTTAAGTTCATGAATACAGTTATTATTAAACAAAGGAAGTTGTATACCAAGTTCTGTTAACCACTGCCTTCCTAATAACGAAGTTGTACCCCCGTCAATGATATATAAATCTAATTGTTTCGTACAATTTAAATATTCAACTGTAGGCTTTATTAATCCCACGGGGTTTACTTTACTACCATCGTAAAATCGTAATGTCACTGAACAAGATTCCAATGGTAAGTGTTTAAAAAAATTACAATAAGTGCGTTTGCTTATACATGATAATGCACTACCGGTATCCACCTCCATTAACAGTTCTATGTTATTTATACGTATTGGAATGCTTACCGCTGGATAATTCTTCAGTGACATTTGATAAATCTCCTCCTCCTCTGAAGAAGAATCCTCAGCTTCACTTTTCTCTTCCAGTTCTGTGTAATGTTGACTTGACTTAGTACGTCCACTCCTCTCTTTCCCCTTACCACAGTTCATATTCCTGTGGGAATTTAGTTTATTCCTACCCTTATCGGGACACATCCGTTGTAAGTGCCCCTTCCGCCTGCAACTGCTACATTCATATGAACGAAATCTACAATCCTTTATCAAGTGATACACAGAACCACAGCAGGCGCAGCAGTCGCCTCTGGCGTGATACTGGTCGCTACTTCCGGAAGCACGATTCAGGGATAATCCATGAAGATCTTCTTGCAGCTTTGACGTTTCCGCTAGTGGTTTTTCTACTTCCGCCGAGTTTCTCTCCGCAGTCTTCAGCGCGGTAGCCAAGGAAATTGCCTTACTGTACGTTAATTCAGTCTCTGCAAATAACCTTTGGCGAATAATGTCATTGGCTAGCCCACAAACCAATTGGTCTCGCATGTTGTCTTCGAGTGATTCCTTGAATCCACAAAACCTCGATAGCCTTTTCAATTCTGCCACGTAGTTGGCAATAGTTTCACCTTCGCGTTGACGTCGTTGTCTGAGTTTGTACCTCTCTGCCATTTCCGACGGCTTTGGCTGCAGATGATTTCCCACAATTTCCACAATTTCATCAAATTTTAGACTTGACGGTGTTTTGGGACTTGTTAAATTCACTATTAACTCGTACGCTTTATCACCAACGGTTGCGATTAAAGTAGGCACATGAAACTCCGGCAGTATTTTGTTGACCATAAAGTACATTTTTAAACGGTCACAATATGTACACCAATTGCCACCGTCCACATCAAATTCCGATATTTTTCCAATTGACATCGTTTTATTTTTGGGTTTCCCTACTAGTAACGATATATTACACTGGAAAACCACCAAAACACGCGACAGAGTTCGAAATCCTCGTAGCCAAATAGTATGTACTGAGGAATTAATGAAACGCGTCCGTGCTATAACAAGTTTATTGCGAGACAAAGGCCCGAACATCGATGCTTTAATGACTACCCACATTCGTATTGTATAGATACCCGCATTACATACACAACACGTACCTACCACAATAATAATGTATTTTCTTTTTTGATAGGAGAAATAGTTGAAAAAATCATTGTATGAGATACTCTCCCAAAAATAGCTTTTCAAATCAGGAGACATAGGTTTTTTTTAAACAGTTAACTAATTTTGACCCAACTCTAATGCAGTTAACCAATTTTGATCCAACCCCAAAGTAATTAACTAATTTTGTTACGAACAAACACGCGTTTGTTTAATAGGTATACGTACGGTAGTAGGTACGTACCTACTTAACTAATATCAAGATGCATACTTTGTATAGAAATGAACTAGTTTTGTTAAAATACTTACAAAAAAAACGTTTTTAACCATTTTTGTTCCGTGAATCTGTATTGAAGTGATTTTTGTATCGAAAAAAAGTAATTTTATTTCGACTTAATATCAGCATTAGGAAGAATTTATATAAAATAAGGTCTTATAACATGTGTCACATCATTTTCTGCCTCTTGAGTAGTTAACTATTTTTGTTCATCATTGGGAATTTGGTATTTTTTTAACAAGAATCGAGAATCGATTCTTACTAATTTAAGAATCGATTCTCACAGGACAAAAAAGAATCGGTTTTTCCCGGTTATTTTGGAATCGGTTAAAATCGGTTCCATGCCCTACACGCAATGTAACGCGTACAACAGACCGCGCCTGCGAGTGTATGCTACACAGCTGCGTGCGGCCGAGTTGAAAGGCAGGGTTTATGTGCGTGCTCATGAGATATATTGAGTGAAGTTTTGAAGCCATTGTTTGTCACGACAAAATACAACTTTGATAATGTTTCCGTAGACAAAATTAGGAAATAACAAATAAAAAAAGATTTCATAAAAATTTTGAAAAAAGATTTGACTTTTAATAACTTCGTAGCTATTGGTTTCCCAGGTATAGTCTAAAAGACAAAAATGATCCTGATGATGGGCGGAATGCGTGAACTTCGGCTTCGTTGAGTGTCTTGTTAACTCTTGTTACACCCTGTATATGAGTTAAGTAAGTACTCACGTTTCATCCCCAGCGCCCCCGGCAGGTCTATCTTGGCGTCGACGGACGCGGAGGACGACGCGGCGGCCGACGCGACGGACAGCGCGCCGCCCGCACTGTCGTTTGAATCCTCGTCTGTGCGGACATAGTACATTATGATACAAGTTAGCTTAAGTTGCTTATTGCACACAAGGCTGTGGGTTGCAGCCCGAGCCGCAGGCGAGGGCGTGGTCATGATGAGAAAAGGCGCACAGGTTTTTTTTTTGGTTTTTTTTTTACACGCCCAATGCAAGAATATTTTGCGAACAAAGGGATTAGTGAGCATACAGCCTACTTCAAAATTATAATTTTAAGCGGTAAAACGCAAATAATTTAATATTTTATTGCAAAATATTGTGAATTATGAATAATTTGAAAATAATAAATATTTGTTTAACTTTATTAAGGACTTACATATTTATTCATTGCAAAAATGTATATGGATTTTCAGCGGCATAGAACCTCTTTGTTGTTACTAAAAAAAATAAATGTATTACCTACCCGGTTAAATTGGGAATGCTCTATTTACTCGGTTACCTATCTTAAGATCGAATTTTGTGTTGGTCGAATTTCATTTTACCGACAACTTTTCGACTATTTTCGTTTCGAATTTTTTTACTTCGTCGAAATCACGTTTCCCACTGTATCAGTTGCCCTAATATTAATTCGATTTTTTTCGTTACTCCGACGTCTCATTTGGCCGAAAAACTTTTTACCGAGGTAATGCTCGGTCGAAAAAACGTTTCGTCGAAGTATTATATGCCCGAACATTTTCGCTCGCATGAGTGCGTACAAAGTGGACGTGGTATCAGTTTATTACAAAAATCTTAAAATCTGCGCTAGTTGAAACTTAGTCTTAAAGTGTTAATAATAAAGCAGCTTTTTCCGCGCACGAGACACTCAAAAACGACGTTTCTACACTACGTAGCCAGCGGCAGCGCCGCGAAAGAGTAAAAGTGACGGACTTCGAACATCTCCGTACTCGCTCACGCGCCATTGTGCACACAAACGGTAAGCGACCATACATTGATCAATATGAGTGTTCGACGGTCTCCGACTGGAAGTGGCAACAACATCGAGCGCAGTGGTTCATATCCAGATATTAAAACCGCAACATCCGATTCTACTGAAACACAAAAAACTTTTCGTAATAAAAGAAAATTAGTTGATAATGATGAAATTAAATCGGATATTGGTGACATGAAAAATGAGTTCACTGAAATGAGAAAACAAATGTTATTGATGCAAAATCAAATGAGTGAACTAATGTCATGCCTTACTTCTAACAACAATATGCAAATTGAAAACTTTAATAAATTGAGCAATGACGTATCAGTCATCAAAGAACAAATGAGCAATATAAAATCAACAACAGAGACTATAAAATCTGAACAAGATCATTTGAAGAAAGAGATAGCAAATATACAGGATTTTAAAAATAAAACGGAAATGAAAATTGAGGCATTTCAATCAACATTGAACAATATTAAGACTATTTCAAATAGTTCATCCTCCTCCGCAGTGCAGTCACAAGAAGAAATTATCACCGAGCTTAACGAACGTAACTTGAGATCCCGAAACATTATAATATCTGGCTTAGTTGAACCTGTCTCCACAGACGCTAAGAGTAGGCAGGATCAGGACAAAACATTACTTCTCGGCATAATAAGAAAAATATACCCTGATTGTCCTGAACCAGAGAGACTTATACGTTTGGGCAAATACAATGCGGAAAAGAGGCGACTGTTAAAAGTAAGTTTTCACTCGAAAGAAACAGCTAATTATACTGCGCAATAAAAAGCAAATGCAAGATAATAACATAAAGATTTTTTCTGACCAAACACCCCAACAACAGGCGTATATGAAGGCGCTTCAAAAAGAACTTGAAAATCGTACAAGTGGAGGTGAAAAAGATCTTTGTATAAAATATATAAAAGGTGTACCTAAAATAACCGCCACTGCCCCAAAAAACTCCAACCTCTAGGGCCTAAAGCTGGGATCTTGCTGTCGCACACCGATAAAAAATCACAGAATTCTTATGAAGTTCTCAGCGATTATGCAGCTCTGACACCAAATAAAAAGTCCCTTAAATGTTTATACGCTAATACAAGAAGTATTGTTGCTCCTGGTAAGTTTGATGAACTGGTGTGTATTATCCAGTCCCTTCAAAATACAATACATGTCGTAATACTTTCTGAAACATGGATAAGTTCTGATAATGACGCTAAAAGACTTCACTTGCCAGGTTACACTCACTACTATAACTATAGAAAAGGTACGATCGGGGGAGGAGTTTCAATCTTTGCACATAACAGTCTTAAACATAATCTAATTGATGAACAGTCCCTTAATGAAAATCATTACTTGTGGATTCACATTAATAAATTTGACCTGGATATTGGCGCAATTTACAAACCTGGACGTACTAATAGTAATGAGTTTCTAAATTTTTATTCGACACAACTAGAACAAAGAAAAAGGGCAATTGTGTTTGGTGATTTTAACTACGATTTGCTTAGTTCCGAGAAGACAGTTCAAAATTACAGAGAGTCAATCAAAGAAAGTGGCTACTGTATAATCAATAAAATTGATCCACGCTACTGTACCAGAGAAACAGATACTACCAGAACCCTATTAGACCACGTTTGTTCAAATATTAGAAAAACTGAATTTCATCTTTCCATTGTAGAATCCAGCATGTCGGACCACAAACAAATATTCCTCGAAGTAAAGAAATATCAAGTAGACCCAATAAGAACTATTAAATATGACGCTATTGATTACGAAAAACTCTTTACTACCTATGAAAACATGGACAAGAAAGGCTGTGAATACAATACTATAGAACTAAATCTGACATGCAGTATCAATGTGAGTAAAACTAAGAAAACTAAAAAATTGAATCCCCCAAGACAAGAATGGATACAGAAAGACATTTTAGAAGCAATAAATATAAGAAATGAACACTACAAAGACCATAAAAGAAATTCAAAAGACAAAAATAAAGAAGAAATATTTAAAGCAAAAAGAAATAGTGTTATCAATTTAGTAAAAAACTTGAAATCAAAATATTATTATAAGGCCTTTAAAAATTGTAGAAGCAAACCATCCAAAATGTGGTCACTTATAAATGAACTCACTCGAAATAAAGTGAAGGAATCAGCTGCCCCAGTTAAGTTGCAGAGAGGGTCGGAAATAATTACTGATGAGAAAGAAATCTGTGAATATTTCAATGACTACTTTTCAACTATAGGAGAAGTTCTAGCAAATGAAATACCAAAGAAGTATCATCCGAGTAAGAACATGGAAACTACAACTCACTCGCAGGAACTATCACAGCTATTCCCAGCCACTACCGAAGAAGTTATAAAAATTTGTGATCAGTTAGGTAGCAACACGTCCTCAGGTATCGATAGTATTAGAACTAAATGTATAAAATGTTTAAAAAATTTGCTTGCTGAAGACCTAACAAACTGTATAAATAAGTGCCTAGAAATAGGATTTTTTCCCGATAGCCTAAAGATTGCAAAGGTCACTCCTATTTTTAAGTCGGGTATAAGAACGAATCCGGGAAACTACCGACCAATATCAGTACTTCCTGTTATATCCAAAATTTTTGAAAGAATAATGTATAATAGAATAGAGAAGTACCTAAATTCAATTAATTTTTTCTATAGCCAACAGTATGGTTTCAGACCAAAATCAAACGGGTTACCTCTATCTGGCAGAAACTTGATGCTCCGAAATTTATTTGGCAGAACACACTTGGCAGAATCTTCTTTAAACGAATATTTTTAAGGCATAAAAATTGTTTAATATAATTATTGTTTGGCAGAATGTTTACATGTCCGAATTTACAATGGCATACTATTCAGATGGCAGAATTTCATTAGGCATAAATACCTTTGGCAAAATTTTTATTCGCAGAATTTCGTTTGGCATAACGTTTATTTAGTCGACAATTATTTGGTATAATTTTCACATGGTATACTACGAATATGGCAGCATTTCATTAAGAATAATGTCATCAAGCATATTGTAATCTCTAAAAAAATGCATCTTAACTTCAAATTGAATTAAAAATTTGTCTTACAAAGTCAATATGTTGAATTTTTGTAAATGTTGTGCTACAAAAGTCAACAACAGAACGAATCGCTGCAAAACCGATATGCATGCTGCTTGCTTGCATGCATGCATGCTGCTTGCTTGCATGCATGCATGCTTGTTTATGCTGCTTGCATGCTTGCCGGGGGGTGCAAGGGGGCTGGCCCCCCTGCTCGGGGGGGTCGGGGGGCCCGAGGCCCCCCGCTATAAAGATAAACTTTTAATGCACCTACCAGTAGGTTAGGTTAGGTTAGTGTTTTGACCACTCGCAGCGGAGCGAGCGAAGCGAGCGGAGCTCCACAATGCTTGCATGCATGCTGCATGCTTGCTTGCATGCTGCATGCTTGCTTGCATGCTGCATGCTTGCTTGCATGCTGCATGCTTGCTTGCATGCTGCATGCTTGCTTGCATGCTGCATGCTTGCTTGCATACTGCATGCTTGCTTGCTTGCTGCATGTTTATTTGTCTGCATGTAAGGATGCATGCAGTATGAAACATGCGTGTAAGTAATACAAAATTATTCTAGATATGAATTTTCTATTAAATGTATGCCAAAAGATGATTCTGACTATAAATTGTCTGCGATATGATGGTTCTGACTGTGAACTTTCTGCGATATGATGGTTCTACTATTTGATTATTATGGATATGAAATGTATGCCAAAAGATGATTCTGGCTTACAAAATTATGCGTTTTAAGTGTATGATAAATGAGTGTATGCCAAACGATTTTCTGCGACATGAAGTTTATGCCATTAGTTGTTATGCATAATAAAATTATGACATAAAAAGTTCTGCCATAAAAGGTAGACTCAAATCAAACACTCTCTCAGCAACGGTAGATCTTATTACTAAACTAAAAACTAATTTGGATGAGAAAAATATAGCATTAGGCATATTTATAGACCTTAAAAAGGCTTTCGATACCGTTAGTCACGTCATATTGTTACAAAAATTAAATAATATTGGCATTACTGGAGCAGCTTTTAATATCTTAAAATCATACTTATCAGAACGTAAGCAAGTCGTAAAAATAGGGAATCATCAAAGTGAACCTAAACCTGTAACCTACGGAATTCCTCAAGGATCAATTTTGGGTCCTTTGTTATTTCTAATTTATATTAATAATATCAATGAAATTGGTCTTAAGGGTGACGTAACTCTTTATGCTGATGACACATCCCTGTTTTATTTTGGTCCTTCGATTGAAACAATAATTAAAGACGCGCAAAGTGACCTAAACTTACTAAATGAGTGGTTTCAATATAATTTGCTAACTATTAATGTTGCCAAAACAAACTACATAATTTTTAAAACTAAAAACAAAAAGATTTCAGATTATGAATGTTTAATGTTAAATAACAGTAAAATAAACCAAATTGATAGTGAAAAATATTTAGGGCTCATTATTGACAGTAAATTGACGTGGAAACCTCATATTGATAAAATTAAAGCCAAATTATTATCTCTGACCGGAGCTTTGAGAGGTATCAGTAGCTGTCTCCCACGGGAAGTGCGTTACACTATATACAATTCTCTTATTAAGCCCCACATTGACTACTTGATCGAGATACGGGGTACAGCCGCAAAATCACATATAAACTTAATACAAAGAGCACAAAACAAATTAATTAAAATCCTTTTTAACTATAATTATTTTACATCTACAGAAAAAATATATAAAGAAACAAAAATATTCAATATTACACAAACATATACATATTACACTTGTTTACTGATCCGTAAAATAATAACAAAAAATATACACACACAAATGAGTTTCACAAAAAAGAGGCAAATACAAAAAATTCAACTGAGAAATGCAAATGATTTAGTTTTACGGCCCCCTAGAACAAATTATGGCAAAAGAAATATTTTATTTGAAGGCGCACAAATATATAACAAGCTTCCGAAAGACATTAAAGAAACCCAATCAATCGTCACATTCAAAAAACTTCTAAAACATTACATAAGTTCAAATAAATAAACTAACAATAATAAATAGGTACAACCTCTTTCTTTTTTTTTCTTTATTCTGAAGTTGGTTAAAAAGTTTCAATATAAATAAACCATAATCTGTATTAAACTATGCGTTTTTGTTTTCAATTTAAAATAATAAAAAAATATATAATAAGTAAACTAAAACAAAATAATACTAAAAAAAAACTAATATCTAATTTTATAAGGAAAGAAAGAAAAGTAAATAGTCCTAAAGTCCTAATAAATTATTCTAACAAGCCACATCTAGCGTTGCGCTGAGCGTAGTTTGTTTATACATCAATGTTTTGCTATCATTGCGCCCGATGCCTGAGGCTCGTGTATTTATTGTGACAATGTTTTAAAACTACCGTCCATTAGTACGTATCTCTAAATATATATTTTGTGTTTGTTAATTGTGTTGTTCTCATGTAAGTGAATTAATGTATAATTCTTAATGAGAATAAATGTCTTAAACCTAAAACATTCTTTATTCCACTGATTTATTTGCCATAATTTCAGTTCACCAAACGCCTTAAAAACTAGTAGCACACTATTTTCGATTCCTAATCTTCGTAGCGAGTCGTATTTTTCCTAGTATAATATTTAATATTCCAATGTTATTAGTTGATTTCCAAAATCGTTTTAAACTGGAATCGGATAAATTTTCGTTATGTTCTGAAAATTAATCATTTATTAATTTTAATTATTTTCTGTTAGACTCAATAAATATGCATGCAAAATAACTACCAACACTCGATTCTAGGTTAACTAATATTTTCCCAAATTTTATACGCATGCAACATGCAAGCAGGCATGCAGCATGCAAGCATGCATGCAGTATGCAAGCAGGCATGCAGCATGCAAGCAGGCATGCATCATGCAAGCAGACATGCAGCATGCAAGCAAGCATGCCAGCAAGCATGCAAGCATTTTGGAGCTTCGCTCGCTTCGCTCGCTCCGCTGCGAGTGGTCAAAACACTAACCTAACCTAACCTACTGGTAGGTGCATTAAAAGTTTTTCTTTATAGCGGGGGGCCCCCGGCCCCCCGACCCCCCCGAGCAGGGGGGCCAGCCCCCCTGCACCCCCCGGCAAGCATTTTGCAAGCAAGCACCCAACATGCAAAAAACAAGCAAGCATGCATCAAAGCGAGCAAGCAAACAAGCAAGCACGGAACATGCATGCAAGCATTATTAAGCTCCACCCGCTTTGCTCGCTCTGCTACGAGTGGTCAAAACACTGACCTAACCTAACCCACCAATGTCAAAGTCAAAGGTAAAGTAAATGTAAAAAATATCTTTATTCTAATAAACTTGCGGCCAAATGATATTCAGTAAAATGTTGTTCTGGTGAAGTAAAAGTATGGCAAATAAGTTATCTGGCAAATGAAAAAAAGCTAAAAGAGACTTCGGCCAATAGTAAAAAAGTTGTTTTGAAAATCGGTGAAACGTAGTTCGGTAAAATGAGACATATGCCAAATGATATTTTGATGATTTAAAAATATGGCAAACAAAACATATAGCAACAAAGACGTCGGTCAACAGTTTTCGGTCAAATGAAATTAGGACAAGTAAATTTCGGACATGTGATCGGTTACCATTTACTCGCATAGGACTTGCAGTAAGGTACTAATTTAACTTTGTAGGGTTAATTCTATAACCAACTAGTGTTTTATATATTATTGCACGCGTTTGTTATAGCTCGGTTTATGGCCCTAAAAGCGATGTATTAGGGCTCACTTTACGAGCAAGTGTGTTGAAAAATTAATAACATTTAGCCCCTCCGCACACGGCGTCGTAGCGTAAGCGTGTCGTAATACGCGCGTCGTACGAGAGCAATACGAGCACGTACATGTTCAAAGAAGTCCGCACACGGCCAGGCCTCCCTCACTCGCTCAAGGTCGCGCGATAAGCACCTACCGCTAGCCGTTCGTTCGAACGAACTAGTGAGCAGAGGGCCACCACGCGCCCCGCCCGCGCAGTCGCGCGGCACCTTACTGCCTGCGTTAGTATTGTCTCTTTATACTAGTAACAATGTTGAATCGACATTACTGTGCCGTGTACGGATGTCTAAATCAAAAAACCAATAAACAATTGTCGTTTTTCACATTATGATACATGCTAGGCAGTTCATTTAAAAGAAGACAACCCTAACGTTGCGTCGTCAGAAAAGGTAAGAGCACGCAATAGAATGAGAGGCAACTACTAGGTGAATATAACTGTAGGCCATTAGCGCTGCGCGACCTGAATTGCACTTTATTGTGTCGGTGCAAAAGTCGCTATTTATTTAAATGTCTTTGCGGAGTGCTGCTTCTGTACTTGTACTATTAGCTATTCTGTGACACGGCGTCGTGCGTATCCAGTGATTCATAATACAGGATCATTTTGTATTCACCATCCAAATTTTGAGGATGTGTTCAGTCCATGAAACTGAACAACTTTCTCTAAGGAACACATGTTTCTTAGAGAAAGTTGTTTAGTTTCATGGACTGGACACATCCTTAAAATTTGGATGGTAAGTTCAAAATGACCCGATATATGAGATTTTATTGTCAATAATTTGATTTTATTGTACGCCAGAACGCTACGATTATTGTCGTAGCGTTCTGGCGTAAAAAAGCAAGCGTTGAAAATACTTTCTATATGTTTGTTGATGAATTTCCGTCAACGTGAAGCTCTACATCAGGGGTGTCAAACCCATTTTTCTAAAGGGCTATTTATAAAATGGGTTTGAATATCCTAGCATGAAGGGTGGCACACCTAATTTCCGCCATTCTGATTTTTTTTTTCAAAATAGCGGACACACATGAAACCTGTGTAAATAGATAGCTATATAATATATAAACGAACAAGAATTGTTTACGACATAATCGCCTAAATCGTAACGTTTTCGAGTTGTAAGCTATTAACCCTTAACCAGGCCTCGGACAAATCCTGTAGTAATGTTGATTTTTTTTATAGATTTATATGAGTAATAACGTTTAGTTTGAGTTTTCATCAATTATATTTAGACATTTACCTAAAAACCTTAAAAAAAACATGTGGGAAAACATAATTCCATTGCCGGTCTCAAAGTTGACTTTTATATCTATATATAAAATCTATATATCTATATATATATAATCTATATATCTATATATATATATAATATAAATAATCTATATATATATATATATATAATATATATATAATCTATATATCTATATATATATATAATGAAACCCGCGGCAAAAAGCTAGTACAAAATAAAGATTTAATTTTACCGGGCAATGGACATATAACTCCCACAATAATTAGGTCTTGACAGGCTAAGGTCATATGTTTTCCCACATGTTTTATTTTGTTATTATTATGATATTGTGTTATTATCATGGTATAAATTATGCACATATCACTAGAAAAACTCAAATACTACAACATATCAAAAAATTGCACGACTTACCTTTCTCCGGTTCGCCATTAGAAATAAAATTGGTTGCACTTTTCATAAAAACAACGGTTTCACGGGCGACTATAGAAAAAATGGCCGTAAAAGTGACATTTGCGTTCCGTTCCAAAATTTTTTTTGTGTGACCATAGGTTATATTTCTATTTTGGCGTTTTTGACAGTTTGTGGTAGATACTTTACCAAAACCTGGTAAAAACCTTCAAAAATCGATGTGGGAGACGTTCAACCCATAGCCTGGTTAAGGGTTAAAGTTGAAATGGTGGCGACATCACTGGGTACATTTAAAGCTAAAATAAAACATGTATGCATGGGCTCTAAAATATTGTTTTCACTTCTCATGCTCGTAAAGTTCGTCTTTATGTTGGGTGTAGGCTGCATAAAATCGCTTTTTATGCTCTAGTGCATAAAGTAAAATCTTCGTCTAAGTCTCAGACTTTAAGACAAAGGTCGCCAGGTAAACAGCCACACACGCAATTTTACTTCGTTAAATTAACTTCATATTTCATTGTTTCTTCATTTTTTGTTGTGTTATACTTAATACTTTTTTATTTTTGAAAATGGGTATCAATTTTATTGAAAGACCTTGATAAAATTTTTTTTTTTTCAATTTTTGGATATGGGTATCAAATGAAAGGCCTTGATGAGCACATTCCAAAATTATATTTATTTTATAAAAAAAATTAGTTTTTTTTTTTCAATTTTTGAATATGGGTATCAAATGAAAGGCCTTGATGAGCACATTCCAAAATTATATTTTTTTAATAAAAAAATGAGTTTTTTTTTTCAATTTTTGAATATGGGTATCAAATGAAAGGCCTTGATGAGCACATTCCAAAATTATATTTTTTTTATAAAAAAAGAGTTTTTTTTTTCAATTTTTGAATATGGGTATCAAATGAAAGGCCTTGATGAGCACATTCCAAAAATAGATATTTTGTCACAAAAAATTAAGAAAAAACATTTTTTTTTTCAATTTTTGAATATGGGTAACAAATGAAAGGCCTTGATGAGGACATTCCAAAAAGATATATTTTGTCACAAAAAGTTAAGAAAAAAAAATTTTTTTTTTCAATTTTTGGATATGGGTATCAAATGAAAGGTCTTGATGAGCACATTCCAAAAATATAGAATTTGTCACTAAAATTTAAGATTTTTTTTTTAGATTTTACATTATTGTTGTTTAATTTCCTCACAATCGAAGTGAAAAGCAGAGTGTATAACTCGTACATAAAACCCATTTTATGCACTTGTTGTACAATCTACTATTAACAGTCATTTAGATGTAGACAAGTGTAAAAGTCAACAAGCGGTAGTAAAAGGGTAAAAGGTAAAAAAAAAAATAGTCATTAGTAGGTATTAAGAGAGATTTTAATATGTGTTACCAGTTCAACTCAGTCTTCTAATAATATATCTCACCTATCCTGTGCGTGTCTCCGCAAATAAATGACGCGATTAGTCAACAAAGTAAGGAAAGGGTTCTACTTTGGCCTTGAAACTTAATCCAGACTTGAATGGCAGTAAAACAGTATTTTAGAGCCCATGCATAAGTTTTATTTCAGTTTCAAATGTACCCAGTGGTGTTGCCACCAGTTCAACTTTAATAGCTTACAACTCGAAAACGTGTCGTTTGAGGCGATTATGTCATTAACAATTCTTGTTCGTATTGGTACTAGCTATCGATTTACACAGATTTCATGCGTGTCCGCTATTTTGAAAAAAAAATAAAATTGGCGGAACAGTAGGTATGCCAAAATATTCAAACCCTTTAGGGCGTGTTAGCGGGCCAGACTCAAAATAAAAACTCAAATAGGTGCTAAATTATTTTAAATAAAGCGAGCGCAATTTTTGACAATACGTAGTGGCATCGAATGCCATTTCAAATCCTGGATAGATTCTGGTCGCGGGCCGTATTGAGATGTCTTGCGCGGGCCGTAACTTTGACACCCCTGGTCTAGTTTATATTCTGCAACAATATCTATGCCTACGCTACTCACGCGCTAGAACTCTGCTCGTATCGTACTCGTCGCGTCTTTACGATACGCTTACGAGACGACTATGCTTACGAGCCATGTGACGTAGCAGTTCCGCGTAATTATTTTCGCGGCAGAGATGTGCTAACGGTCCGAGCCGATCAGGCGGAATCGTGCGTGAAAAAGACAGCATCATAGTTAAAATGCGTTAGAACAGGGGCTCTATTTTTGAATCGCTCGGCAGGCGTCGAGCGCTCTTTTCGACTGATTTTCGTTCGACATATGACTTTCCATATTTTTGAATCGCTCGACCGCAACGAGTGGGTGAGGGCACTCGTTTGCAGTCGAGCGATATGGCACGGCGAGCGATATTCTTTTCTACTAAAAACAAAGATATTTATGTGACAGCCAATAGAAACATGGATATAACGTTTCGTTTTAGTTGTGGTAATTACTAGTTCTCTCTAGTTTCTGCGTGGAACGGATAAAATCCAACATTTCGTTTATATTGGCAGCACCGGAAACGAACGATTCAAAAATACGGAAAATTGGCGTCGTGCGACTTGGAAGACGAGTGTGACTTAAGTCGCATGCGACAAAACTAAGTCATACGAGCGATTCAAAAATAGGGCCCCTGGCTGTTTCGCATCTGTTTTGTTTGTCGTACAACAGACAAGTCATGGCGGAAGACTGCGGTCTCGCTGGTATTGCTTCGTGGCGGAAGTGTATAACGAATCAACGACTCGTTGAAATAAAAGCACCTACATATTCCTGAAAAACGACCTAACGATATTTAAAATAAAAATTTGAAAAATATACTAACGATCGCGCGATGAAAATGGATTAAGTTGTACTCACCGCCACTATTATCTCCTTGCACCTTCAGTCTCGTGTCGAGGAACGAGCCGATGTCCGCACACGCGTCCGTCCACTCGTCGTCCGACGGGTCGCGCGACCAGTTGCCCGACCCGCCCCAGTGCACCACGCGTTCCGCGGATATGTCCTACAAAACAAATACAGGGTGTTTTTTTATACACAACAGGATGGATAGTCCTTGGCCTTCATCTAAGGTAGCCAGATAACAGGTTTTTTTTAATCTTTATTACATAAGAAAATACAACTGGCGGGCTTAATGCCTTAGGGCATTCTCTAACAACCGACCGGAAAGCGTATTGAAGAAAGATATCGTGGCGGCAACAAATGGACTAAGTTAAAATATCCGTTGATCGTAAATAAATATCGACAATAACAATATAATTTTACTGAAATGTCATACATGTCACGAACGCTTAAATTTTCCTGACATGTCAGGAATTTTAGGCGTTCGTCAGAAAAACAGGGAAAAACTGTAATTTTAAAGAGTTTTTGAAATCCCAAAAAGTGGAAGTACCTACTTAATGAAAACACATAATTTGTTGATTATTTTAGTGACAAAAAATAGGTATCAATCGTCAACTAAATGTAGATGTAGGTGTACAAAGTGTCAGGAAAACTGAAAAGTCGGGGGAAAAGTCGCGCGCATCGTTTTCTCATTGCTATCTGGCTTTACGCTTTATTTTTGACATAACCCCTGTCTAATTTTTTATATTTACATAGAAAAATAAAAAATAAAAACTTACCAGATTTCCGTGCTGCCACTCCGAATCTCTTTCACTGTAAAAAAAGAAATGGTTTAAAAAAACATTGTTCTTTAAGATTTTTTTTTGGGCTGTGCCTTGGCTGCCGGTACCGGTATCTAGAACAGTCACCGATACCGGTTGCAAGGACGGCTGCCGGAACCGCTGGCGAGGACGGCTGCTAGAGCCTATATCTAAGATATATTTTATCGTAGGTATATCATAGATGGATGGTCTTTAGATACCTATTTTATTATGTTTAACAAAACCTTTTTAAGTATTTACATACATACAGGACAGGTACCTAATCTTATGTACTGATAGGGACGGGGAGTCAGGTTCAGGGTGATTTGATCCAGTTGGAGTATCGCCTTCGGACTCTATAAGCAGTCAATAGTCAACCCAAAAAATAATAATTTTGAACTTTTTTTTTGCTTAAAATCGAGTACTTATATGGTTATAAGTATCGTTCCTACGGGTTCTTTAAAACTAATAAGAGCAAAAAAGGGTGGTCCCTTTTTTGCACTTATTAGTTTTAAAGAACCCATAGGGACGATAAATTTAGGACACATTTTTTTTCATAAAATGCATATTTCCCGAGTTAAATGAATAAAAAAAATTGCCAATTTTTTTCAATGACCGATGAGCGAAAGAAAACCCCTCTTTTTTATCAATTCCACGTATTGGTATCATCGTCCCTATCAATTTACGTCATGGGCATTGTACGAGCCGGGCCGTACACCTTGACGAATGATAGTTTAAATTATAGATAAGTTTCGGAAAATAAAAGTTTATAACTAATTCACAAAGGAATCAAAATTACTTGTTTAAATGCTAAATGAGGACGCGTGATTGTTGAATAAATGTTAATTGCGTACTGATTTTATGGCAAATATAATAAATCGAATGTATTATAAAGGTCCGGATGCGTGACCTAATTATGAGTACCAAGTTGAATATAGGCATTTGTACACCGTACAAGCATGATACACCCGTCTCATAGTTTTCCAGATTTTGTTTATTATGAAAAAAAAAACAAAGTTAAATTACTCGAAAAATATTACACCCAGAAAAAATCTTAATAAAAGTTGTTCAGAATGTAAGTCCCACCCAGTCAAGAATCTTTTATTATCAACCATAGACAATTTTTGTTTCGTTCCGGTTCCCGTCCTTAATTATTTTAGAAACCGGTACCGGCAGCCAAGGCACTGCCTTTTTTAGGGTTCCGTAGCCTAAATGGCAAAAAACGGAACCCTTATAGATTCGTCATGTCTGTCTGTCTGTCTGTCCGTATGTCACAGCCACTTTATTCCGAAAGTATTAAGACTACACAGTTGAAACTTGGTAAGTAGATGTATTCTGTTAACCGCTTAACGAATTTAATACAAAAATAAGAAAAATAAAAGATTAAGGGGGGGCTCTCCATACATGGAACTGAAACTGAAAAAAAAAATTTTCTTCAAACCAACACGTGTTGGGTGTCTATAGATAGGTCTTTAAAAATGACATTAAGGTTCCTAAGACAACTTTTTCTCAAAGTCAACCGTTTGAAAGATATTCACCGCCAAAGTGGTAAAATGTGTGTCCCCCCCCCCTTTAACTTTTGAAATAAGAAAGTGAAAAATCTAAAAAAAATATATGCTGTAGATCTTAATAAACACTTTCAACCAAAATTGGTTTGAACGAGATGTATTAATTAGTTTTCGAGATATAGCACATTTTCCAAAACCGCAAATATAACTTTGTCATTTATACCAACACTGTGAAAAACAAAGTTACTTTTGCAGACGAAAAATGATAGGTGGTATTAAATATGGTATGGTATAAGGTAACTACGGAACCCTATGGCGCGTGACCCGACACGCACTTGGCCGGTTTTTTTTGCATTATCTATGCTATTTTTATACAATTAACAAGGCAGTTAATTTTAACCGCCTCTGCGGGCTAGTGGTTCGCCCACCCGTGTAAGACGCAGGGGTCCCGGGTTCGACTCCCAGGGGGGGGGGGGGTACAATTTGTACTCGGTTGGTGGTATTTCAAGTCCGCCTGGCTAGCTACCACCATCTTACCTAAGTCTGACGCCATAACAACAACTTAATAAAATTGTTGTGTTCCGGCAGTTAGAGGTAAGATAGCCAGTTCCTCGTTCAGTTCTCGATAGCCAGTTGTGTTTAAAAAAATGGTGGCTGTTATTTAAGTACTCATAGTAGTTATTTGTTCTTTTCATTATTTTGAAGTAATCTGTGGATAATGTGGTTGGTTGCACTTAGGGCTTGCAATTCGAATATTCGAATTATTCGAATATTCGCCTTATTTTGCTATTCGAATACTCAAGTCGGTGATATTCGAATATTCGAATATTTTCCACTTTTTTGGATTTAGGCAAAAGTCATTCATTAAATACTTTTGTGAGCATAGAATGAAGCTATTGTTAACGTTCAATTTCTCGTTTATTTATTTGTTTACCTATGTTGTTTGTTTTTCCATAAATTTTAAACGATTTTAATCTAGCTTCCCAATGAGTCAAAGACTTGAAACTTAAAACAAAAGTCAGAACAAGAAGACAATGACATCTTATAGTGTCATTGAGCTGATCTGATGATAGAACCAAAAGGCCTCAGGAAATCTGTAATAACACCATACAAACCCATCGAGTTTGTGCTCGTTTGATTCGTCTTGACAAGTACAAGTGTGTGATTATCTCAAATAAATATGTTTTCTTTCTTTTGTTCATTTAATTCCTTTTTGGCTTTAGTGATCAGCTTGTCTTGCGACGCGTAGGTCTTTTTAAGCTGTTTCCATTCTGTTCTATCTCTTGCTTTTCACGATCGAAGTGTTCTTCCAGTTTTCATAATATCATCTGCCTATCTTTTGGTTTGTCTTCCTCTTTTCCTTTTTATGTCCCATGGTTGCCACTCTGTAATAATTCGGTATATTGTGTCCTATTCGCCGTTATTCGAAGCCTTGGTAAACAGATTGAGAATAGCGAAGCCTTTCCGTTTCCCGTTCAGCATTATTATTATAGGTCTATCTTACCGAATTACGTCACATCCGCATCCGTGCGACGTCATACCTCACCCCACTTTGTTCACCAGGCGGCCATTGCTAGTTTCAGCCACAGAGAAAGCAATAACTACGTAAGAAGAGACGGGACTTCATAGAGCAAAAAAAATCTATGAAATGTCAAATCAAACATACCTCATCGTTGCCAACCTAACGACTGTAAAACAATATTTTGCCAACCTACAGGAAAAAAAATAGAGATGGGCGACCTAGTATTAAAAATTTTATCGATATCGATGTATGCACTGAACTGCGCTTACTTAAGGAATAATTTTAAAATTTCCACTAACATGGCACAATGCTCCGTTTTTTAACTAGTACTGAGTCACATAAGTATGTTACAATTAATTATGAAGCATTTAACCGTTGGGCAGTACTTTAAAAAACAGAGCATGTGTTCAGTTTAATATTTGAAATAAAGAAATTAAAAATTAAAAGTATTTATTTCTAAAAATCTTCATTGCACTTCTTCAATTATTTCCACGGCTGATGGTAATGACCTGAAATAAAAATTATATGAAAACCTTTTTATACTTAAATGCAAAGATATTAAGGTTCAAAATGAATTTTGTCAGTTTTGTATAACATCATGTGCCTGCTGACTGTACAATGCAACGGGAAAGTTATAAAGTGTATATGGTACATTTTACCTACATTTCTTACATTACAACTAAAATTAAAAACATCGATATCGATATTTATAGATGTAGGTACTCTATTTCCCATCAGTTTATATTCTGACTAAAATTATTATTTACATTCAAATACCTACCAAAAAGTTTAAACGAATGTTAAATTGATTAATGTATTACTCACCGTTCTCACCGAAGCTCATCAAAAGGAAATTTGGCCATAAAAAACCATTTTGTGTCCTTTCGCGCCGATTTCAAACCACAAATTTCACATATGCTTCATTATGATTTGATTAGGAACGCACTTAAAATTCGCAACAACTTGACCATTAACCACTGACTTATTATATTACTAGCGTACTATTAACACAAATTGATAATTTTATTTGTTATAATTTTATTAATACTAAGAACTTCCCAAAGATCTTTAAATGTACCGCCGATAGTTGCTCTGACTGACAAATGACGTATCATCAAAGAACGAGAAAGAATGAGGAAGAGTGAGACAAATATAGTCGCCATCAAAATTCGTGTCTGTTTCATAGAATTATTTTTTGTATGAAAGTTGCGACAGACTGGTTTCAGCGCTCATTGGCGTCCTTTTTTCGCAACCGTTCACATCTAGTCAAACGCTGTTAGCGTTCGAAATTTAAAAATTTTCCTAAGTAGGTCAAACGCTGTTAGCGTTCGAATTTTAAAGTTTTCTAAAGTAGGTCAAACGCTGTTAGCGTTCGCGAAATTCTTAATTCAAATTTAGATTTTATATTACATATTTTTGTTGAAAAGTAACATCTTACGATTTATTTTCGGCTATATAAAATGAGTGTGCGTGCGAGTTTGAAAACCATACGTAAAATCAGTGTTAGTTGGGTCCGACTCTGTGTCGTCTCCGTTTTCGTCGTCATGTTCGTGGAGTAGCAGAGAACGAGGGTGAGGACATGGATCTACAGTAAATACGACGCAGGATTTGAATTGAATTGAGGTAATCTAACGCCTCGCCATAAGGTCAGTGAAATTTTTCCATATTTTATAATGATATGATTATAATGATATGATACCCACGATATGTTGAAAAATATTTTCTGTTAATTCTAACATTCGTAAAATTGCCGTTCATGAGTGTTATTCGCTTTTGGCCTAAGCGATCTGCTGAAAAGGTTATAATTTTGACAAATTTAATGCTTATGAAAATTTTTACGTTACGGAAAACATGTTTCGTACGATTCGTATTCATTGTTGGTGAAGCTATATTGCGTTGAATGTGAGCTGAGCCTTGTTTTCTTCAAATATGAGAAAGTGTATACAGCTTGAGTTTATTCTGTGTCCTGGCGCTGTCCGGCCATTTATTTCCGTGGCATTTCGTTCAACTCATAATTCGTTCAACTTGACCAGTGTTGAGATTAACCATTGCGCCCTATTTTATTTAGAGATGTAGTTTAGCCTAGTCGTTTGAACGAGTATTCAAAAAAATTGTTTTTTTTTTTTTTTTTTTGAGAAAAGCCGCTGCTTTGTAAATTTGAATAGATACGTAACGAGGCACTTTTAACAAGAATAAGTTTTCAGTGGTTTTGCAAAAGAATGTTGCCTTTATATTGGTGTTCAATTAAAACATTTATACAGTCAGATATTGGCTTGATTGCGGAATATTACAACAATTGATGGCGTATTTGATGCAGCGACAGTAAACGCTATCAATGCGCAAAATGACCCGGGTTCAGTTCCCAGTAAAAAGAGCGTACTAATCTTGTCTTGTGTATAAATAAAAATGATTGCTTTATATTTGCTTTCTATGCTTTCCAAACCATTAATTTGAATAAATGTGTGGTATATTACGCTTGTCGGGTACAGCTAGATAATAATAAAATTAATTGTGGTAATTGTTTTAGATAATTTGAAATCTATTTTTAATTGCAGGCAATTCAAAAGTTTATCATAGTAATTAGATATTTTGTATTATTATTATACCCCTCGGTTCCAGCTTGTTCCGCAACTGGACCGGAGAAGGTCTATCGGCTGCTCCTGGCACCGGTGACACAAGCTTATGAAAAGTTTTATCTAAATAATTTTGTATAAGTAATTAAAACATGCTGTTTTCTTCCTCTATGGTAGTAAGCCCCACATGTTGAGAGTTGTGTGATTTGTAACAATATTTTGATATGGATTCATCCGGTCGCTTCGAAGCATCGTTGATTGATAATTTGATATGAACTCTGGCGGTCACTCCTAATGGTTACCGTTGATTAAGTATCTTATAACATAATTCGGTCGCCCTCTGATGGGCACCGTCACTATAGTTATGTAAGGTGAATACATTGATTAACATTCAATAAACATTTATTATGGTTTTAACATAATTAACATAAATTCGGCCGGTCGCTACAGAGCACCGTCGATTGATGTTTTAACATAAATTATTTCGGTTGCTTTTGATGAGCACCATCCAGGCACCGTCGATATGTACATATTTTTACTCATTTTATCTTATTATTTTATTTTATTATTCGGTGTAAACACTGTCCTTAATCCCTGAGGGAGAGGAACTTAAAAAGGGGATCATCCAAAATATTCCCGTACTTCTGGTGGGCAACATGTTTCTAACAACCATTAGTTGCTGCTTACAGAACAACCAGAAGGATCTTGAAATTTTTCTTTGGAGAGTTATTTATTAATAGTATTTTTTTTAACCGTGGGCCTGTTTAAACAAGTTATTTCGATTGAAATATTTCAATCAATATATTTTCCTGTTATTTAAAATGTTTTTTTATTCAAAATATCGAACCGGGTGCAAAGTCCGGGTGTCGCAAAGGAGGTTCACCAACAGTTGCGTTCAGTGGCCCTACCATGAGTTGTTGCAAACTGTTTACGTCACAGTAAACCATCGTTTTCTCTCTTTCACTCGTATTGACTGTGAGCAGTATATCCGCCAGTTTACTGTAACGTAAACAGTTTGCAACAAGTCAACTCATGGTAGGGCCACTGGTGCTTCACTGGCCGCTGCCGTGGCACACTCGATGCGCTCGCTCAGCTCGCGCTTCATTTTCCAGTTTTGTGATCAAAAAGGTCAGTTTTAATCTAATCTAACTGATGATGTCCCTTTTGGCTACACTGTAGCCAAAATAACTCTCGCAGATATTATGTTTTGTCTGAAAATTTTATATTCATTTGTACGCTTTGAAGACTGATATTGTCTCAAGAGTCCGATGACAGATCAGATATCCTAGATAGTTTTAGTTAAGTGGTCACTGCAATGCAAGGGTTGTGCCTGTTTTACATTTTAAAATTTTATGAAGATTTAAGTCTGATGATGTTGGCTTTATTACAAAGTGCATTATAGCCGATTTGCCGGGGGCGTGTAATGTGTATGTACGTACATAAATAAATACATAAGTGCTAGTTTTTATTATACTTCGACCACGTCGTTGTGTACATTAATAGATATGAATTTAAATAATCACTTTTTGGTGTGATGTAATGCCTATTAAATTTGTGGGGAATCTCGATTTTACTCAGACCTCGATTGAATCATTCTATATTTCGATTATAATCTTAGCACGTTGTAGATAACAAGTTAACATTTTGTTATATACTTACTTAAGTACTTGTTGAATATTTCAGTAGAATATGAAAATACTTCTAATTAGCTACCATAACATGTACCATATTCTGGAATTAACTTTAAAATAATATACCTAAGCACTCTGACATTAGTCAGTTGTTGTAAACACTGTCGCTCTGATTTTATATTGGTTGGTGTCTGCGAATAAAGCATGTTCCAGACGGATTAAATCACGCCTCCCAACAGAGGTGACCTTGCTTGATTTAATCCATCTAGACGGCAGATTTAATCCAAATTTCTCCAACCAATCCAAATGACCTTCAACGTCCTTGGTGGAAGGGCGCGAGTTCCAACACAGGCACGGTAATGATATTTATCAGTACTCCAACTTCATATACTGCCCGGCATTTATATTGGCAAGATAAAAACGAGACAAAAGATGTGCAGCGCCACAAATTTTAGTGTTTGTGGCTATTGCGCATCTTTTGTCTCATCTTTCTCTTGCCAATTTATATGCCAGCATCTGTACAAATAGTCGAAAAGCGAGTCGTACGTACCTACGCGCCTCGGCTCGGCCCTCGAGTTCAGTCTGCAGTCTGCACTCGGTACACAAACAGTCGCGAATGCGCCGCAGTGATGAACGAAAGATGTACGTAGGTCAGGTACTATTGAGGTAATAAATATAATAGAAAAAATACTATAAAATATCGACTCAGCCGTCGCAGTTCAGACGGGCTCAAATGGCTCGGCTGCTACGGGTTACGGGTGAGTCGATTTTTTCTAGTATTTTTAGGGTTCCGTAGCCTAAATGGCAAAAAACGGAACCCTTATAGATTCGTCATGTCTGTCTGTCCGTCTGTCTATCCGTCCGTATGTCACAACCATTTTATTCCAAACGTATTAAAATTACACAATTGAAACTTGGTTGGTAGATGTATTCTGTTAACCGCTCAACGATTTTAACACAAAAATAACAAAAATAAAGATTAAGGGGGGGCTCTCCATACCTGGAACTGAAACTGCGAACGTGTGGGGTGTCAATGTCAATAGATAGGTCTTTAAAATTGACACTGAGGTTTTTAAGACAATTTTTTCTCAAAGTCTACCGTTTGAAAGATATACTCCGCCAAAGTGGTAAAATGTTTATCCTCACCCCCCCCCCCTTTAACTTTTGAAATAAGAAAGTGAAAAATCTAAAAAACATATATGTATATGTAACATGTAGATAACATATATTATATAACATATATGTAACATGTAGATCTTAATAATTACTTTCAATGAAAATTGGTTTGAACGAGATATAGTAATTAGTTTTCGAGATATAGCACATTTTCCATAACCGCAAATATTACTTTGTCATTCATACCAACACTGTGAAAAACAAAGTTATTTTTGCAGGCGAAAAATGATAATGGTATTAAATATGGTGTGATATAAGGTATCTACGGAACCGTACGGCGCGTTGCCCAAAACGCACTTGGCCGGGTTTTTTCTATTATATTTATTACCTTAATATAGAAATAACATTCTGAATGCCAAAAGTCTAAAAATTCAATAGGTACTATTGATTGAAATACAAGTTCTTACTATTGCAAAGTGCAGATTGTGCTGTTTTTATTATAAATATAAAAAAAAAAAAAAAATATCCTTTATTCTTACCACAATACTTAGCATGCTTTACAAAGTAACAATAATTATAAATAGAAAATTTGATTTATAAAATTTCCATTGATTTAAATTAAAATATAAAAATAATTGTTAAATATAAAAATGGCATTGATTTTAATTGTAATTCTTAAATATTAATAAAATTTTAATTTGTGGAAGTCGCCTCCTTGGCGTAGGCCTCCCCCAGCCTCCTCCAGTTCTCTCGGTCTTTCGCCTTCCTCCTCCAGTTTGGTCCAACTCTTTCCTTAAACACGTCCTCCCATCTTTTCTTCGGTCTACCTCTACCTCGTTGTCCTTCTCTTGGTACCCATTCTGTCAATTTAATGGTCCATCTATCACTTTCTAATCTACATACATGACCTGCCCATCTCCATTTCAAACTTCTTATTCTTTCCAGTACATCAGTTACCTGTGTTTCTTTTCTTATGATGTCGTTTTTAATTTTATCTGATAATTTTATACCTAACATGCTTCTTTCTATTTTCCGCTGGTGTATAGCTAATTTGCTTTCGTCTTTTTTTCGCAATGACCATGTTTGGCAGCCGTAGGTTAAGCTTGGTAAAATTACCGTATTAAAAAGTTTGCCTTTAATTTTTATGTTTATATCTCTATTTTTCATGACTTCTTTTAAGCTCCAATATTTCTTCCAAGCGATTGCAATCCTTCTATTTATTTCTTTTTCTGTCTGATCTTCAAACGCAATCGATTGACCCAGGTAAATATATTCTGTAACATACTCTATTTCTTCTCCGTTAACTCTTATACTCTTTTCTTCACCATTAGTGATTATTTTGGTTTTTGATGTGTTTAACAACAGACCAACCTTTCTACTCTCACTCGCTAACTCGTTCACCATGCTCTCTAACTGTGTACTTTCTTCTGCAAATATGGCAATATCATCCGCAAATCGCAAATGACTTAGGTACTCTCCATCTATTTTTATCCCTTGGTTTTCCCATGCGATGTTTCTGAAAACCATCTCAAGAACAGCTGAAAATATTTTAGGTGAGAGTGGGTCACCCTGTCTTACACCTTTTTCGATACGAAATTCAGGTCCGTCTCTTTCCAGTCGAATTTTTGTAGAGCACTTCGAGTATATGCTGTGTAAAAGGTTTATATACTCTACATCTACATTTTGCTGTACTAGAGCCTCCCAGATAGCGAAATGTTCCAAAGAGTCAAAAGCTTTAGTGAAGTCTATAAAACATATGTATAGAGTCATTCCGTATTCCATACTTTTTTCTATCAATTGTGTCACAACATGAATATGATCAATAGTTGAAAAATCATTTCGAAATCCAGCTTGTTCCCGAGGCTGATTTTCATCTAAGATTTTGGAGATTCTTTTCAGTATGATTTTTGCGAAAATTTTATAAACATTGGTCATTATACTTATTGGTCTGTAATTGTTTAAATTAGCTCTATCTCCCTTTTTATGTAGTAGAGTTGTTGTAGACTTAGACCACTGATTTGGAGTTGTTTTTTCTTGCAGTATGTTATTAAACATAATTTGTAGAGGTCTCTGAATCGGATCTGATAAGGATTTTAAAAGCTCGTTTGTAATTTTGTCTTCTCCAGGTGATTTGTCTTTTTTTTGTGTCTTGATTGCTAGTTCTATCTCAGAAAGTAGTACTGTAGGCACTGTCAAATCACTTTCAGATTTTTTCGAAACATATTCTGTAGAATTCCGTACTGTTTGTGTAGAGTATAAATCTTGATAGAATCCTGTAGCTTCTTTTAGTATATCAAGTCTGTTGGTTATCTTACCTCCTGCTCTATCTGTTACATTTGAGGTCCATTTCGAAGATGTCTGAAGCTCTTTGTAGGCTTTTTTCATAGCACCAGTTTTACTTATAAATTGCTCGAATATGCTTTTCCTGTGGGCTTTCCTTTTATCTGAAATCTGTCTGTTTATTTTCTTACTAATTTCTGTGATCTTTTTTCTAACTTCTTTGGTTCGCTTTAGGCTGTATAGTTGTTTTCTATCTTCCAGCAATGTTTTTAAATAGGTTTTACCTTCCTCTTTTTGGGTCCTCTCTGTTTTCGACATTTGCAAAATAATGTTCTTCATTTCCTCCTCAAAATTATTGTATTGTGTTTGTATGTCAGATGTCTTAAGTATAGCAGCAATAAATTTCTCTTCCCATTTTTTTCCACTTTCTCTTGTCAGTATTGATAGCTCTTTAAGTACTTGTTTGACAGGTTTCATACATTTCCCTTTCCTCTTAGTCTTTATGAACACTTTGCATCGTATCATTCTGTGGTCGGTATTAAAATTTAAGTTTTGAATTATATTAAAGTTATGTACTACCCTACCAAGCTGTGATCGGTAAGTATGTAATCGATTTCATTGCGATATAAACCATTTGGTGACTGCCAGGTCCATTTTCTAGTTTCTCTTATTTTGAACATACTGTTTGTAAACTTCAAGTTCTTCTCTAAAGCAAACTCTACTAAGTTTTGTCCATGTTTTGACCTTTTACCACCCGCGTATTTGCCGAATGCTAGTTCTTCTCCTTGCAGTGCCTTTCCAATTTGCGCGTTGAAATCGCCCATTACTATAAGTTTTTTTGTATTTGCTGTTTCTATAGCTATCTCGAGCGTTCTGTAAAATTTATTTAACTCATCGTCCTTGCATTTTTCGGTGGGCGCATAGGCCTGAATAATGGATAACACATTTTTGTTAGGCAAGTTTATTTGTAGAGTCGCTACTCTATCAGAATAACTTTTGAAGGAAACTATGCTTTTTTTTAAATATTTCTTAATTATAAATCCAACTCCATATTGACCATGCGTACTTTCAGTGTGATAAAGTATGTATCCTGGGTACTCTTGTATTTCTTCGTTTTTCCTCCTGATTTCACATAAACCAATTATGTCCCATTTTAATGTTTGTATAGCATAATCTAGTTCTTCGATCCTCGAATCAGACATTAATGTTCTCACATTCAGACTTGCAATGTACAGATATTGTGACGGGTATCTCTTTTTGTTTTTATTTTTATTTGGGGGGTTATAGTCTACATCCTCTTCTGTTGTTCCGGTGACTAGCCGGCCTAGAGGACGCTGCGGGAGGGGTGATAACTGCTAATCAGAATTATTCGGTTCTTCTGTTACATTAGTATGTGGCGTATTAGACCTTTGCATGTATGATGAAATATTATAAGTTTTGTTTTTCTTGCGGGCTTGATACTTCGTACTATCTTCTCTTTCTTTTTTATCATTGATAATCTGGTCCACAATTTTCGGTGACTCTGATAGGTCCCTTTTTTTTGTTCTTTTCTGATCACTTCTTTTTTCACTTAATGTTATTATTTTATCGTAACGTAGTACAACATTTTCTCCCTGCTCACGTTTCTTTTTTAATTCTCCTTGTAAATCCTTCCTTTTTTGCAGAACCCTTTGACTATAATCTTGTTTTACGTACAAATTCATTTCTTCTAGACTCTTATTTTTCTTTAAAATCTCTATCTTTCGACCTACTGTTGTAAGCGTAATGATCACTGGCCTAGGTCTATCTTTTTTCTTTCCAAGTCGTTTGACATTCTCTATCTCGCTCTTAAGGCAGTTTAGTTTCATACTTTTGTTTATAGTGTTTATTATATTATCCCTTAAATTTTCATAGCTTTGTTCAGTTTCTTCCATTCCAAACAATATGACATTTTTTATCTTTATTTGTCGTTCTAGATTCTCAATAATTTTCTCTTGTTCATCGGCTTTCTTTTCTAAGTTTATCGTTCTTGTTTCTATAATTTGGAATTTTTCATCAATATTTTTGTTTATATTTGTAGTTATATTAAGCTCTAGATTTTTTATATCTTTCTTTTGTTCGGCGAGATCACGTTGAATCGTTTCCAATATTTTCTGATAATGACCACTGTATTTATTATTGATATGCGTTGCGGATCGGTATCGGCACTCTAATAGCATGCCAATAGCAAAAGTTTACTTAGCTCTGCCCCCCGACGATAGATGGCGCTCTCGTCTCTTTAGGAAGTAACTGGGTATGTTTTTAACTTTGATGACTAATTACCCATTTAGGTTATGAAATTCGGAATATAATTTGACCATGTATCACTCCAATAATCTTTATAAAAACATCAACTGACCTTTTTCCAGTGGTTGTGTGCTATTTTTGTTCCATAAAGTATCACAAACCTCAAGATTTTGATGATGTTTACAATAATATTCTTGCTGTGTTTTCTTCATAGATAGGATAAATATATATGAGATAACAATTATTCATTGAAAAAACAACTTCTGCTGTCGAATTAACTGTTTTTCCTGCACTGTTACACACTGTTTTAATTATTATTTCGATAAATACGTAGAACTGATTTTGACGTGAGCAGTGTTGCCACCTTCTTATAAATATAATTAACTAATAATCCAGAGATAACATTTTTAAATACCTGGAAAGTCCGAAAACTAAGATTAAGTATACTTAAAATATTATATAATACGTAGGTATTGTACTAAGGATTATTAAATAACTTGTTTCTCCCATCAATAATGTATTTATTTTTTATTTTTATTTTACCATTAGTTTTGTTAATCTAGTTATATTATTGCCTTGAAATTAATTGATTGAACCAGCGCGGGTTTATTTAGGTAATTATTTCAAGGACAGGGCCGAGTTACAGTACTGATAGATATCATTACCGTGGAATGGGAAAGAGTGTCGGCGCTAGGGTTGCCAACATGTCTAAGGCGAAATATAGTATTTTTCAAATAAGGCTAAATAAAATTAGTACACTTTAAAATAATATAGTATTTTATGGAAAAGGCAAAAATTAGGCAAATATATTATTATATTTTACTTTTTAATTTTTATAAAAACTATATTTTTTGAACTTTTTGCATTTTTGAACAATGTTTTGGTCAAAATCATAAACCATAAATAAAACAATCATGAATCAAAATAAAAGTCTCATATTATTTTCTACAATCAATATTAATTAAATATAAGTAAATTAAAAACTCATTTTTAACTTACTTACGATTGTATCAGTATTACTGATTAAGTTAAGACATGAAAGAAATTCGTCCATAGTTAAGATTAAGATATATTTCGACCATGGATTAAGATTTAATTAAGTTGTCAATTTTATATTGACAAGTTTGGAACGCAATAAGACAGATAGATACGTTCAGAATTCAGATACAATACACTATACACATACCCCCTTACTAATAAAGATTGTATAGCAGCTGCATAGTTACACAGTGTTTTGTCATTTTCTTTTTAATGTCAAATTCAAATAGTTTGACAGAGAGTAACCATTGTGTAACTAAACATCTGCTATTCAATCTTTATTAGTAAGGGGGATAGTATTTGTTATATGGTGTGACTGACTATACACTACACGCTATCGAATCAGTCAAAATGCACGATCACAAATAAAAAAAAGAAACATTTGTTTCTTAGCGATCGATGTTGAAAATATAGTATTTTTGCGTGCTATATATTTCTTCAACAGTATATAGCACGCAGACCCGAAACATAGTATAATACTACATATTATTATAGTATGGTTGGCAGCCCTAGTTTCGGCGCTTGGATGTAAACTCGTGTAGCCGCAACACAATCCACGGATGGAAACCACGCCCCCATCAAGCTTCCACCAAGGTGACCTTGGTTGGGAGGCGTGATTTAATCCGTCTGGAACGTGCTTAAGTTACTTAAATATACTTTCCTAATCAAAGCTTACCTACCATGGGGAAGCACTGGCACCCGGTTCTTGTTTATTTATCCGGGCGATGATACTTGATTTATTAGATAACTGAGATAATCTTCTCGGTGGATGATTCCAAAGTATTTATGTGATTTTATTTGAATAATGAAATGCAAAAGTATATTCATTGTAATTATTATTACTATTATTGTTGATATGCAACATTTTTGCTATATTGTTAGTAATTCAAGTTCAAAACAAATGTTATATAAGTATTAAGTTTATGCTGCGTGCAGCTTTTCCGATGGCCATAGAAACCATGGCATGTAGAATCTTGATTGTTTATTTTTTTTATATTTATTTTATAGATTGATAAAAAGAAAATATTTTATGTACTTACCTTTATCTATAAAAGACAAAACTTTGTCTATAGAAAGTAAATACATGTTGGAATAATTAAAGTCATGTTTCTTTATTTGGTATGCAGTACTGTCATATGTTTTGTTCTTTTAATACATCTTTTGATTTTATCTATTATACTATAATAGTTAGTCTATACGTTGTATTTTAATTCCCAATGTTAAGATGTCATTTAATTTTGCGATGATAATTAAAAATGTAACAGTTAAATTTAGAGGTAGTACTTACCTAAATAAGTATCTACATACTTACCTTTTTTTTGTGTTTGTTTTGGGCTAACACAGCTGCTGTGTGCTGACCAATCGAATACTAAATGTTTTATTAACTGTAAAAAATTCAAATGGACTTGTCAATGTTAATTAACATTCTATAGCAAATTTATATAACACTAACCTCTGACATTAGTGCTTGTTCCGCCCACTATTAAAGTTTTTGTCGGACGCGACACAACAAGGTGTCGCAGACAGTGGCGCACACAGACACTCTAGCTAGCTAGTCGGCCTAAGTGGGTAACACCGAAGGTGGTTAGCCTGCCTTTGGCTTAAGTCAGTCGTATAACGTTTATTTTTGGGTAGGTATTAATTGAGTCCAGTTCGCAGTTTACGATTAAATTAATTTAATCAAGTATTTGATATAAAAGTAATAACTTTGTGAACGCGTTCACAAAGATTTATTTTATTATGATATCCAAATCCAGTTAGGGATTTTATAAAGATTGTTTTTTTTTGCAGAGCAAAAGCTCAAGTATTTCGTAAGGTTTGTATTTTAAGTGAATTAATTGTGCAGCAACCGACACCACATTTGTAATAAAAGAATCTGCGAAGAAAACGTTGTCTTGTCCCAGATAATTTTGAAGTAGGCGATCGACGCGACTTAAGCAGAGATGCACTGTCAGCCAGCAGTCATATTGAACGATAACACGACTAAAATGTTATGAGGTAAATAATTTATGTTAAATAATTACGCAAGTAAAAATTTATGAGAATTTATTCAAAGCTGATCTGATTTGTCAATTGTCTTTATTTTAGTTTTGATTGTTATGTTTTTGTATTTTTTTTCTTCCCTTTACTAATTTAAAGAAAGATTTCTTTTGATCTAAATTAAAATTAATTTTAAGAGAAATAAACTATTTATGATTTAAAGTGTCACATTGGCGTCCTGTCCCTGTTCACCAGGCGATAACAAACAATGTCTCAAATCTGTTTACCAAGGCTTCGAATAACGGCGAATAGGACACAATAGGAGCGTTTTACCTACCATTAAAACGCATATTGTGTCTGAAGCCTTATTCGAAGCCTACCTTCAAGGGCTGCCTGGTATGCATTTAATGCTAATTAGTTGTGAAGTATTTTTCAGATTTTGAGACTGCAATGAGCGCTGAAACTAGCAATGGCCGCCTGGTGAACAAAGTGGGGTGAGGTATGACGTCGCACGGATGTGGATGTGACGTAATTCGGTAAGATAGATCTATAATAATGATGCTGAACGGGAAACGGAAAGGCTTCGCTATTCTCAATCTGTTTACCAAGGCTTCGAATAAGGCTTCAGACACAATATGCGTTTTAATGGTAGGTAAAACGCTCCTATTTTTCCTTTCTTTCTCTTGCCATTTAACCCGTCCATTGCCATTTTAACAGTCTTATTTTCCTTATTATGTCTTTTACTTTCGTTTTTTTTCTTCTTATTTCCTCTGATGTTTGACGGTCTTTCAGCGTATCACCTATTAAGCTTCTTTCCATTTTCTTTGGCATATTCTTAGCTTTAAATATTGAGTCAGGGCCTATGTTTGACACTCTGTACTAAAACCATAAAAATTCATGGAGTTTTGGCTCGTTTGATTCGTCTTGACTAGTACTCTGTTGGGAAATATTGTCCAGAAAGTGATGATGGAAGAAAACTACAGGAACTCTGTAATGAAACCATACAAATCAATCGAGTTTGGGCTCGTTTGATTCGTCTTGGCAATAACTGGTTTTAGAAATAGTGTCCATGGTATAATGATGGAGTCAGAAGAAATGCACGGGAACTCTGTAATAAAACAATATAAATCCATCGAGTTTGGGCTCGTTTGATTCGTCTCGACAAGTACTCTGTTGGGAAAATAAATAGTGTCCAGGGTCTGATTAGTACTCTGTTGGGAAATATTGTCCAGAGTGTGATGATGGAAGAAAACTACAGGAACTCTGTAATGAAACCATACAAATCAATCGAGTTTGGGCTCGTTTGATTTGTCTTGGCAATAACTGGTTTTAGAAATAGTGTCCATGGTATAATGATGGAGTCAGAAGAAAACCACAAAACTATGTAATAAAACCATGCAACGCCGTTTAGTTTGGGCCCGTTTGATTCGTCTTGACTAGTACTCTGTTCGGAAATAGTGTTTAGAGTCTGATGATGGAGCCGGACGAAAACCTCAGGAACTCTGTAATAAAACCATACAAATCCATCTAGTTTGAGCTTGTTTGATTCGTCTTGGCAATCACACTGTTGAAAAATAGTGTCCATGGTCTGATGATGGAGCCGGAAGAAAATCACAGGAAGTCTGTAAAAAAACCATACATATCCATCGAGGGCTTATTTGATTCGTTTCGACAAGTTCTCTGTTGGTAAAATAGTGTCCAGGGTCAACAGACCCTGATCATTATCAAATGAAGCCGGAAGTAAGCCACAAAACTATGTAATAAAACCATACAACTCCATCTAGTTTGGGCTTGTTTCATTCGTCTTGACTAGTACTCTGTTGGGAAATAGTGTCCAAGATCTGATGATGGAGCCGGAAGAAAACCATAGGAACTCTGTAATGAAACCATACAAATCCATCGAGTTTGGGCTCGTTTGATTCGTCTTGGCAATAATTCTTTTGAGAAATAGTGTCCAAGATCTGATGATGGAGCCGGAAGAAAATGACAGGAACTCTGTAATTAAACCATACATATCCATCGAGGGCTCGTTTGATTCGTCTCGACAAGTACTCTGTTGGGAAAATAGTGTCCAGTGTCTGATAATAAAGCCGGAAGAAAATCAGGAAAAATATGTAATAAAACCATGCAGCTCCATTTATTTTGGGCTCGTTTGATTTGTCTTGACTAGTACTTTGACGGAAGATGATTTCCAGGGTCTGGTAAATGAGTCGGAAGAAGGCTACAGGAACTCTCTTATAAAATCATACAACTCCATAGAGTTTGGGCTCGTTTGATTTGTCTTGACAAGTAATCTGTTGGGAAATAGTATCCAAGATCTGGTGATGAAGCCAAAAGAAGGGTACAGGATCTCTATAATAATACCATACAACCCCATCAAGTTTGGGCTCGTTTGATTAGTTTTGAGATTCTGATGAGAGATAGTACTAGACCCTGGTTTAATAATGAAACCGAAAAAAAGCCCGAGAAAAACACAGATACAAGACTAAAAAACAAAAAATAAACATTTACTGACAATCAAACGAAAAAACATACGTTTTAAAAATGAACTAAATAGTATTAAAATTTTACACAAAACATGCCCTTAAAATTAACTAGAAAAGCGGACTAATAATTATAAAATAATTTCCCCTTTAAAGATTTTTAACTCTACAAAGAAGTTTTTAAACTAAAAACGTGGAGCGAAGGCAAAAAAAAGTCAATTGAGGATAATTTTTACACTTGGTTTAACGTGAAAAAATAAGCAATATTTAATAATTACGTCCATCTGTCTTATTTTACAGAATTATTCGAATAATATTCGAATATATTCGAATACCTCCTTAAAAATTATCGAATATTCGAATATTGGATTTCATCGAATATTTGCAAGCCCTAGTTGCACTATTAGCAATAATATACAGGGTGTCCCAAAACTTTGCCACATGGAGGAAAAGTACCATAAATATTGAAGATATGAAATTGTACTGAAAGGAGACTTCGTTTTATTTGAAAAAATAATGCGAACTGCATTCAAAGATTTTTTAAAAATCGTATTAATTCCTATACAAATTGATACAATACGTAATAATTGTTAAATTTCATGGTCCTCCTTTTGTTTAAGAGGCTGTGTTACTTAACAAAAAATAATCCTAATGAATAAGTAACCCTTGCGATCGGTATCGTAAAAATCGTAAAAAAATCAATTTTTCGAAAATCTTTGAATGCAGTTCCAATTATTTTTAAAAACAAAATGAAGTCTTCTTTCAGTTAAATTTGCTATCTTCAATATTTAAGGTACTTTCCCTCCGTGTGGCAAAGTTTTGGGATACCCTGTATATTGTAAGCCTGTCTTGCATTACACATTGTACAGTATGAGGCATATAACTTGAAATCGGGTGGGGATTGCGCGAAACGCGTATTTTGGGTATGCGTAGCGGTGAGGGGCGCGGGCGGCGGAAGAGGGGCGCGCGCTATTGGTCGCTCACAAGAGCACATGCGCGAACTTATCCCCACTACGTCGAAAAAATTTCAAGATAAGTGCCTAGTACTGTACGTTGTCTGTTATCCCTAATAAAATAAAATAAATTACTTGTAAATGGAATGCGAAGCCGATTCGTCGTCCGTATGTTCCGTGTTGCTCGGTAAACGTTGCCGCTTCGGACTCGGGGAATCACTGAAAAAAATGATTTATTTATTCATACATTTGTATGAGATCATTGCAGAATATTATAAAATAAAACAAACTTTTAGATTTGTCAAAGTCAAATAATTTTATGTACTGTCCATCTGCGTGAGGACAATCAAAAAATAAGCTACTCTCGCAGCACGGCAATAAAGTACAATTTCAAATTGCACAGCGCTGCGTCAGGCCTCCTTCACTCGCTCAAGGTCGCGTGATAAGCACCTACCGCTAGCCGTTCGTTCGAACGAACTAGTGAGCAGAGGGCCGCCACACGCCCGCCTGCGTAGTCGCGCGGCATCTTATTCCCTGCGTAGATATTGCTTCTTTATAATAGTAACAATGTCGAATCAACATTACTGTGCCGTGTACGGATGTCAAAACCAATAAACAATTGTCGTTTTTCACATTATGGTATATGCTACACAGTTTATTTAAAGGAAGACGACCCTAACGTTGCGTCGTCAGAAAAGGTAAGAGCACGCGATAGAAAGACAGGCAACTACTATTACCGCTGCGCGACCTGAATTGCACTTTATTGTGTTGGAGCAAAAGTTGCTATTTATTTAAATTACTTTGCGGAATGCTGCTTCTGTACTTGTACTATTAGCTATTCTGTGGCAAAGTTTCATCGACTGCGGATTTAATGTTGGGGTTTCCATACAAAAGATCGCTTCATTTCCTACACTATAGTGGTTAAGTGCCTGGCCCTGGGATTGCGGAGGTTAAGCAACTTTCGTAAGGGTCGGACATGGGATGGGTGACCATCTCAAGCTCCTCCGTACTTCGGAAGGCACGTTAAGCCGTTGGTCCCGGCTGCATTTGCAGTCGTTAACACCCACCAATCCGCATTGGGCTCACGTGGTGGGTTATGGCCCATCCTCCTCATCCACCCATAAGGCAGGCCTGTGCTCCAGCAGTGGGGACATTAAAAATGGTTGATGTGTAGAAGAAAGATCTACCTAACACAAGCTAAAAGAAAAGTAACAAATTATTTAAACAAAAGTCGATCTAATTTTATAAATAAGTCATTAAAATTTATTAAATCTGAACCAAAATCATAAAAACAACATATCGTAAAATGATCAAAACAAATTTTTAAGACAGATAAAGCTGTCATTTGCATTCACAATGCTATTTTTTTATATTTGGCCCTATAATAAGATTATTAATATAATTGAAAAATAAATTGGTTAGTGCATTGGGCTGGAATCCTAAGGGTGCGGGTTCGAGTCCCGTCTGAGCTGCTACGGGTGAGTTGATTTTTTTTTATAATATTTTTCAATTATATTAATAATCTTAATATAAAAATAGCATTGTGAATGCATAAAATCTAAGTTCATAATTATATGGTTATTTCATCTTAATTGATTGTCTGGCATCTGTGAAGGTGCTGCTTTCGAATGTCGAAGTTAATTCACTTCACATTGATAAGATGGCGCTGGCCTACAGCGGAAACGTGAAAAGTATTAGAAAATTTTGCCAATCCTGCTAGCGAATCGGTAGCATAATTGGTTAGTGCATTGGGCCGGAATCCTAAGGGTGCGGGTTCGAGTCCCGTCTGAGCTGCTGCTACGGGTGAGTCGATTTTTTCTGATATTTTTCAATTATGTCATTTTTTACTTTCTTAGAAAAAAAACAGACTAGTTCAATATGTTAGGTAATAATTTATTTCTGTTGTAATTTGAGTGTAAAACGTGTTTTAAAAAAACCCGTAATGCCGAATATGGTAGATAGGGACCCATCAAACTGAACAATCTTTATTATGGGACCAACTCTGAAATTGTGGAAACAAAATCAGCTGCTTCATACATTTTTATATTTTCGTTATTAATTTTTGTATGAAACAGCAAATTTTTTTTTCGCGAATTCAGATTTGGTCCCATGGTAAAAGTTGTTCAGTTTGATGGTTCCTCCCTATCTACCATATTCGGCATTACTCGTATTTTAGTAACACCCTGTATAGTTTGAAATATACTTACGAGTCTGAGTGTTCTCGTTTTAATGGACTTAGTTTATCCTTGGTGGGTAATTTTATTAACGGGGGAGGTCCTCCTGTATAAAAAAAAACATTATTAAAAATAAATAAATTTTAAAAATATTTAAAGCACGACTGCCCTGCCAAAAACAAACTAAAAAGTTAAATAACAAGTGTCATTGCAGTCGGGGGACTGTTTTGTAGAACAATTGTTAATCAAATAGGTCCCCCGACTGCAATGACACTTGTTATTTAACTTTTTAGTTCGTTTTTGGCAGGGTAGTCGTGTTTTTAATATTTTTAAATTATTATTTTTTTATTTCACACATTTTAGTGACAAATTATAAAATGTGCTCATAAAGGCCTCTCATTTGATGCCCATATTGTAATAATTTAAGAAAATTTTTTTTTTTCATAGTGCAGTCGCCATTTTTACTTTTTTCAAAAAATATAGCCAGTGTCACTCGGAATGATATAAGGATTCTAACGATACCCCATACATTCAAATCCGTTGAGCCATTTAGAAGTTATGGTGGAATAAAGAAACTCACATACCCACAAACATATATGAACCCTGAACACATATACACTCCTTTTTGGGCAGTCGTGTAAAAATAACTGTTATGTATCAGAATTCATAGTAGGTTATATGTGGGTAGATACCAGCAGGTTATCTTGTTGTTTAATAAGATTAATACATAAGGGTACTTGTGACTCATTTTTCACTTTGTGTGTCAATGTTTTGCTCCCAAGCTCAATAAACGTTTTCATGTGAAATATAGTGTTTTAATGGACATAACAAGAGTCGCCAACTCAGGAAAAATCAGGATCAATACAGTGTAAATCAGTGAACTTTCGTGAATTTGATCCTAAAAGTGATTTGTTTAACAATTATATTGATCGACTAAAATATTGTTTTGAAGCCAATGGAATCGACACAGATTCTGTGCAAAGGGCTAATTTTTACACTGTTTGTGGTGAACAAGTATTTGAAACGCTTCTTGCATTAATTACACCCCGAAAATCAAATGAAGTGACTTTCAGTGAGATTGAACTTATTCTAACCAAACATTACAGTCCCAAGCAAAATGAAATATCAATGTCATTTCTATTCTATAAACGAGATCAAAAACAAGGCGAAACAGCAGCAGACTACATAGCTGCACTTCGAAAAATTAGTTCTGGATGTAATTTCGTGAGTTTGGAGCGGATGCTTCGCGACAGACTCGTGTGTGGCATGCTCGACCACAAGTTGCAGTTGGAGTTATTGAAGAGGGATAATTTAAAGTATGATGATGTTGTAAATGTAATGTTGACTTCAGAGACCGCGGGAAAGGACGCTCGAATGATCCAGGGCGCCTCCGCTGCCGCTGCCAGCGCCACTACGCAATACGCTGCGGTGACGTCACCGCTATCCCCAGAACCCATGGATGTGAATGCAGTTAGATCGAAAAATAGTTGGCGATTGTGCTATCGGTGTGGAGATCGTCATGGTGGCGAGTGCCGTTTTGCTAATGCGATTTGTAATTATTGTAAAAAGAAAGGACATATTGAAAAGATTTGCACTACAAAAAAAAGAAATACCTCTTCGAAAGTGAATTATACAAATGAAGTTTCTGACATGCAGCTAAACGGTATATACAAGTTAGATAGCACACGCACTCGAGTGCCGGCATACCAGGTGACAGTTTTGTTGGAAGGTGTTCCTGTGCTGATGGAAGTAGATTCGGGAGCTGCCTTTTCTCTCATCAACCGTCAAACATGGAACATGCTGCAGTCACGCTCTCCACTGACTAACTTACCTAACCGACTCCGGACGTGGAATGACGCTCCGGTGTCAGTGATGGGACAAACTTGTGTTTCAGTTGAGTTTAAGGACATTAAATGTAAGCTTGATATTATTGTAGCCAGGGGATCAGGGCCTAATTTAATAGGACGAAATTGGTTTGAGGATCTTGATATTTCTTTATCTATTAATTTGATGTGTGATGTTGATATGACTATTGTAGATAGTATATTATCCAATCATAGGGAAGTATTTAGACCCGGTCTAGGTACATACCGAGGGGATCCTGTCACTATCCACTTAAAATCTAATGCTACTCCAAAGTTTTTGAAAGCTCGCCCGGTTCCGTTCGCTATTAAAGAACGCGTTGAAAAAGAAATAGACAGATTAGTTAGTGAGGGGGTACTTCGTCCAACTAGTTTTTCAGAGTGGGCCACCCCGGTCGTACCTATAATAAAAAAGAACGGTGAAATCCGTTTATGCGGAGACTATCGCAGTACGGTGAACCAGGCTACAGAGTCGGATACATATCCTATGCTGACTGCTAGTGAAGTCTTCGCTGCGGTTGCTGGAGGTAAATTTTTCACTACACTAGATTTAGATCGCGCTTATACACAAGTGGTAGTTTCGAATACTACCGCACGACTTTTAACACTAAATACGTGTAAGGGTCTTTATAGTGTACACCGATTAGCTTTCGGCGTCAAGGCGTGTCCAGGTATTTTCCAACGACTGATGACGGCGCTGCTAGCAGACGTTCCAGGTGTAGCCGTTCTGATCGATGACATCATCATCAGCGGTCGTACTCTGACGGAAATGACTCAGCGACTAGATATTGTACTCGGTCGAATCGAAAATGCTGGATTGCGTCTCAACGAAAGTAAGTGTAAATTTGTTAAAGAGTCTGTGGAATTTTTAGGCTTCGTTATCGATTCGAAGGGTATCCACCCTGCACCGAGCAAGGTATTGTCAATAAAGAATACACCGGAGCCTAAAAATGTTCAAGAGTTACAGGCATTTTTAGGATTATTTAATTTCTACGAAAGATTCGTACACCACAAGGCCACAATACTAGAGCCCCTACATAGGTTGCTTGACAAAACACATAAATGGCAATGGACGGAGCGTGAGCAGAGCAGTTTTGACACAGCGAAAGGACTCCTGTCGTCTGAGCTCACACTTGTCCACTACGACTTGAATAAACCTCTTGTACTAACCTGTGATAGTTCAGAATACGGTGTTGGTGCAGTATTGTCACACGTTACAGAAGATGGGCAGGAACGGCCCATTGCAATGGGTTCTAGGACACTTCACTCTCATGAGCGACGATACTCACAGCTCGATAAAGAAGCAGCAGCAATCATGTGTGGAGTCAATAAATTTTATAATTACCTAATGGGTAGATCTTTCAAGATTATCACCGATCATAAACCTTTATTAGGCATATTTGATCCTAAGAGACCAATTCCTACTGTTTTATCACCCCGTCTTATGCGAATAGCTTTGGTTCTTACCTCCTTTGATTATGATATAATCCATAAGCCTGGAAAGTCTATTGTACATGCAGACGGCTTGAGTCGATGGCCTCAGCCAGTTCCAGACCAACCAGAGCAGCAATTATGTGACATTCTGTTGATGGCTGAGACTCCTCAGGATTTCCCGGTAGATGTAGATCACATAGCCACAGCTACCAATCGTGATATTGTTCTATCTCGTGTCAGTCATTATATATTAAGTGGATGGCCAGCTAAAGTAACTGACGAACAGTTGCGTCCTTATTGGTTACATCGTGCTGAATTGTCCCTCCACGAAAATTGTATTCTGTTAGGTTGTCGCGTGGTAGTGCCACGGTCATTACGTGAAACCGTTTTGCAAGGTTTACACAAGACACACAATGGCATTGTTCAAACGAAATCGCTAGCCAGGTGTTACGTTTGGTGGCCGGGATTAAATAACGACATAGAGGCTATGGTACAGACCTGTGACAAATGTTTAAAACATCGGCACATGCCTCCTAGATCAAAGTTTGAATGGATTACACCATCCAAACCCTGGTCTCGCATAAATATTGATTTTGCCGGACCTTTTCAAAATAACACTTTTTTAATCCTTGTGGACGCATACTCTAGATGGCCGGAAGTGTTCATAGTCAATAATATGACATCAGCCACAGTAATCAAGCATCTTAGAATGCTATTTGCTACTCACGGCCTTTGCGAAACCTTAGTATCGGATAACGGGACACCATTTGTGTCCAGCGAAATGAAACAATTTCTTGAAGCAAACAAAATACGACATGTTACTACAGCACCATATCATCCATCCACAAATGGGTTAGCCGAGAGAATGGTGCAAACAGTTAAAGATAAATTACGCAAGATTGATAACATGCCATGGGACCTTAAAATCCCTAATATGTTACTAGGGCTGCGCGTTACTCCCTGCGTTTCGACAAATAAAAGTCCTGCTGAATTATTAATGAATCGACGCTTAAGAACTTTATTAGATACAATCCATCCAGACAACCACACACGCATTTCTAGAGAAAACCAAGTTTTACGAAATGCTCAAGTTAAATGTAGACAGTCTGATGTTGGACAGAGTGTTAGGTATAGAAATTTCGGTAGGGGGCCGCGTTGGTTACCGGGTACGGTAGTTAGAAGAGAAGGGATGGCAAGTTACGACATAGCCACAGAAGATGGCACCGTTGTTAATAGGCACATAGATCAGCTTATTAAGCAAAAACACCCTGAAACCGAAACGGAGCAGGAAAGTCAGGAGAGAGAGGAGAGGTATGAAGGAGAAAGGAGGGAAGTGTGCAGTGATGATAATTTGGAAGTAGATGATGATTCGCATGATCAAGATATTATAGAGATACCTAGTGAGGAAAAATGGGCTGAGATGTTAGGAATACCGGTAGAACCAGAGCCAGGGTTCTCTGGCGGTAAAATTAGAAATAAATTGTATGTTCATGGTAGTACTCCTTATTCTAGGCCGCACAAAGATTGTAATGCAATAGATTATGTTATTCATTAATAAAAATTAAGATGTAAGTCAAAATGAGTGTTCAAACAGTGTAGTCCAGTTGATTAATATTCTGTTTATTTTGTTTAAGTTTAGTTTGTCTTTGTACATACTTGGGGGAAAGGTATGTTATGTATCAGAATTCATAGTAGGTTATATGTGGGTAGATACCAGCAGGTTATCTTGTTGTTTAATAAGATTAATACATGAGGGTACTTGTGACTCATTTTTCACTTTGTGTGTCAATGTTTTGCTCCCAAGCTCAATAAACGTTTTCATGTGAAATATAGTGTTTTAATGGACATAACAATAACTAAAACTATATTAAAATCGGTTCATCCTTTTGACTAAAAAAACCACAGACAGACAAACAGATATACAAACACACAAGTTTTAAACTTATATAGCCCCTCTGTTTACTATCAGTCTAGCATGGTTCATGCTTGAGAAAGATTTCGCAATATTTTTTTTATATGCCTGTTATTATTTATGTGCATTTATTTTATGTTGTCTTAGATATACAAACAACGTGGTATTTGTGGAGTAGTTATAAAAAAAATTTATTTTAAGTTGACCAAAATAGAGAAAAAAAACATAAAGACAAAAGTTTTATAACGAAATTACCTGTTTTTAACATACTCCATAATTTTGTTTTTTGACGAAGCTATTATTATAGCAATAAGTAACTGGGAATGTTTGAATATTTGAATTATTCCACTTTTCCCCACTAAGGCGCCCCGCTAATAGGCAAAGTGGAATGCCTCAAAATGTGCACTGGAATCTGCCCCCGCTATAGTGGGGCAGTTTCCACAGTTTTCCAAAGTTTCTCCAGCTAAAAATGTAGTGTGTACCAGCGAACTAAAATATATGGAACAAGCATTGCGCTCAAAAAATGGCACCACACGATAAGTACAACTAAGTGGATGGAGCTAAAAATGCTGGCATTTAATTATGCAGCACAAAGCTGGGCCTCTGGTTGTTTATTAGCGACCTTGTATACTCATAGATATTTTCTATACATAAACGAAAAAATATGATACGTTATTTCTGCATATTTTTACTGCTTTATTTGCGTATTTTACACCATTTGACTACACAGGACGTCATTTCTAATAAACTTTCTCTTTCTCTCTTTTCTCTACAATACAAACTGCAATTATTGTTAAAAAAGTTAACGTCGTCAGTCACCGGGTGCATAACTAGCCGACCAAAGCTGAGCGGGTTGTGCTTTTTTCTGCCACGTGCCGTGGTGCCATTTTTTAAGCAATATTTGTTTGCAATTACACTTCCATAGATTTCAGTTCGCTGGTGTGTATCACATCTAATGCTATAAGCTGTAGTTACATATAACTTAAAGACATACTTTTACAAACAAATATTAAAATATGAGCAAACCTCTACCCACAAACTCTTAGATGCCAACTCTAGTGGGGCAAAATCCACTACATTTTTAGCTGTGGAAACTGCCTCATATTTTTAGGCATTCCAATTTCCCCCCCTAGTGGGGCGCCTTGGTGGGGAAAAGTGGAATAATTCGAATATTTCCGCCTATTTTAAGAAGTTAAAATAGACAATTACTCACCATTTACATTAAATTTTTCTTTAACCTCGACTTCAATATATTCCACTTCAGCCTTCATACTTCCCTCTGCGTCAGTTTGCTTCGGGGACTGCGGCTTCGGCGACGATCGCATCGGTGACGAATGCTTCGGTGACGAATGTTTCGGTGACGAATGCTTCGGGGACACTTGCTTCGGGGACGATACCTTCGGGGCCACTTGCTTCGATTCCGTTTGCTTCTCTGGCGGCTTTAAGTCGGACTTTTTAAATGGTGTCGCAACTGCTGTTACTACCTCTGTAGACAAGATATATTTATTATTATTTGGGTAGTATTTAATCGGGTATCAATTCCCAGGTTGGGTATCAAAAATACTAAATATAGCGTACTGAAATACTAAGTGGGCGTAGGACTGAGGGCGATTACAAATGTTGAAAATGGGTGGCTTTGAAATACAAATTGAGTAACTAGTTATTCAGAACGGGCGAACAAATTACTATTTGGGCGACAACCTTAGGGCACACAAAACATTTAAAATTTGGCATATATTTTATTTAAAAAGGTGACTATTATCCTAATCATGGCCTGGCAACACTGACCGGTCTAGCTGTCAAATCTAAGCAGCTGATTTTAAAATTAATTTTAACTAATATAATATTGTTTTCCTTTAGTAATATTGTTTTTAAAGTGTTTATTACGACTTAAATATTGTAAGGAAGTGTTTTCTGACAAATCCATTGGGTAGTTTTCGAACTACCAAAACGACCGAGCTTCACCTATCCACCGCCAATGTTGTTATGGTGAATATTTCATAGAAAAGGAGAAATCTGTGGAATACTACGCACTAAACCGGGGAAGTACTTTTGTTCCGTAATTTTATTTATATTATTTCAACTTAGACTACATCACTAAGCCAATCAGACTGATTCTAAACATTTTATTTTTCAAAGCAACAGCGTAGGTAGGTACCTACCTACATTTATAAATAAACTCACGGCTTGTGTGGCATTTTGGTTCTCAATTATCCCAACTGTTCTTTACTACTTGTACAAAATTCACGTAAAGTGAGTAACGTCAATATTCAATACGAATTGGCAGAGTCAATTTCTCTTTACTTGACGTGAAGTGGAAGTAAAGTTGAGATGGTGACTACTATTGTCACAGACATTCACTAAACTGTTTACACTTTACAAACATTACACTACTCATAAATACAATACAGCAATAAGTAAACCCTACAATCAAAACATTGCGTAACCATTTTGCTACTTGAATACTATTGTATAAGTACTTACTTATTGATTTATTGGGGTCAGTCTGTCTGTTTAGTGTTATTGATATATTTTTTTGTTTTGACTTAAACATCATCCATGTTTTATTGCTATAATTAATTAAATTAAGCATCTCATCATTCTATAGTGTGTCTAACTATAACCAAATAGTATCTGGATTAATTCTTTTATTTTTATAACTATTAAAACATTCTTGTGTACCTGCATAAAGATTAAACTTCACTAAAAGTATAAGACTAAACTAATGTTATAATTTAAATAGGTACTTACATACACTTACTCATGGTTAAAAAAGGAGTAGGTATAAATAAGTAAATTATTCCCAAATACTTAACAATTGTGGCCTACTGTCTTAAGTTTTTAATTTTGTTTTCTTCCAAGTATATTCTCTAATAATAAATAAATAATCAATATTTGTTTTAAATAGTTCCTGATACTGTTGTTTGTAAACTTTCAGGACTTATAAATTCATCATGCTGACCCGTAAGGCTGCAGCACAAAGCACCGAGATGAAGTTAAGGCAGGCACTGCAGGAACTGAAGGAGTCTAGGGATACTTGCAGCCAGCTACTACGTGAGCGAGACGACAGCGAAGAAGAAATCAGCAAAGTTATTGCTCGCAACTCTCAACTGAAGAATGAGATGGCTCAGATGCATTCTGAGCACATGGAAGTAATACGCCAAAGAGACCAGCTCGAGAACACCGTTAGCGGCTTTGATGAACAGTGCAGCACTTACGAGAGGGCCCTGAACCGCATCACTGATTTGGAACGGGAGCTGAACGATGCTAACATGCAAATATTAGACTTCAAGGAGCAGCAGCAACTGCAAGAAGTGGACCATACACAGAGTCTTTTTGAGGAGCTCATGATGTCTTCACCTGCTGTACAGTCAGCAGAACAGTTAATAACCAAAGACAGTGACTTTTCATCTCGACCTAAAATTTTAGGTGCTAAGAAACTAAAGAAATATATTAGAATACGTAAATTAATTAAAAAAACAGGAAAACTAATTAGAAAAAATAACAGTTTTTCTAAAAATATTGCTTTAAGAAAAGAACGAATTAGCCTCTTGGATTCTTTGGAAATTTATAGTAGTAAATTAACTGAAAGCAGGCAAATGTATGACCGGGACACTAAAAAATTGCAATTGAAAATCATTCAGTTGCATGAGTCACTTGAACTTGTGCAAAAAAAGTACTCTCTTGCGCAGAAACAAATTGATGAGCACATCAAATCTGCCACAGAGTTAGTGGAACTCTGCAATTACAATGCGGACCGGTATGACTCATTAGTAAATAGTCAACTTATTGTTGAATCTTCAGTTGTTCACAATAATGATTCTGATGTAAATAAAATTAGCAAATCTACACAGAGCCCCTGTCATTCATCATCCTGCATAGAAACATTAAAAAGTAGCTATAGTAAATGCACTTTCAAACCAGCATTATCATGTAACTCAAAGGAGGCAAAAACAATTATGTTTTCAGACAAACTAGGTCAGGGATTAGGTTTAGCTCTAAGAGATAAGCTCTCTAAAAAACTTATTAATATTTGTACTCCTGGTGTATCTTTTAACCAAATTGTACAAAATATTAATAAGTCACATATTGATGAAGCCACAACAGTAGTAATATTATGTGGGGACAGTTCCCATATTACAAAAAGGGACATTCTTAAAAATATTAATATTTTATTAACATTACAGTCTGTAACAAGATGTAAAATAATAATTAGCGCTTTCCCTTATGCAAGTAACTTTAACTGGGATCAAAATAAGCGCATTTTTAAATTTAAATTTGTATATATATAATTTGATAAGTCGTCACAGTGACGTTATTTTATACTTTGACGTTAATAAATTTATTAACACTTTTACATTGACTCCAGATAGTATGTATCTGCCGAAAAAATGTAGGATGCAAATAGCTAATTTGTTAGCTTACAATTTACAGGACTGTGTTACAGCTGTAACTAAGTCCATAAAACCGAGTATTAGTACTTCATCTACTACTCCGCATATTGTTTCAAATAAAACAGTGACAAACTCAGATTTAAACTGAGGCACAAGACAACAGCCAGGCCTAATTGTATCAATATAATTAGTCAAAATATTCAGGGCCTGTCTGGCAAAGATCTAGAATTAGAATTATTTGTTGAATGTAATAATATTCAAATAATTTGCATTACTGAACACTGGCTAAAGCCTGGTGATATGTCATTTAATCTAAATAATTTTCAACTAGCAAGTGCGATGGTTAGGCAAACAACTATTCGTGGCGGTTCTGTAATTTTTGTGAATAATAATATAAAGTATAAAGAAAGAAAGGATATTGTGAACCTTACATCAGAGCGCCATGTGGAGTTGTCTTGTATAGAATTAGATAGCATGATTATTGTGTCTGTATACCGACCCCCTAAGGGTATCTATGAAATCTTTGAATCTGTCATGGAAGATGTTCTAAAAAAGTTAAGGTTAAAAAATAAACCAGTAGTAATTTCAAAAAATAGTGATTGGCACAATCGGAACACCAGAAATAAAGACAAACTTGTAATGCCTCAGTATAGATTAGAAAAAATCCGTGGTTCTTTCATAGGTCTTGGTATAAAGTTTTATAATAAAATTCCAAGTAATATTTTGGATTTACCATTTGAAAACTTTAAGACTCATGTAAAGAATTGTCTTCTTAAAAAAGGATACTATACCGTTAAAGATTACTTAATTGATAAAACAGCTTGGTCGTAGATTTTTCTATTCTATGTGAAAATTGGGAGAATTGTCCTACCTACTTAAAATGTATTGTAAGCTTTTTGACTCGACGCCTTAATGCGGGTAGCTTTAGTATGTCATGCTCACTTTAAACATTTCTGCGGTGGTGTCGTGTGAGCCGGGTCGTTACGTTCCCTCAAACAACGAAATAAGAACTAAGGAAGCCTAACTCCTAACAAATATTGCTTAAAAAATGGCACCTTCACCATACTCTGTAACACAAAAGGCCGCAAACTCAAAAATAAACGAGCAAAAACAAACCTTATTACAATGCACGCATAATCGGTATTAGGTTGTATTCTGACGCATATACTGTTTTCTATTGGCTGGGGTTTGTACGCAGATCAAACATGATTGGATATTTGGCTCGCGTCGTATCACTCATTGGGCCGTTGTCGTGCCTTTGTCATTGAAGCAAGGACTGTGTAATGTAGAATCCAGTCAGTACACCGAACCTAGTACGGGCACTACGGCCGGCGGCCGGCGGGTGGCATCATTTAATTATTTTATGAAATTTGATGGCTAGTACATTATTATTAGTTAGGTATAATTTTTTTTTATTAGGTAGACAGACAACTTGGTAAAGACCGATCGAATACGCTGGCTGCAAGTCTCTCTGGAAAACTAAAGGAGACCTTTGTCAGCAGTAGACGTCTTTCGGCTGTGATGATTTTATTGTTAGGTATATAATTTTATAAAAAATATAAAATGATGATATATTGATGAATGATGTTCATATATTTTGTTACAAATAGGTAAGATACTTCATTTCAAGAAGGATTTAAATTAGGTAAGCTATTGAAATAAAATAGGCAAGCTTAATAAAAGACAATGTATTCTAGATAGATATTGTTTCAAACATGTAAGTACCTACCTACATCATATTATGTAGATAATTAACATATTTGTACGAGCAACGTCTTAATATGTCTTCTAGAGGTGTGGTGTGACTGATAAAGAACAACGTATTAATACGTCGTTTTATTTTTATTTTTTACTTATAAAAGCAATAAAAATTTTCAACCTATCTATTTAGTTAAGTACCTACCTATTTTTAAGCTTTCATGGTTTATAAATTGGTAGGTAGGTAAATAATTGGTCAGAGTGTAGGAACTTGATTCATAAAAATTTACTTTACCGAGATTACCCCTTTTTGAGGTAACGTAATAACGTTGTCTAAAGTCATCCAACGTTAGCGGCGTTAGTGCTCTCACAAGCGGTCCGAATCAATGCCTAGTACCTATCGTAAGCACTATTGGCGTGAATCGGAACGCGGCCTGTGTCTCAGCCCCCTAGCATGACCACTGAAACACGATATGATATGGCGATTTTTAATGGGAGAGTTTTATACTTGTTTAAAAATGTGTGATAGCAGTGAATGTGAAGATTTGACTGCCCCACAAAGCGACTGAACACTTGTTGCATAATAGCGTATTTATACGCTCATACTTATTTCTAAAACACGAAAAATATTTTACTTACCAATGATATGACATGTCCGTATTTTTTTTTGCTGCCTTCTGTTGGTCTTTTACACCACTTGACCACACATGACGTCATTTTTTACCACTTTTATGCTATTTTTTGTAAGAACGCTAATGACTGTCACCGAGCGCTTGGCAGACATGACTAAATAGTGCTTCGGTTGTACTTTTTTAGCCCCGCCCACTCGGTTGTAGTTTGTGTGGTGCTATTTTTTGAGCAGAATTACATTTCCATAGTTCTTATTTCGTTGCCCTCAAATATGGTTGAGCGAAACGATGGCTGGTTCATGCGTCATGCTCGTGAACGGGTGCTGCCTGTGGGAATGGGTCTGCTTCTGTCTGCTTGTACTAAGGGCGTCGCATATATATTTTTTTTCCTGTTTAATATTATCAATCAGTATGGCACTTCTTACTCAAAACATAGAATTAATAACTAATCCTTGTTTTGATTTCTCACTTTTTTATTGCTAATGACCAAAATGATTATTTGGCTTTCGTTATCACGATGTTTTCGTATTTTTTTGTCTATAGTTTTGTAAGTAAAGGCCTATGAAAAGCTTTTGGATATTAGTTTTCAATTCAGTGCCTTAGGATGGGTAGCCTAAGTATGTCATGCTCTCTTTAATCATTTCTGCGGTGGTGTCGTGTGGGGCGGGTCGTTACGTTCCCTCAAATATGGTTGAGCGAAGCGATGGCTGGTCCATGCGTCATGCTCGTGAACGGGTGCTGCCAGTGGGAATGGGTCTGCTTCTGAGTACCTATCTTAACGCATATTGAATTGTAAGTTGCGTTTTTGTTTTTATGTCTTGTATCAAGTGTTTTTTGGTTAGAATAGCAGACGGAGTGATTTCTAAACTAGTTGAAAGTTATTTACTCTCACGATTATCTATCTGAATGTAGTAGATATTTAATTTTAACCTACCTACCCATTGTGTGTAACCTTTTGATAACTATTGTGATGGAAAATGACCTCACTTTAAATGTGGAGCTCATTTTTCAATCTTGACGACTCTGTATGAAATATACAGGGAGAAAAAAGCAGCCCTTGACGAGTTTCTTGCCGGTTCTTCTCGTTACAAGGTCTCCCGCTTAGGGTGTGCGAACCGATGGCGTAGCTTCTATGACATTCACAAGTGCTTGTAACAGCCTAGACTGAATAAATTATTTTGAATTTTGAATTTTGAATTTTGAATCGAGATGACAAAAATACCATGTTGGGCAGCTTAAATCAGTTATATAGTTGGTATAATAGTTGCCCACTCAGTATTTTTGTCTCTCACTTAGAATTTTCAATGCTAACTTAAATTATTTTTCTCCCACATGTAGTCGCCCGTTTTAGGTATGTTTTAGTGATGCAACGGATCTCTGTTTCTGTTTCCGCAAGTGCGGAAGTTCCGCGCGATTTACAACTAAAATACTGATACAACATCCGTTTCTGATTCTGTTTCCGCAACTTCTATAATTCTAATATATCTATCTATTTCTAATCTAGATTTGGTGTATTTGATACTTAATAAAGAATTATTTTTGTAGATTTGTTTTTTTTTTCATATTATTTACACTTCCGTTTCTGCATCCGTTTCCGTTTCTGCTAAAGTTTTCTTTTGTCATCTGTTTTCGTTTCTGGTTCCGCTAAGACACTTCCGTTGCATCACTAGTATGTTTGTAATCCACAGTTTGTCGCCCGTTTAGTTATTTTGCCGCCCAAAAAATAAACCGCTGCGAGGTTTAGTATTTAAAGGCCAAGCCACACAGCGGGCGTGGCGTGACGGGACGGGACGGCGACGCGACGCTGAGTTGTAATGTACTAGATACTATGGACGACGTCACACAGGCCAGCGTGGCGCGACGTGTCACGTCCCGTCGCGCCACGCCGCCGTCGCGCCGAGTGTGATTACAGATCGGAAGCGCAGCGGGGCGGAAAGTAGGCGAGATCACGCCCGCAGTGTGAACTCTACCGTCGCGCCGGCCGTCCCGTCACGCCACGCCCCGTCGCGCCACGCCCGCTGTGTGGCTTGAGCTTAAGGGTCCCCCCAGACCTACCGGTTTCGTTTCTTTGCTTTGCTGTTCTACTTGCTGTTTAGACCGCCGGCCAACCAGGGTCGTTTTCAATCTATCGCATATTTGGACCAGACCAAAGAAAATATACACTAACGTGAAAAGAAGCGTCACTTGCGCATGAGTGCTGTAAAATTGCTCGCGGCTATGTGTGAGTGCGCCGGGCGATCGCGGGGGTGCCGCGACGCCATCGGGGCGAGGAATCTCTTCCGCGGAGGCACGCGCTATCAGGTTTGCCTAGTTCGCTCGCACCGCGCAATAGTACATACATTACAGGCAAGTACGTCAAACTAAAGTGATATGTGTCGAGCCGCATGCAAGGGCTTTAATCATTCATAATTCAGGCAATGTAATTTCCTTTCCGTACAATATAATACAGGTCATATTATTGCTTTTCTCAAGAAATGTGAGGAAATTAATAGTACCTATATTGTACATTGAGGGGTGATGTGGTAATGCACTTTCTTCCAAGTGACATAGTGCTTTATACCACAGAAAAATAAAATAAATAGATACTTAAAATGTTATTGAATTAAAATAGCTACAATAATTATGGCGTCTTGCCTTTCACCCCGGACACTCCATACAACCACCCTGAACTACATATCTATATTACACAGACACTACACAGAATGACGTTTTTGTACTTTTGTATAGTAAAAATATTAAAAAATCGCACTTGACCGTATTTTGACATTTCATTTAATATCTCTCATCTACCTCCGGTGTTCTTAAGGGGGTGGAAAAAACTTTATTTTTTGGCTCCGACGCACCATTTCCGCGAATTTTGCATTTTTGAATTTTTATTAAATTAGGTTAAATAATATGGTGGAGTATTTAAGCTTTTTAGTATGAGATTAGAGAAGGACTTTCTACTCCTTTTTGGAAAATAGTAGAATGCTTTCCGAGTAGATGTTCGCAATCGATGACTTAGCAAATTACGTCACACGTCAAGGGGGAGGGAGGGGGTCGACGAAGTGTGACATTGTGTGACAAGGGGTGGGAGGGGTCCTAAATTTTGTGTCGTCACATTTCAAAATCATTTAAATTGAAATAAAACAAATTTTTGAACTGCTGTTTTATTTAAATAATTATTTCTAGATGTAAAATATGTGACGTCACACACGGGGGAGGGGGTCAAAAATCAAGAAATTCGTGTGACGTAATTTATGGATGCCCCCTAATACCAATATTACCAACTAGCGGCCGCCCGCGGTTTCACCCGCGTGGTTCCGTTCCCGTGGGAACATCGAGATAAAAAGTATCCTATGTTTTAATTTAGGCTATCTTCTATCTGTGTGCCAAATTTCAACTAAATCCATTCAGTAGTTTTTGCATGATTGAGGAACAAACATCCAAACCCACAAACTTTCACATTTATAATATTAGTAGGATAGGATATACGAGCGGTAATCCGTAAAAAGCATTTCATTTCTAATGAACTGGACGCGCGGAAATTAATCTTAGAACTGTGTAAGTAATTGCAGAAGTTGATATTATAAAGGAGGCAAACGAAAAAGAAACCTTGAAATTGTTACAAATTAAGAAATCATATAAACTATAATCCATATAATTGTAATGTATTGGCATTTAAATTAATATAAAATCAGTACAAATTTATTTCATCAAACTTTCGTTTTATTATTTCGTTGCATTAATATGTAATGATGCTAATAGCCAACCCTATCACAAGTCGTGACGCGTATGACGTAGCCGCCGCCAGACTGGCGCCAAGCTCACACATACAGGGAGTGACGCCGCTGTGACCAGACCAAATTGGCAAGATAGCCATTAGCTTGGTGTTATCAAATATCATCGTTTGGGTTGCGAAGTAGGAAGCTTCTGGGAGATATGCCACCCTGAACATGATCTCCGATTGCTAAAAATAAATCGATCGCATATTTATATAAATTGTGAACAGGGTTGTGGGTGTCATCATTACCTATCTGAACAATTTTTTTGTATTTTCATAACAATCGTTTAAGGAACAAAGCTCACAAGAACATTCTTATATGTGAAATGTACTTTGATTGAAAATATGTGATAGATTGAAAATGAGCCTCTTGGCCGGCGGTCCATTGCCGAACAACAAAGCAAAGAAACGAAACCGGTAGGCCTGGGGGGACCCTTAGTATCCCATTAACAGTCGCCTTCAATTATTTTCAGTCACCCAATTAGTTAATTCCCTTAGTTTATTTCCTCACTATTTATTTTAAGATAATCTATTCCATACTATTTTAAGATAATCGACAGTAAAAACTCTATACATTGCTCGACATTTAATGATTCATTAAAAACCACGAAGACTGTTGTCACTGAGAAAAAAGGTACTATTCCATACTACTTCAGAAAATTATCGGTTTCTGATGGTGTTTTAGAGAGTGCATCAGAAAATGCACCATCAGTAAAAGCACCGAATGTTGGGGATCAGTTTTTTCGCAGCGACGCATAATATTACGATTTTTCACCAAAACATAGCAGGACTCTTAAATAAGTTAGAAACGTTACAAATAAGCATTAATGATTTTTCGGAACGTAATCTTGATATTGATATCATTTGTCTTACCGAGACATTTGTTAAAGCAGGTAGCGAAACAAATATAGTTTTAAAAAACTTTGTACTTGCGCATTCGTTCTCAAGAGTAAATGAAAAACGTGGAGGCACCTGCATCCTTATCAAAAAATCTCTAGATTTTAAAAACATTGATTTACCTAAAGATATTTCTCTTGAAAAATCTTTTGAAATATCCGCCGTTCATATACCTTCAATGAATTGTGTGATATTGTGTATTTATCGGATACCTAAAAGTGACGTGAATATATTCTTCGATAGACTTGACATTTTATTACATAAATACATAATTAAATCAAATAGACATATTATAATTGTAGGAGATCTGAATATTGACATATTGAAAAATGATTCTGCTGCATTGACATTAAAAGATCTAATTACGAACTATAACCTTACATTTCACATAGTTGAACCGACTAGGCAAAACAGTTGTATTGACCACATTATTAGTAATCTACCAAACTCAAAGGGCTTGGTCCATGATACATATCTCTCGGATCATAACACAAGTCAAACCCTTACAATTCCAGTCATAAACAAACAAAAAAGAATTGAGCACAGGTATACCTTTGTAAGAAATTATTGCAATGAAAACATTAATAAATTTCGTGAATGTTTGGAGGCTCTAACCTGGTCGGATGTATTCCGTGAGCAAGATGCCAACAAAGCATTTAGTAGCTTTCACGATACTTTGTGTCTTTTTTACAATTTGTGTTTTCCCATTGAGAAGAGAAAAATTAAAAGTAATAATACCGCACCTCGGTGGATAACGAAGGGAATAAAAAAATCGTCAAGGGAAAAGCGCAATTTGAGATTTCGTTGCTACAAATCCAAAACACCTGAAACCACATTTGCTTATAAAAAATACAGTACCATCTTAAGACAATGTGTAAACAATTCTAGAAAAATGTTAAACCATAGATTTGTCATGAATAGTAAAAATAAATGTAAAGCCACATGGCAAATCATAAAGGATAAGGTTGATAATACTCCATCACTCAGTAAAGTCAACTCAATTAAATATAACGATCAAACAATTACGGAACCATTGGGCATGGCCAAGGCTTTTAACGAATATTTTATATCTACTTCAAACAAAAGAACTACACCATCTTCCTTACCTAGAGTATCCAATAATTATATAAATAAAATCCAACCAATAAGTCATAGTATTTTTCTCAAACCAGTAAGTGAAGACGAAGTTTTAAAAATTATAAAATCACTAAACAATACCAAATCTGTTGGGTATGATGGTATCTCAACTGAGATCATCAAAACTATTGGAACACTTATTTGTCCAGTTTCAACTTACTTGTTAAATCTGTCTCTGACAGAAGGAGTATTTCCTGACAAACTAAAACTCTCTGTTGTTAAGCCCTTACATAAAAAAGGTGATCGAGAGGATATAAATAATTATCGTCCTATAACTCTTATCCCTATTCTAGCCAAAATTTTTGAAAAATGCATGCAGAGTCGTCTTTCATGTTTCTTGGAAAAATACGACATAATAAGAATAGAACAAAATGGTTTTCAAAAAAACAAATCGACTACGTTGGCGGCATATAATATGACTAGTAGTGTTATTGACTATTTAGATAAACGTATCCCTGTTTCGGCGACCTTCTGGGACATGACGAAAGCATTTGATTCCGTCGACCACAACATACTGCTTAACAAATGCGAAAAATATGGTATTAGAGGTCCAGCATTAAAATGGATTCAAAGTTACCTTGCAGATCGTAGGCAATACGTGGAACTAAACCAACTTAATAATAACAACTATTTGACAACGTATACATCAGGTCCTCAACTCAATAGATACGGCGTGCCTCGGGTAGCATTCTGGGCCCGCTGCTTTTTTTGCTCTATATTAATGATCTGCCTTCAGCAATTAGTCATCAATGTATTCTTTTTGCGGACGATATCTCGATTATTGTTGCAAATCATAAGAAGGAGGTAAAAACACATGAGGATCTAATGAAATCTGCTACAAAAGAAGTTTTGACCTGGTTAAAATCTAATAATCTGAGTGCTAACATTTCTAAAACTAAATACATGACATTTACAAATTATAATAACAATGACAATTTAAAAATCAATCTGACGTGCCTCGGCGAAACTTTAGAGAAAGTTGAAATAATTAGATTTCTAGGTATAATGATAGACAAAAACTTAAATTGGAAGGCACATGTAGAACAAGTATGTAAGAAATTGAATAAATTTGTATTTGCGTTAAGAAAACTCCGGACAAGCTCCAGCGAGGAAACTGCTCTCACAGCATACCACGGTTTTGTGGCATCTGTGCTGAGATATGGACTTGTACTTTGGGGAAACTCAGTTGATATAAATAAGGCTTTTATCGTACAAAAAAAATGCGTTCGAGCAATATGTGGAGTAGCCCCCTTGACATCCTGTAGACAATTGTTTAAAAGCCTTAAATTGCTTACTTTGACCGATTTATATATTCTACAAGTTTGTGTATTCATAAGAGAAAACTCACATTTGTTCAATAAATATGGAGATAAACTCTCTTCTGTAATAAGAAAACGGGATCCGACTAGACTAATTATTCCTTTTAGAAACACAAAACTGAGCCATAAAAATTGTAGTACAATGTCAATGAAGATTTACAATAACATTCCCAAAAACATAAGGGAACTGCCTATTAAGCAATTTAAATTCAAACTGCATGCATGGCTCGTGTCTAGAAGTCATTATAGCTTAAAAGAGTTTTTCAGTAGATAGTTATTCACATTTATTTAAAAGACAGATATTAGACATCACACAAGAACATTTAACATTTTTGGAATTGTTTTTATTATATGATTTTTTTTTTATTTGCATGTCGGGAATCCGGCGAAATATGTGTACCTGTTTAAATATTTTGTCATCTTTAAAAAACCATGTTTCATGCAATAAATATCTTTATCTTTATCTTTATCACCCGGGTCGCAGTCAGGCGGCTCATCCTTGTTGTTCCACCGTATGTCCGTGAGCCCTTTGATGCGCAGCTCTTCGGCAGTCTTCAGCAGGCTCGCCAGTTGTGACTGCGGAGAAAATGAACTTTAATTTCAACGAAGTAAAGTCCAGTTTAGTCAGGCATCGTGGTGGCTTTGGGGTTTAAACCCTGAACCTGATTACAAAATATATACACACATCAACTTTGTCTAGGGATACAGGTGCTATTTTCATACAAACGAGGTAACTTTGAAGCCTTGGTTTTCTGCCAGGGATGTACCGTGCTGTAATCTGATGATGGCCCTCCAGGGAGTGAATGGAGTAGATTCAGATCACTATACACACCCAACTGATCTGATCAGCATTCTAAAAGATTAATGGGTCAGAGTTCTCAGTTTGAGGATTTCCGATCCGATTTTCCGAGTTCGATGGTCCCTATCTACCATATTCGGCATTAGGGGTTATTTTGTAACACGTTGTATATGTATGGACGGTTTGAGACCGTTGACGTGACTGATCTGTGTGAATGATCCATTAACCGCCTTTGTGGTCTAGTGGTTCGCCCACCCGTGTAAGACGCAGGGGTCCCGGGTTCGATTCCCAAAGGGGTCAGTTGTACTACTTGTACTCGGTTTGGTTGGTGGTAGGGCTTATTTCAAGTTCGCCTGGCTAGCTACCACCATCTTACCTAAGTCTGACGCCATAACAACAATTTGAAAATTGTTGTGTTCCAGCAGTTAGAGGTAAGATAGCCAGTTCCTCAGTGGTGAGGATTCCTGGCGTAGTGCGCTTTCACTATCGACCTTAACGTCACTTAACATCAGGTGAGATGAAGGCCAAGTACTACACCGTTGTGGATAAAAAAAATACTTGTATTTATATTTAAAAAAAATACTTCTTTAGTCTATGATACTAACATGGTGCACGTTCATCTCGCCCGTGTACATGTAGCTGAGCAGCGCGCGCAGGTGGGAGGGGGAAGCGCCGTCTATCATGAGCACGGGCTCGCCTTGTGATTGTACAGTACCAGTGTAGCTATATAGAGGTTCTATCTATGATAATTATGATATATAAATATTTCTTTAGTCTATGATACTAACGTGGTGCACGTTCATCTCGCCCGTGTACATGTAGCTGAGCAGCGCGCGCAGGTGGGAGGGGGAAGCGCCGTCTATCACGAGCACGGGCTCGCCTTGTGATTGTACAGTACCAGTGCAGCTATATATAGGTTCTATTTATGATAATTATAATATACAAATATTTATTTAATCAAAGATACTGACGTGGTGCACGTTCATTTCGCCCGTGTAACATGTATCTGAGCAGCGCGCGTAGGTGGTAGGGAGAAGCGATCTCTATCACGAGCACGGGCTCGCCTTGTGATTGTTCAGTGCCAGTGTAGCTATATAGAGGTTCTATCTATGACATTATGATACTGATATTATTGTTTGTTTGGTGGTAGGGCTCGTTTTAAGTCTGTCTGGCTAGCTACCGCCATCTTACCTAGTAAGTCTGACGCCATAATAACAATTTGAAAATGGTTGTGTTCCGGCAGTTAGAGGTAAGATAGCCAGTTCATCATTGGCGAGGATTCCGAGTGTAGTGCGCTTACACTTTCGACCTTACTGTCACTTAACATTAAGTGAGGAGAAGGCCAACTTACTCCTTATTTTTTTATTCACTCTTAAGGTTGTGGATTAATTAAAATCTGATATTTATATTTAAAAAAAATACAGTTTTTTAGTCTATGATACTAACATGGTGCACGTTCATTTCGCCCGTGTACATGTAGCTGAGCAGCGCGCGCAGGTGGGAGGGGGAAGCGCCGTCTATCATGAGTACGAGCTCGCCTTGTGATTGTACAGTACCAGTGTAGCTATATAGAGGTTCTATCTATGATAATTATGATATATAAATATTTCTTTAGTCTATGATACTAACGTGGTGCACGTTCATCTCGCCCGTGTACATGTGGCTGAGCAGCGCGCGCAGGTGGGAGGGGGAAGCGCCGTCTATCACGAGCACGGGCTCGCCTTGTGATTGTACAGTACCAGTGCAGCTATATATAGGTTCTATCTATGATAATTATAATATACAAATATTTATTTAATCAAAGATACTGACGTGGTGCACGTTCATTTCGCCCGTGTAACATGTATCTGAGCAGCGCGCGCAGGTGGTAGGGAGAAGCGATCTCTATCACGAGCACGGGCTCGCCTTGTGATTGTTCAGTGCCAGTGTAGCTATATAGAGGTTCTATCTATGACATTATGATACTGATATTATTGTTTGTTTGGTGGTAGGGCTCGTTTTAAGTCTGTCTGGCTAGCTACCGCCATCTTACCTAGTAAGTCTGACGCCATAATAACAATTTGAAAATGGTTGTGTTCCGGCAGTTAGAGGTAAGATAGCCAGTTCATCATTGGCGAGGATTCCGAGTGTAGTGCGCTTACACTTTCGACCTTACTGTCACTTAACATTAAGTGAGGAGAAGGCCAACTTACTCCTTATTTTTTTATTCACTCTTAAGGTTGTGGATTAATTAAAATCTGATATTTATATTTTTAAAAAATACAGTTTTTTAGTCTATGATACTAACATGGTGCACGTTCATTTCGCCCGTGTACATGTAGCTGAGCAGCGCGCGCAGGTGGGAGGGGGAAGCGCCGTCTTTCAGGAGTACGGGCTCGCCTTGTGATTGTACAGTACCAGTGTAGCTATATAGAGGTTCTATCTATGATAATTATGATATATAAATATTTCTTTAGTCTATGATACTAACGTGGTGCACGTTCATTTCGCCCGTGTACATGTAGCTGAGCAGCGCGCGCAGGTGGGAGGGGGAAGCGCCGTCTTTCACGAGTACGGGCTCGCCTTGTGATTGTACAGTACCAGTGTAGCTATATAGAGGTTCTATCTATGATAATTATGATATATAAATATTTCTTTAGTCTATGATACTAACGTGGTGCACGTTCATTTCGCCCGTGTACATGTAGCTGAGCAGCGCGCGCAGGTGGGAGGGGGAAGCGCCGTCTATCACGAGCACGGGCTCGCCTTGTGACTCGTGCGCGCCGAGCAACGCGCCGAGCAGTTCCGAGCATGACGCTAGTACGACTCTGGGGACAAACAAATAAATGAAAAGTAAAAAACTGACATTTTCTATAGAATAATAATAAAGTACACCTATACTTACGGATTTAGGTAGGGAAAGATTACTTTTACCATAGGGTAGTAGGGAGTTTAGTGGGTATGGGTCAATCGGGGCGAGCCCCACATAAGGCACATTGCCAGACACGGGGTTTACGTAAAAAGCACTCTCCCTTCCCAAAAAAAGCCGGGAAGACAACAGAACTCACTAACTTAAAAATGAAAATACAACCCGGTTAAGTTAACTCGGCACCTGAAAGCGAAAGCTCTCCTTTTCTTCTTGCCTCATGCCACCGTCGTCAAATTTTTGAAAATATTCCATAGATTATCGCTAACAAGTGCATGGGCGTAGCCACGGTGGGACAGGGTGGGGCGCTTGCCCCACCCTGGCTCTGACCTGTAAGGTACCTAATCTTACCTAAGTAAGTAAACATAAAAATGACGCGGAATTAATGAGAGAGGCCCGTTAAAAAATACCTAAAACATCAAATCAAAAGTCTTTTTTTTCCTTTCACCTAGGTAGTTCTCTTTTTTTTATTTTACTCTTTGCTGACCCACCCGGCGCCCGCCCGTTTGTTTTCATTGATTTTAAGTATTTTTAATTACATACATTCACAATGGGTATATTTTGGAATGCCTAATTTTTTTTTGTCCTAACTGTCTTTGGCACACTAATTTTTGGCCTAAAAACTTTTTGCACAATTTTCATTTGACCTAAATTTGTTTGGCCTATTTTCACTTCGCCTAAAATTTTTTCGCCGCATGTTTACTTCCCAAATTCATCATTAAGCATAACTATTCATAATCCCTTATGTTTAAAAAATTGTTTAAAAAAACAAAAAACCGACTTCAAAAAACCTACCTCTAAAAAGCAAGAAAATAATATTCGTAATAATAAAAACACGTCTATTGAAGTCGGGTGGGGCTGGAGTACAAATTCCTTGTTTTTTTATTCTAAAAGCCCCACCCGACTTCAATAGACGTGTTTTTATTATTACGAATATTATTTCTTGCTTTTTAGAGGTAGGTTTTTTGAAGTCGGTTTTTTGTTTTTTTAAACAATTTTTATTTTTTTAATTTTTAGTGTAGTTACCCTTTGTATTAGGTAGTGTAGGTATATTATTTAGGTAGAAAAATCGGCTCAGCCAAACGTGAGTTAATCGCGGAGAAACATACATACATGCGGGTCAAACTTAGAACCTCCTTTTTTAAGTCGGTTAAAGAACTACACAAGATATCCCTTTTCCATCAAAAAAATAATTATCTTATTCAGTTCATAAACAAAGAAGTTTACGACTGATCATCGAGGTAGTTCACACAAAATCATACTTATTTCGTGCTTTTTTTCAAGTTTACTTGAAAAGTACTGAACCGATTTCAAAATTTTAAAAAATGGGACCAACTTGGAAGTTTACATAATGTAATAACGTTTGAATCATTTCAATCGGTTCAGCCGTCTTCGAGTAATCGGTTTACATACAAAAAACAAAAAAAAAAAAAAATTGAGTACCTCCCTCCTTTTGAAGTCGGTAAAAAGAACTTAATAACGATTCGCACAATTTTGTAACGCCTAATAATTTTTTCGCCGAATGTTCACTTCCCTTAATCATTATAGGAATAACCGTTCTTAATTCGTTTTGTTTACTACTTGTAAATTGAAAATTCCTCAATTTAATTAAACACTTTTGAACGATTTTACCAACAATTAATACAATAGGGAACATGCATAAGTCACCGATTTTGATAAATTTGAGCTTGATCGCTGCGGACACGTATAAAAACATGATGGATCAGAAAAATAAAAAATAAAATGTATTACTTTAGTTTTATCACACAAGGGAAAATAACGAATTTTTTTTTCGTTTTCGGATATAATGCATTTAACAGTCGGATAGAACATCAAATAAGAAATAATATTTTGTATAACACATATGTACTTAAACGCAATATTTAGGGAGATATTTGAAAATTCTTGGCTAACTCCATACTAATGCACTGAAATGTGACATGAGTGACGTCACAAATGTTGACCTTTTTGTATAGAGCGTTTTCGGCGGGTGCTGCTGCGTGCTAACTTAAAGTAACTATATCACGAGAAAAAAACACAAGAGAAAAGTTTTAATATTACAGTTGATTTTCTCACGCATTAAACTTTTGATTTTGATACAAAAAAAATATTGATGCATGTTCCCCATTGCACATGATATGAAACACAAAAAAATATGTTTTTGTTAATTAAAAATAAAGAATGAGCAGATAAACCTGTCGTTGTCTTTTTAATTGCCTATCTTATATTTTTCTTACAATCAAGAATGCAAGCATAAAAGTGAGTAAGCAAGCACGCATACAAGCAAGCAAGCGAGTATGCACACAAGCAAACATGACAATATGTTGGCGTTATGACAATACAAGTACAATCAAGATCAAATAGCATGCTTGCATGGCAGGCATGCATGCATGCAAGCAAGGCCATGCATACTTGCATGCAAGCAAGAGCAGGAATGTATGCATGCAAACAAAAGCATGGAATGCATGCATGCAAGCAAACATACAGCATGCAGCATGCAAGCGAGCATGCAGCATGCAGCATAGCATTAGGGAGCTCCGCTCGCTTCGCTCGCTCCGCTGCAAGTGGTCAAAACACTAACCTAACCTATTGGTCTTCGCATTAAGAGTTTATCTTTATAACGGGGGGCCTCAGGCCCCCGACCCCCCCGAGCAGGGGGGCCAGCCCCCCTGCAAGCATTTTTCAAGCAAACATGCAAGCAAGCAAGCATACAGGCATGCAAGCGAGCAAGCATGCATGCATACAAGTGAGCAAGCATGCATGCATGCAAGCATGCAACGTGCATACCAGCATTATGGAAGTGTTCAAAACACTAACCTGACGTAATGGTGTTCGCATTAAAAGTTTTTCTTTATAGCGGGGGGCCTCAGGCCCGTTTTTTGACGATTTGTTTCTGTCACTTACTTGTATGCAATACAATATTATTATGCCAAAAATTATTGTGACAGCTGGGACGTCCGTCACATGACGTAGATGAAACATAGAGCAAAAAGCTATGACTAATTTAGCCGCTCGCTGTCAAGATGCCGTGGTGTAATGGTGTGACTGTTCGCCTTATACGCAGGTGGTCGCGGTTCGATCCTCAGTCGGACCCAAAGTGTTTAAATGGTTTTTCTGATATTTTAGGATTATTTGTTTACATATTTGGAATGTAAATAGAAAAATCTAGATTAGTTGAGAAATTTTAGAAAAGATGAAAAAGGGCAGAAAATGGTTATAAAAAGACAAACGAAAAGAATAACGAAATGACTATCGAAATTCGAGTTACTAGAAAGTTCTGATGGGTATATAAGCAGTGGCGAACACACCATTCGGGTAGTAAGTTAGTAGTAAGTAAAGCGAAGAGGAAGAAAGAAGAAGGAGAAAGCGAAAGTGGAAAAGCGGGTCAGTAAGGTGAAGTAGTGTGAAGAAGTAAGTGTCAGTCAGAGCAGAGCAGCAGAGAAAGGTGTCAAGGTTCAGCGCCGTGAGACTACGTCACTCGGAGGAAGACTACGTTACTCGGAAGGGCGAACTGCGACAATCAGAGATTCTCGTGATTGTGTATGTGTGTGTGTGTGGTAAATAAATCGTCGTTATAGAAGATCGTCGTTTCCTTCCAATCCCGAAACCCACTTCCGTAACATTATGTATGCAAGACAATATTAGGGTAAACAATACTTCGGCGTAGTCATTATTATGTCAAAAGATATGTATGCTAATACGTTTAATACTAATTGAAACAATTGTTTAATGGTTCCAAATAAACTATTACTATTACTAAACTATTACTAAATTTTAGGACAATTAACATTAGTGGTTTTGATAAATAGGGATTTTAACGTTTAGGCGAAACGACAAAAAGGCGAAAAAATCTATTAGGCCAAACAATAATTGTACCTAAGGAGTTTAGGCCAAAGAAATTCGGCCAAATGAAATTAGGACCAATGACTTTAGGCGAGTCAAGGGACACCCATTCACAATACATTCAACATTTCCTTCATTTACCAGTTAGCGTGCCCGCAAACTACAGACCAAACTGTCGGCCGATAGTTGGAATCAGTCATCATGAAGAAGTATGCAAGTGTGCACACTACAACGATTTGGTATCGGCCGATAGTTTGGTCTGTAGTTTGCGGGCACGCTTACCCAGACTCTACAGTAGTTTTACTGCCAGTTTATTTGGAAAATAGACCAAAAAATCTTTTGGAGCTCGCGCTATGCGCTCGCCACGCACCCTTCTCCCGACTTTTCTGTACCTAAAGGTGGCAACCCTGGTTAATTTACTTCTTACTTGAGCTAGGATTCCGCCCAAAAACGGTGAACCATAAAAGGGTTCTGTAGCCAAAAGAGTTCGGGAACCGCTGCTATAGGGTGTTTTTGTATGAAAAAGTTAACCAGGGTAAGACTGCGGGTATAGTTTGCTAGTTACATATTATTTTAGACTGCTGCGCTGCCCCACCCTGAGGCGAGCCCATGGCTGGCTACGCCCATGAACAAGTGTACTAACGCTACTGGCATGACGACGGTGGCGTGAGGCAAGGAGAAAAGGAGAAGGGTCGCTGTAGCAACAAGCGGGTTGTAGGCATTTGTGAAGTAAAATTTACCTGTGCGCACGTAAAGAGACTCCTCTAATGTTGTGGGGTTCGACCGTGTCCTTGTCTGGGACTTGCGTCGCGAAGCTCGGCGAGCAGTACAGGGTCACGTCGCAGAACCGCTCTGAAAATAAAAATAAAAAATGATTTAGAATCTTTAAATTATTTCTTGCAAAAAAGTTCTTATTATTCACGGCTTTATATTGCACGGCTGCGTAGCAGTGGAAGGGTACGGTTAAGGTGCTATTTCGAAGCACGCTGCCAACTGCAACTGCCGACAGCATATGGAATGGCTTTCAAGCGCCGCTGCAGCAGTCGCCGTCGGCTGCATATGCAGCTGCAGCGGCGTACAAATATAAATACCTTGGCTCGTGGCTAACTGAGTCGTGGGAAAGTGAGACGGAAATCCGAACACGTATTGAAATAGCCCGAGCAGTTTTCGAGAGGATGAGGAAAGTATTGTAGATAGATAGATAATGTATTATATAGCGTTGTGTGTAACGAAACGCACAAGTACAGACCATTTTAAATTACATGAGTCACTATCATGACGTTTAACATAACCTAAAAATGGCAGTTGTATCTGCATGCAGCTACAGACGTCTAGAAAATTAATTAAGTAACTATAGGTCTGAAGGACGTGTCAAGTCAGTGCTCGCGGGATTTTGTAATAACCTTTTGGATAAATAAAACTCCAAGTGTTTCATAAGTATTGTTTTAATTAACTCCTGCGCAGTGCCTGAAATACGTACAATACATGGCGCAGCCGCTTCACGAACCAATTTGACATGAGCAAAACTGAAGAAAACAGGGACGTTGTAACAAAGTTAACACAAACCGAACAAGTGGAAGAATTAGAAGACATGGGCACTCCTTTCGAATATAAGATGCCCCAACAGCTCCAATGGGACACCGTAGGTGACATGTTAACAAAATGGAGAAATTTTAAACAGCAAATAACTGTGTTCATATTGGCATCGGGTTTGGAAAAAGTCTCGGAAAAAAGGAAGTCTGCCATCTTACTGAATTGTATTGGTGAGGAGGGACAAAATATATATTTTAACATTCTAAAGAAGTCAGATGAAACACCTAAATATGAAGATTTGTTAAAAGAATTTGATAACTACTTTGAACCAAAGCAAAACGTGATCATAAACACATTTAATTTTAATAGTAGAAATCAAGAAGATGGGGAATCTTTTGATAGTTTCTATTCTGAAATAAGAAAATTAGTAAAAAGTTGCAACTATGAAGAACAAGAAAACAGAATGTTAAGAGATAGAATTGTCATGGGCATTCGGGACAGGAACTTACAACGGAAACTTCTAGAAAATCGAAACTTAACTTTGGATTCCGCAGTAGACCAATGTAGAGCAGCCGAACTATCACAAGAACACATCAAAATTATTCAGAAGCAAGAAGATTTTTTGAAGGTGGATGCCATTACCACCCAAAACCCTAAAGCTAAGTATAACACAAACAATTCATTTAAAATTCAGAAAACTAACCAAAATTTTAACAAATATAGTAAAGATTTTTATCAGTGTAAGAAATGTAATAGAGAACATGGCCCACGGCAGTGTCCTGCTTTTGGTAAACTTTGTTCTATTTGTAATAAGCCTAATCACTTTGCTAAAGGATGTATAAATAAAAAAGTAGATTCAGTTGAGAAATCTGAAAATTCCGATGATTATAACTATGTACATAACTTGTGACTAGTCAAAGTGTGTCACTCGCTTGGAAATTCCACAAAAAATGAGTGGCGAAGAACATTAAGAACTGAAAATAAAAGAGTTACATATAAATGTGACACCGGGGCCCAAGTCAATGTAATCTCATTAAAAGATTTTAAATTAATTGTCGATGATGAAAACCCTAAGTGGTCTGAGACAAAAGTTTTATTAGAAGCATTTGGAGGTAATAAAATAAAACCATTAGGTAAAGTAATATTAACAATTCATTTAAATGATGAATTGGGTAAGGTGCCTACAGAATTTCTGATAATAAAAGAAAATGTTTGTCCAATATTGGGTCTTAATTCATTAATAGAACTAAAATTATTAAATTCGAATAATATTAATTTAGCCAATGTAAGCAGTAATTGTATTAACAGCGTCAATATCCAAAATAAAAATGTAATTATTAATCAATATCCTGAACTTTTCCAGGGCGTAGGACAATTTCATACACCGCTGGAACTGCACACTCAACCAGATGCACAGATTGTGGTGAAACCACCACGACGAGTTCCTCATGCATTAATGGACCGCCTTGCTGATAAGTTAAAAAGTTTGGAAGAAAATCAGATTATTGAGAAAGTCGAACATCCAAAATCATTTGTAAGTAATCTTGTTATAATTGAGAAGAGTGATGGCAATTTGAGAATTTGTCTAGATCCTCAGGAATTGAATAAGGTTTTAATAAGAGAATATCACTTAATTCCAACTTTAGAAGAAATAGTAAACAAACTAAGTAATAAATCAATATTTTCAGTACTTGACTTGTCAGATGGTTTTTACAATATAAAATTAACAGACAAATCAACAAACTTATGTGCATTCAGTACTCCCTTCGGTTGTTATAAATTTCTCAGATTGCCATTTGGTCTGTCGGTAGCATCAGAAATCTTTCAAAAATACACTGAAAAAACGTTTGGGGACATCCCAGGTGTTGTAATATACTGTGATGATTTATTAATTTGTGCTGAAAATGAAATGGAACATGATAGAATATTAAAATGTGTGTTAGAAAGAGCAAAAGAAAATAATGTTAAATTCAATAAAAGAAAATTCCAATATAAACTACCGGAAATAAAGTATTTTGGTCACATCTTTTCTAAGGAGGGAATGAAAATTGATTCTGACAGAGTTAAAGCTATTATGAATATTAAAAGTCCAATTAACAAAAAAGAACTTCAAATATTTTTGGGAATGATTAACTATTTAAGAAACTTTATTGATAAACTAGCTGACTTAACAGCACCATTAAATGCCCTCTTAAAAAAGGATGTGTCCTGGCTGTGGACGGAAGTGCATGAAAACGCTTTCACTAACATAAAAAAGTGCATTAGTACAGCACCAGTATTGCAAAACTTCAATTCCACATTGCCAGTCACAATTCAATGTGATGCGAGTAAGGATGGATTAGGTTGCTGTCTAATGCAAAATGGAAAACCGGTTAGCTATGCCTCCAGAAGTTTAAGTAGTGCAGAAAAGAATTTCTCACAAATAGAAAAGGAACTGTTAAGTGTAGTGTGGGCAACTAAAAAATTTCACTATTTTATTTATGGTAAAACATGTACTATACTTAATGATCACAAACCGTTAGAAAGCCTTCTAAAAAAGGGTATTCATGCAATTCCTTCAGCACGACTACAGAGATTGAAACTAAAATTGTTAAAATATAACATAGAATTTAAGTATTTGAAAGGTCGTTTAATGTACATAGCGGATTTGCTATCTCGCTCATACTTAGATGAAAATGAGGATGACCAGTCTTATATGTTTGAAGTAGTACACTGTATAGGTCTGGCAAACTATTTACAATGTACAGATGAACAAAAGCAAGAACTAATAAGTGAAACATCTAAGGACATAGAATTATCTAAATTAATTGAATTTACACAGAATGGTTGGCCAAACAAAAATATCCCTGATAACCTGAAACATTACTTTAAATTCAGAGAGAACATAACAATTGATCAACAACTCTTGTTTATGAATGATAGACTAATAATTCCGCAGTCTCTCAGATTAAAAATCTTACATAAAATGCATGAAGGCCATTTAGGAATGACAAAAATGAAACAAGTTGCTAGAACTTTATATTATTGGCCAAATATTGATTCTCACATAGAACAACTAGTTAAAAAATGCTTTATATGTCAAACTTATCAAAACAACAATATTAAGGAACCTTTACTGTCACATGCAGTGCTGCCAACTTAGCGCGTTTCGCGCCAGATCTAGCGCTTTTTTTTGTCTCGCAGCGCGTTTTAGCGCCTAGCGCTAAATCTAGCGCTTTTTTAGATTTTACTAGATTAAGTATTTACCTGCTGGCCTGCTGCATTTATTTGGTTAAATGCTTCGTGAATCTATTAAAATTATACAAATTCTATACTTAATTAGTATTTTTATGGTACACCAAGCATTCTAATAGATAATTCTCATTTTCTTCTTTCACCTACTTCAATTTTTTTTTAACATCTAGGGGGGGGGGGGGTAGGCGACGCAAGTAAATAGTAAAACCATGTGTGGTTAGCGCGGAATCTGGCGCTTTTTTTTTAAATGCCATTTTAGCGCAATCTAGCGCTTTTTTACAGCGTTGACAGCGCGTTTTCGCTCAAACTAGTTGGCAGCACTGGTCACATGATGTACCCAAGTTACCATTTTCAAAAATAGGAATAGACATTATGGACTTTAAAAGAAAAAGTTATCTGATCATCTATGACTACACTACTAAATGGTTAGACATAAAATTAATTACTAATAAATCTGCAAATAGCATAATTAATGCACTAATAGATATTTTTACATGTTTTGGCATACCATCCGAGATTGTAGCAGATCACATTCCGTTTGACTCTAGACAATGTAAACAGTTTGCCGATGAATGGGGTTTTAAATTCACATACTCTAGTCCAAGGTATCCTCAGTCAAACGGCATGGCAGAACGTGGAGTACAGATAGCTAAAAAAATGTTAATTAAGTGTAATGAAGATAAAACAGACTTTAGAATTTCCCTACTACAATATAGATCATCACCAGTATCAGGCACATATTTCACACCTTCGCAGCTAATGATGAGTAGAAATTTAAAAACTAAGTTACCCTCTTGTTATAAGCATCTAGTACCAAAGTTAAATTGTAATGTAGAGACTGAAATGAATAAGACTAAAAATAGAAATACAATTTATTACAATAAGAATGTTAAAGAAAGAAGTAGCTTTGTATTAAATCAAAAAGTATGGTTTAAAAAGGATCCTCAAAAGAAACATTGGATACAAGGAACAATTGTAAAAAATAATAATTTCAGATCTTATGATATTCAAGATGATAATGGCTCTGTTTATACAAGAACTTCTTATCATGTTCGATCTCAATAATCTGATAATAAGCAGGTGTGAGTGTGCAGTTGCAGGAGTGATTTTTTTTTTGTGTGTTTTCTCATAGGAAATAAGTAATTAAGTTAGTGCAATGTTATTTTTAATAACATTAGCAAATGTTGTACCTACTAAAGTAATTATGTTAAAATTGTAGTTCTTTTAGTTTAGCAAAAAAAAAAAAAAAATTTTTTACTAAAAAAAAAAATGTTTTTTTGTTTTTTTGAGAGGGGTATGATGTATTATATAGCGTTGTGTGTAACGAAACGCACAAGTACAGACCATTTTAAATTACATGAGTCACTATCATGACGTTTAACATAACCTAAAAATGGCAGTTGTATCTGCATGCAGCTACAGACGTCTAGAAAATTAATTAAGTAACTATAGGTCTGAAGGACGTGTCAAGTCAGTGCTCGCGGGATTTTGTAATAACCTTTTGGATAAATAAAACTCCAAGTGTTTCATAAGTATTGTTTTAATTAACTCCTGCGCAGTGCCTGAAATACGTACAATACAGATAAAAAGTTTTAATCACTACGACACACACATACATTCATCAATACAAAATACAAAAATGTCTGAAAAAAAACGATAAAAAAATACATTTGCGATAAGTATGTGAGAAAAAAAAAACAAAACAAAAAAGATGACAAAAAACAGTGAGAAGAGAGAATGCATGTGTATCACATGTATTGTGCAGTATAGAACGCTCCATCAAGCTGCGCACAAGGATTCTCCATTCTCCAATGCTACGTCTGGCCTCTTGTACTCTACGGTTGTGAAGCGTGGACCTTGAAGGAAGACCTCCGAAAGAAACTGGAAGCTTTTGAGATGTGGACATACCGCAGAATGATGTGGACATACCAACGTCGAGGTCCTTAAGCGCCTGGCTAAGAAGGTGGAGCTGGTTCGGGCCATTAAAATAAGAAAGTCGCTTATCTTGGTCACATCCTGAGAAATCCACAATATCGTCTTCTCCAGACCATCAAGATGGGGAAGATTGCGGGAAAGCGCAGAGTGGGAGGTCGCAAAATGTGGATTCGTAATATCCGCCAGTATACCGGCATTAAGACGGTTGAACAGTTGTTCAGACTCGCCATGGACAAGGCCAAATTCAAGGAACTGACGGCCAGCATTCAATAAAGAAGCGGCACTTTAAGAAGAAGAAGAATTTGTACTGTACATATTGACAATGATGATGTAGTGATGGGCGCGGAAACTTCACTCGAGAATGTATGGTGCGCTCAGATTTCAATAGATATTTGTCTATTGAGCAAAACCAAGTTTCAGCAAGCAACAAAACAAACGTGTTTCTAACTGCCCAAATTTCGGCTGGAGTCCAAATATTTAAGCTGCGTCACGGTATTTTATTTTCAGTAATAAATATATTAAATAAATAATATATTAAAGCTGTGTTTTTCAAAAACATGGTTACTCGACACGACACTGCCATAAAAATAAAACAAAATATCTAAGGATCATACTTTTATTTTATCAACCGTCTCTGTGGTCTGGTGGTTTGCCCATATACGTGTAAGACGCAGAAGTCCCCGGTTCGATTCCCATGGGGGGTACAATTTATACTCGGTTTGGTTGATGGTAGGGCTTATTTTAAGTCCGCCTGGCTAGCTACCACCATCTTACCTAAGTCTGACGCCATAACAACTATTTAAAAAAACCGGCCAAGTGCGTGTCGGGCCACGCGCCATAGGGTTCCGTAGTTACCTTATACCATACCATATTTAATACCACCTATCATTTGTCGTTCGCAAAAATAACTTTGTTTTTCACAGTGTTGGTATGAATGACAAAGTTATATTTGCGGTTTTGGAAAATGTGCTATATCTCAAAAACTAATTACTATATCTCGTTCAAACCAATTTTGGTTGAAAGTGTTTATTAAGATCTACAGCATATATTTTTTTTAGATTTTTCACTCTCTTATTTCAAAAGTTAAAGGGGGGGGGGGACACACATTTTACCACTTTGGCGGTGAATATCTTTCAAATGGTTGACTTTGAGAAAAAGTTGTCTTAGAAACCTCAATGTCATTTTTGAAGACCTATCTATAGACACCCAACACGTGTTGGTTTGAAGAAAATTTTTTTTTTTCAGTTTCAGTTCCATGTATGGGGATTTGGAAAGATTAAGGGGGGGCCCCCTTAATCTTTTATTTTTCTTATTTTTGTATTAAATTCGTTAAGCGGTTAACAGAATACATCTACCTACCAAGTTTCAACTGTGTAGTCTTAATACTTTCGGAATAAAGTGGCTGTGACATACGGACAGACAGACAGACATGACGAATCTATAAGGGTTCCGTTTTTTGCCATTTCGGCTACGGAACCCTAATAAAAATTGTTGTGTTCCGGCAGTTAGAGGTTAGATAGTCAGTTCCTCAGTGGTGAGGATTCCGGGTATAGTGCGCTTACATCTTCGGCCTTATCGTCACTTAACATCAGGTGAGGAGAAGGCCAAGCACCATTGTGCATAAAAAAATGTATGTAATGAAATGTAGTAAATTAATGGAACCTTGACAATAACATAGCTAGGTGGGTCGTATTATATGCGCGTCTGATAGTAAGTAATCCATATTTAATAAATGCGAAAGTAACGGAAAGGTACGGATGTGGCGTGACCGCGTTATGTGACCATAATTAAAGATCGATTTTCATACAACTTTAAAGGTAATTTTGAAGCCTTGGTTCTCCGCCAAGGATTGACCTAGCTGTGATCTGATGATAGCCATCCATGAGTGAATGGAGGAGATTCTGATCGCTATATATATCGCCATATAATGTGTATATGTTACGGCTAATGCCCGAAGTGCGGCTAAACCTGATTTTAGCCGGCTAAAACTAGGTGTAACGCTCGCGCTTACTCACTAACAAGTAAGTATTTATTTTAAGAAGTTTTAAGGTTATACTTAAAAGTCTTTCTTTATTATGTCGAAGGTAAGTACTGGATTTTAACCGTATAAATTGTAAGTTCTACAAATAACTCATCATTCATTTTCTAAATTCAATGGGTTGTGTCAGCTTCAAATATTTTATTTATGTGACTATTTATATTGAGCGGTTCAATTTGAGCCAGCCTAAAGAAACTAACTTAGTTGTATTGTATTTAAGAAACATACCTGTGGGTCGAGTCCGCTTCTGAAATTATTAACACACTCACCCTCGCAGCACAACTTTTGTTTAAATTTAATCATTTGGTTTTACTTCCCTTTCTTCCATTATTTCTAATCTTCCATTTTTCGTTTTTTCACACGCCAGCCAACAACCCGTTCGCAAGTCGTCCTACCCTCGCATTCGCCGCCTCGGTATTGCCATGCTTGCTTGTGTTGCCATACGTTAAAGTCAATAATTCGAATAAATAATTGTCACATAAAAATAATCCTGGAATATAAATAATCACTTGTAACAATTAATTAAGCGGGTTACGCTAACATAATCATGAGTAGAACCACACCACTGCGGGAACCAAATGATTAAAAATTCACGGTGTATATCAAAGATGCTATTTATAAAAAAACCGGCCAAGTGCGAGTTGGACTCGCGCACGAAGGGTTCCGTCAAAATATCACGTTTGTTGTATGAGAACTCCACTCAAATATTTATTTTATTCTGTTTTTAGTATTTGTTGCTAGCGGCAACAGAAATACATCATCTTTGAAAATTTGAACTGTCTAGCTATCAGCATGGTGACAGACAGTCAGACAGACAGCGGAGTCTTAGTAATAGGTTCCCGTTTTTACCCTTTGGGTACGGAACCCTAAAAATATAACATGTAATTCACTTTTATAGCGCAACTACAAACTAGCGATCTGATTCCCTTTCTATTGTAGAAAAACGTTAAAAAAACTAAAAACCTACTTGAAACCTTTGTGTTGAATTCCCACGGCTGTTTTCAAAGTTAACATTGTGACATTCTCAGCTCCGTCTAAATAACAGCATTCTATGCATTCGGTCTCTAATAATACCACCTCACCTCGATGTTTTTAAAAACAAGCTAATTTTAAAAAAAGAACATTCTAGTTTTCGTTTTCGAAATTCAAGAATGGAACACGGCTACGATAATAATCTTAAAAACACAGTCAGTGATGCCAGATTGGGAGGAATCCCGCCACATTTGGGGGTTTTTTTGTCTTTCAGGAGGAATTATAAATCTTCGTTTCATAAAACTAGTGGCTCCGTGAATTGTAGACCTCGCATGTTTTTAAAAACAAAACAGAATAGATATTAGTTTTTTCAACTAATAAGTAGTCTATACTGTGCAAATAATATACGCAGTCCTAAGTTCTGTCACAACGTCACATCACAACCTTATTTAATTTCAATTTCGAATAATGAATGAACTTTTGAGTCTCCTAAAAATAAAAACAAAATTTACTTTGCGCCGCTAACAAAAAAGTTTTACACATATTTATTCATTTTTCGAAACTGCTGAAATATGATTTTTTACATATCTCTGCCATTTGGAAAAAAAATCGAAAAACTGGCTCAACTAAAAATTCTATATAATTATCAAACCTGCTCACAAAATTTCACAAAAACCGGTGAGAAATGTGACCTGTAGAGGAGAACAAACGGACAGATGGAAGGACAGCCGGAATTCAGAAGGACATAGGTATAAAAGAATTTTTGCCAAGCTGAAGCAGAGACGCTTCGCGCTCGCTCGGTCAAATAGTATCATTTTGGGGAATTTTTTTTTCGACATTTCATACAAATAGTATTATTTTGGGGCGATTCCGAGTGAGGTATGGGAAGAACGCAAAACGGACATTTGGCAACACTGCAAAAGCGTCTCAAAAGTAATTTAATAATATGGAAATGAAACCGGTATGCGAAAACGTGACGCATTTGGCAAGACAGGTCTATTTTTAGCAGCGACCAAATAAATATGTAAATTGATTTATACTAGTTACTATGCGGTCATAATAAATAGGTACTGCATACGGCTCGACGACGTAGACTATAAAAAAAATAGTTTTTGACACTTGATATGAAAATAAAGGCGCACACACACACGCTTAGTTATTGGCTGGCATCACACATTCACACTACAAAATGTAGACATTTAAAAACTGTAAATTATAATAGCACGCTTGCCCAGGAAATGCCTATTCACTCTTGCCTTGAAGAGACCAAGCTTGTAACTATCGGGGAACACATGAGCAGGCAGCGCATTCCATTCTTTAGCAGTTTGATAAGAAATGTATTGGTAAAGTGCTTGGTACGGACCCTTAGAGTATCTACTGTGTAAGGGTGATATGCTAAACTGCCTCTGTCACCCCGATATGGTGGAAAGGGGCTGGAGGAACAATGTCAGGTAGTTCCCTCGCACACTCTCAATGTGTATTCTATAAAAAACCGATAAACTAGCAACTTTGCGACGGTGACTAAGGCTCCGAAGTTCTACTCTACCGTGGCCAATGTTGAGTTGCCAATGAGCCTCCCGGCACGGTTTTCAATCGATTGGGGTTTTGCTTTCAGCGATTATCGATTATCGATTTAGCTTGGGTTCCAACTTAAAATCTAAGCCATGTTTCATCAGATTAGGGTCGATAGAACCAGGGAAACAGCTTGAAATGTCAGCTTTCATACACTAAGGAAATCGTTTAAACTGGTCGCTTTATGTAAAGCCCGAAGTACACATTGGGCCAACGCCTGGCCGCGCGCGTTGGGCCAACGCGCGCGGCCAGGGCATGTCACTGTTTACACGTTGGCGCCAACTCCCAACATACCGCCAAGTAGGTCTTTACACGTTGGCCCAACGCGCTCGGCCAACGCGTTGGGCCAATGTGTACAGCGCACTTTAGTCGGAGGCTAGTAGTACTTATGTGTGTTCTAGCTAGGCGTGTTGGCCGGCCACTATTTATTTATTTATTTTTATTCGGGAACACTTCCGTTTTTAGGGTTCCGTACCCAAAAAGGTAAAAACGGGACCCTTTTACTAAGTTTTAGCCGACTAAAACTAGGTGTAGCCGATAGCTGTTGGCTAAAACTAGGTGAACCGATCTGCTTTACTCCTGTAGGTCCCGAATATAGGTTAGAAATTTAAGGCGACCGGGAAGCGCAGCGGAGCGTGAGCCTTAAATTTCGAGGTTATTTTTTTTAACAGACAATAGAAATAACTTTCTTAATACCCCAACCCCATGCTACACCTAGTTTTAGCCGGCTACACCTAGTACTAGCCGTGAGAAAATCGGCTACATCTAGTTTTAACCAACAGCTATCGGCTACACTAGCCGGCTAAAACTAGGTTTAGCCGCACTTCGGGTATTAGCCATAACATATATAAAAACCGGTCAAGTGCGAGTCGGACTCGCGCACGAAGGGTTCCGTACCAAAAAACGGCAAAAAAAAAATACGTTAGTTTTATGGGAGCCCCCCTTAAATATTAATTTTATTCTTTTTTTAGTATTTGTTGTTATAGCGGCAACAGAAATACATCATCTGTGAAAATTTGAACTTTCTAGCTATCACGGTTCATGAGATACAGCCTGGTGACAGACAGACAGACAGACGGACAGCGGAGTCTTAGTAATAGGGTCCCGTTTTTACCCTTTGTGTACGGACGGAACCCTAAAAATAGCATTGCTAATGCTCAAATTCTCAAAATTAAAAGTTTTGGAGTCCTAATCCACTCTGAACGAAACGAAAAGTCTTATTTGCCGAGTGTTTTGTTTTTTATTATTTTTCAGTACAAGGTCTTGCTATTTTTTATTTTTCGACTGCGCGATTTGAAATAGTTACAGTCTCGCGGACCTGATTAATTAAATCGAATAATAAAACCTGTATTTTTATAGCTTTTGACTTTCTTAAGGCAGTTGTAACAACTTATCCATATTGAAATAAAACACTTTTACTTAACGGACAATAGCGCGATTTTATTGAAAGTACTTTGGTAATTAGTTGGTGTTTAGTTAGATTTTCTATATTCCCGACGTTTATTAATAGTATGAAAGTACATTAAAAAAAATTGTGTCATTTCAGTTGGGGGACCGATCTAAGGATTATTTTCTAATCATGAGGTCCCCCGACTGTAATGACACTTGTTATATTTAACACTTCAGTACTAAGTATTATTTCTGTGACTTTAGTTCGTTTTTGGGAGGCAGTCGTGTTTTAAATACTTTTTTAAATTATTTATTTTTATTTCATACACTTTAGTAACAAATTATATAAGTAACTAGCGATCGCCCGCGACTTCGTCCGTGTGGATAGTGTTTTGTCTATCCCTCGGGAACAGTTCCTTTTTTCGGAATGAAAGGTACCCCCTATGTCCTTTTCTGCACCCCTGACAACGTGTGTACGACTGTGTAGTGTGGCAAAGGGTCCATACAAGCCGATTCCCATCGGCTTACTTTTTGGAAATCCCACCCCACTGATCCACTATGCAGATCACTACATTTTTCATCATTTTTTGTAGAGCGGCTTACCTTCGCCATAATTTCACCCCTCGCCTATAGTACACAAAATTTCATGATGAGACGTGAAACAATCTTAAGTTATAAGTACAAAATAATATGAAATCATCTAAGAAAAGAAAAAAACTAACAAAAAATCAAAAAGCTGTGACGATTCAAATCACGTGCTCGGCACCGTGATTCGGATTTTTTAAAATTAGTTTTTTATTTATATTTGGAGGTCACTAGCATTACCATTGCCAAATATTACAAGATTTCTATTTTTTTCCTTGACTTTTTTAGTCTATTATTGTCGATGTAGCTACTTTTTAGGGTTCCGTAGCCTAAATGGCAAAAAACGGAACCCGTATAGATTCGTCATGTCTGTCTGTCCGTCCGTATGTCACATCCACTTTATTCCGAAAGTATTAAGACTACACAGTTGAAACTTGGTAGTTAGATGTATTCTGTTAACCGCTTAACGAATTTAATACAAAAATAGAAAATATAAAAGATTAAGGGGGGGCTCCCCATATATGGAACTGAGACTGAAAACATTTTTTTTTCTTCAAACCAAACAAACGTGTTGGGTGTCTATAGATAGGTGTTTAAAAATGACATTGAGGTTCCTAAGACAACTTTTTCTCAAAGTCAACCGTTTGAAAGATATACACCGCCAAAGTTCTAAAATGTGTCCGTCCCCCCCCCCCCTTTAACTTTTGAAATAAGAGAGTGAAAAATCTATCTATAATCTGTAGATCTTAATAAACACTTTCAACGAAAATTGGTTTGAACGAGATATAGTAATTAGTTTTCGAGATATGACACATTTTCCAAAACCGCAAATATAACTTTGTCATTCATACCAACACTGTGAAAAACAAAGTTATTTTTGCATACGAAAAATGATAGGTGGTATTAAAATATGGTATGGTATAAGGTAACTACGGAACCCTACGGCGCGTGGCCCGACACGCACTTGGCCGGTTTTTTAACAAATTGTTTGGAAAAGCCGATGGGTTTTATAATAATATCGTTCGTTTCGTTTTGAGCAAACAATTTTTTAAAATCACCTACATCGACAATAATATACAAAAAAGTCTAGAAAAAAATAACATTGCGTAACTATTATGTTGAACATAAAATTACGGAATGTTATAAGTTAACATTATTGTCAAGTAGTTTTGTAAAAACAAACATAAGCTATTGACGTCAATGTTCCAGTTATATAATTTTTTTTAGTCTTTAACTTTTTTTAAAGCTGCTTAAGAGGAATTGTAGCCTTGTTCGATTTATCCCTAGTTTAGGTGCCAGTCTCCTTACAATAAGTACTTTTTTAAACTTTTGGTATTGTTTTTAGCATAAGAATTGTTTGTAAAGAGAAGACTAAACATTTTTATTATTATTATATTATCCCAGTTTCGACTGACTGTCCTATAAATAAATAGTCATATATTTCGTTGTCTAGGTCAGCCAGTGTTTCGCAATTAGTGGTACGCGTACCCCCAGTGGTACCTAAGCGAGGTTGCATCAAGGGGTACACGCAGCAATCACATCTACATTATTTCATACAATTGATTTCATTTTTAATCCCCGACGCAGCGCGATAAGGGGTGTTATAATTATGTTGGAAGCCTATGTCTGTCTGTCTGTACGTATTGTGCCTAAACGGATCAAGCGATTTCAATGCGGTTTTTGAAGTGAAAACTTCTTTAGCGGCGTTGTGCGCTTTTTGTATGGGGAAAAAAAATGCTAAACTCGTGTCAGGAATCACGTGGCTGATGTGACGTAAGCTGATGTCACTCACGTAAGCGCTATCGCACACAGGCAACTTAGTCTCCCAGCAACTGTTTTGTCTCCACATCAAGTCCACGGGTTTATATGGGAGCGCGCACACGAAGCGACACGGTCGTCTGCAACTTTTCATACAAATCACGTGAGAGACAAAAAAGTTGCGGAGACAAAAGTTGCCCGTGTGCGATAGCGCTAAGACGGATTCACGGATGTGACGGATGGAGAGAAGACAGCTCTCGGCGGAAGTATCCCCCTCTCTTTTTACGGGGCACGTTGAAAATGGCGGCGCGTCATTTTATGACGTAAACACTTGTGTCAATTTTGAAAATGGAACTAATAGCAGCGATCTCATCGGTAAAATCATAGACTTATTTATACTCTGTGACTATAAGTTTAAATCGTAGAATGCGTGCATGTAGAAATTAAAAAGGCCACTGGCGCGAAATCTTTAGAATTTTTCTCTAATTACAAACTGATTGAATTGTGTGACTGTATAGTAATAGGAAAGAAATAATTTTAATCCTTTGCCGCTAATTTCAAAATATCAAAAATGCACAACGTTAATATTCAAGTTTTCACTTCTGCCGGCACTCCCGGAGGCATATAAGCAAAATCTATCTCTCGAGTTTTGATGGTGATCTCTGATTGGTCAAGAAACTCAGTAGTTAGGTTTTGCGCGCAAACTCTAACTCCCCAGTTTCGCGCTAGTTCGATAGTGATCTCTGATTGGTCAAAAAACTCAGTAGTTAGGTTTGCCCGCAAACTCTAACTACTGATTGCGCATCCACCAATGAGCGAGCTTCAAAATTCAGTTGTCAATGGGGAATGTCCGAAAAAAATCTAATTGGCTGGATATTTTTTTTAGGTAGGAATAAGCTCTCTTACTAATAGAGAAAAAAAAACAGAATATTCGATTGTTTGGGTTAAAACTTTTGGGAATAATATTTATAATTAATATTTATTGCACAGAAACATTCTTAATAAATTTTTCTTCAATTCAACATTCATATTCTTAATCTCAATACAGTACCTAGTATAAGGCTAAATGATTTGAAGGTATTCGCCTTTCTGTACACATTAACGTATTTTTTTTGGTTTATCATTTATCTGTAAACATCTTTTTATTACAGTAGGTACAACCAGCTACGGAAACTACTGAACAAAATTTGATTAATTTTTCTCCTAATCATTGTTAAGTGCCATAAATTACTGATGAAAATATATTGCAAAACTTCTTGTTATAACTAAACTAGCAAAGTCCCTGAAATCAGTTATACAATTACGCGCTATACATTACTACTGACAAAAAAAAATAAAGATGCGAACTCAGTAGTTAGAGTTTGCGAGCAATCCCTAACTACTGAGTTTTTGACCAATCAGAGATCACTATCGAACTAGCGCGAAACTGGGGAGTTAGAGTTTGCGCGCAAAACCTAACTACTGAGTTTCTTGACCAATCAGGGATCACCATCAAAACTCGAGAGTTAGATTTTGCTTATATGCCTCCCGGAGTGCCAACGGATTTTTTTATGCTAAATTAATCGAGATGTTCCTTATTTTAGCTATGTTTGATGGAATCCATCCAGCCATTTATGGAGATGGTCAACTGCCCAATGCACTAACCAATTATGCTACCGAGTCGCTAATTGGTTAGTGCATTGGGCCGGATTCCTAAGGGTGCGGGTTCGAGTTCCATCTGAGCTGCTACGGGTGAGTCGATTTTTTCTAATATTTTTAATTATATTAATAATCTTAATATAAAAATATAGCATTGTGAATGCATAAAATCTAAAAGTTAAAAAAAATATAGAAGCTATTTGCCTCACTAGGTGGCGTTGATGGACAAGAAAAGTGTCAAAATTAGTATTCAAAAATAAACGGCCTTTGCTTTAAAAAAGTAATTTTAATTTTTTGGCGTTCGTTGTTTGTTAAGCGGTATCTTCGGTGTTTTTATGTGAATTGTATTTTCATTTTCGTACAGTTGACACTTTCCTTTTTATCAACACCATCTATCGATCCTAACAGTTTTTGTAATTTTGAAAAGTAGTCCAATAAAACTAGCTTTATCGGGACATAATAAGATAACTGAAATTTTCTTTTTCTATGTCATAAATTAGTGTTAGTTAAGTAGTTAGTTAAAATAAAAGGAATTAAACATTTAGAAACTTCGCATAAAACTAAAAAAAAATTAACTACTGAGAAATACATTATTATTAAAACGTAAAAAATAAATGTTTAATTTTTGTCTAAAATGTCTAAAAAGACGCATGATAGCTTAATAAGATTCAAGCATCATAGTTACCATTTTGGCTTATCTAGATATTGAGATCAGATGAATACTGTGAAAATTTGGATTCAGTTTAATTTTGCTATTAGGTGATAGCATTTTAATGCACCATAAAATTATACTAACAAGGTATTTGGTTAACTATTTTGCTTTTAGGAAAAAGCTAGGTAATGTACGAAATCTCGTGATTTTTATATGAAACGGTTACTGTTATTACTTTTGGAAACAAAAAGCTCAAGCGACTTCTAACTTTTCTTAATGACCTTGTCGACCCTCTCGGCAGCACTCGTGACATCAAAACTAATCGAATTAAGATGTAAATCCTTACTATTCTCTAGATTCAACCCCAGTGAGATTTTTTTCTCTTTACAAACATGAATAAATGTCTTGGCGGGCAAAGATTATCATCAAGCCAAACGGTGGTGTCTGAAATGGGCCCTCATTTTCGGTTACTAGTTTTCAGGCGATGAAAGAAAAAAATACTGGGTTACAGAGGTAGGAACTTCGTTGGACTAAATACGCAGAGCTACAATACGATTATGTAGAGAAATAAAACAAAATATTCCGAAAAAAGGTCTTTCTTCAGTAAAAAGTCATTTATCAAACCACCCTCGTAGATATAGGTAATCTCAGCTGCCTATAAATAAATAAAATATCTTACAAACTACAATCGGCGTCAGAAAAATCGCACCTTTTCAAAAAAATTCTTCAACGGTTATGTAATCCTATCTAATCTAATTTAATGGTAAGTGGTGTTATACAGGGTCATTTTGTATTCACCATCCAAATTTTGAGGCTGTGTTCAGTCCATGAAATTAAACAACGAACACATGGTCAAATATGTAAAATAAAAATCGACTTTCCATACAAATCAAAGAGATCCTGTGATCAATTTAGTATGGGATGACCAAAATTTTTTTGGCGAAATTTTACACAATATGTTTATTAGAGAAAGTTGTTTAGTTCCATGGACTGGACACAACCTTAAAATTTGGATGGTAAGTTCAAAATGACCCGATATACTTCTTCCCCTTCGGACATAGCCAACAAGTCTTTAGAAACCGTTGGAATACTCGTCGAACGGAATTGATTACTGAGATTCAGTTTACGAGCAACATTACATTGCCTCATTTTTTTTGCAATATTTGAGCAACTTCATGGGCATTAGTATCCAATCCATCTTGGGTATTCCTTTTTTTAACTGAACTGTTGAAGTGTGTTTTCTCCATCATCTCGATAGCGAATTTACCCGCATTTCCTAAATTGACCCCTTTTATTTCCCTTTTATGGCGCGCTTTAATTATGGTCACTGTTATGCTAATTAATTCAAACAATTATTAATTGAAAGCTCATCAAATGTACTTTCAATAGATATCAACATTTACACAATAAAAATTTAGCTAGCAAAAGCAGGTGGCCAAGTCTAAATTTATTTCCGAAGAGGTGCGATTTTTCTGACGTCGAGTGATTTACCAACCTTTTTCGAGCAGTTGAGCGAACATGTTCTGTACGTTGGAGTGGTGGTGTTTCCACCGCAAGCAGTACTGTTGCGGCATCATCTTACATTTACTAAGGCTTTGGTATGAAGGCAGACGCTCAGGCGCCGAATCTCTTAAATTAAGTCAGTGGAATGTTCCATCGGTGGTTGGCTTCAGGCTTCCCTCTGAAACAATTGAAAAATCCCATTAATAAAGTCAAGAAACTATAGTGAAAAGTTATGGCGAACTTAACAAATACGCGGAGCTATAAAAAAATCACAGATTTTGCAGACCCCGCAAAAATCGGAGCATTGAAAATGAATACAAAAATTTACGCAAAACCAAAATCAAATCAAATGCAAAATCATATTGATGCGCCCGCTGACTGCCTCGGCGCGGCCGAAATATTATTAACCGACTTTCAAAATTCCAACGAATGCACATTTCGTCTGCTTCTGCATCTTTTAACACTCTTACTATGACGATCGGACAATAATCATAAAAGCTACATCACTTTTTATGTACGTAAACACCCGTTTTTCTACAATTCCAAATCTAAAGGGACCACCTACAGGTCACAATTATTAACCCATTTTGTAGCTAAACTAATACCCTTTTTACATTTGTTCTTAAGTCAGTTTTTTCCAGGGTTCAAAAATATCGGATATTTATTATAAATATCAAAATATCGGATATATATCAAAAGTGTGATATATATCCGATATTTATAAAAAATGTGATATATTTTCAATTTTGTATGACAGCCACATTATTATTTTATTGTATTATGATGTATACCTACTGTTTGAATAATGTGTTTTATAAACATAACAATTATTTTAAGAAAACTAGAATATTTTTGTTTTATTTAGGTACTTATTTGACAAATTAGTTAAAAATCAGGAAAAAAATCATTAGTATAACCATATAAGTGGTGGAAAATGTGGAGATGATAAAATTATTGGATTCAAAAAAAATTTTATACACGACATTTTTTATTTATTTTTCATTTCATATGATATTACATTTATTACTCACTTCACCACCAATAGGTTAGTAATATACAATATAGTCAGCACACACATCACACATCAATATTATCTCATTTTTTTGGTATTTTTACGTGCGTAATTCAAGTTTTGCTTTGTTTTGCTATATATAGTTATTGTAACTATATATAGCAAAACAAAACAATAGCATGTCTTAACTCTACATCAACCCCATCTAAGTAGCAATATAATAACAAAAATATACATAGTATTGTCAAATTTTTAAACTTTTTTTATATTGATATATATCACAAAAATTCGTTTGATATGTATCGGATATATATCGGATATATATCATGATATATATCCGTTGATATATATCCTCGAACCCTGGTTTTTTCCTAAATATTTGTTCATGTCCATCAGCCATTTTAATGTCCCCACTGCTGGGGCACAGGCCTTCCTTATGGGTGGATAAGGAGGACGGGCCATAACCCACCACGCGGGCCCAATGCGGATTGGTGGGTGTTAACGACTGCAAATGCAGCCGGGACCAACGGCTTAACGTGCCTTCCGAAGCACGGAGGAGCTCGAGATAATAAATTTTTGGTCACCTATCCCATGACCGACCCTTGCGAACGTTGCTTAACCTTCGCAATCGCTGGGCCAGGCGCTAAACCACTGCGCCACCGAGCTTCTCGCCTAAATATTTACAATTTAGTAAACAAACACCCCCCAAAAAACCCGAATTTTGCAAAATTCCAAAAGAAGTTACCAGCTCAGACCAAATAAAAAAGGGAAGACGGAGTCTTCCAAGCAAGGGACTAGGGCTTGCAATTCGAATATTCGAATATTCGAATTATTCGAATATTCGCCTTATTTTGCTATTCGAATACTCAAGTCGGTGATATTCGAATATTTTCCACTTTTTTGGATTTAGGCAAAAGTAATTCATTAAATACCCGAATAGCTTTTGTGAGCATAGAATAAAGCTATTGTTGACGTTCACTTTCTCGTTTATTTATTTGTTTACCTATGTTTTTTGTTTTTCCACAAATTGTAAACGTCTTTAATCTAGCTTCCCAATGAGTCAAAGACTTGAAACTTAAAACAAAGGTCAGAACAGAAAGACAATGACATCTTATAGTGTCATTGAGCTGATCTGATGATGGAACCAAAAGGCCTCAGGAAATCTGTAATAAAACCATACAAACCCGTCGGCTTTGTGCTCGTTTGATTCGTCTTGACAAGTACAAGTGTGTGATTGTCTCAAATAAATATTTTTTCTTTCTTTTGTTCATTTAATTCCTTTTTGGCTTTAGTGATCAGCTTGTCTTGCGATACGCAGACCTTTTTCAGCTGTTTCCATTCTGTTCGATCTCTTGCTTTTCGCGATCAAAGTGTTCCTCCAGTTTTCATAATACTTATCATCTGCCTATCTTTTGGTTTGTCTTCCCTTTTTCCTTTTTCTGTCCCATGGTTGCCACTCTCACTCTGTAATAATTTTGGTACATTTTGCCGTGCTTTCTCTTGCCATTTAACCCGTCCATTGCCATTTTAACAGTCTTCCTTATTATGTACTTTCGTTTTTTTCTTCTTATTTCCTCGGATTTTTGACGGTCTTTCAGCGTATCACCTATTAAGCTTCTTTTCATTTTCTTTGGCATATTCTTAGCTTTAAATAGTGCTTTTGAGTAAGGGCCTATGTTTGACACTCTGTACTAAAACCATAAAAATTCATGGAGTTTTGGCTCGTTTGATTTGTCTTGACTAGTATATTGTCCAGGGTCTGATGATGGAACTGGAAGAAAACTACAGGAACGCTGTAATGAAACCATACAAATCAATCGAGTTTGGGCTCGTTTGATTCGACTTGGCAATAACTGTGTTTAGAAAAAATGTCCATGGTATAATGATGGAGCTAGAAGAAAACCACGGGAACTCTGTAATAAAACAATACAAATCCATCGAGTTTGGGCTTGTTTGATTCGTCTTGACAAAATCTCTGTTGGTAAAATAGTGTCCAGGGTCAAGTAAACCACAAAAACTATGTAATACAACCATACAAGTCCATTTAGTATGAGCTCGTTTGATTCGTCTTTGACTAGTTCTCTGTTGGGAAATAGTGTCCAGAGTCTGATTATGGAGCCGGAAGAAAACCACAGAAACTCTGTAATGAAACCATACAAATCCATCGAGTTTGGGCCCGTTTGATTCGTCTTGGCAATTACTCTGTTGAGATATAGTGTCCAAAGTCTGATGATGGAGCCGGTAGAAAATTACAGGAACTCTGTAATAAAATCATACATATCCATCGAGGGCTCGTTTAGTTCGTCTTGACAAGTATTCTGTTGGGAAAGTAGTGTCCAGTGTCTGATAATGAAGCCGGAAGAAAACCACAAAAACTATGTAATAAAACCATACAACTCCATCTAGTTTGGGCTTGTTTCATTCGTCTTGACTAGTACTCTGTTGAGAAACAGTGTCCAGAGTCTGATGATGGAGCCGGAAGAAAACAATAGGAACTCTGTAATGAAACCATACAAATCCATCGAGTTTGGTTTGGGCTCGTTTGATTCGTCTTGGCAATAACTCTGTTGAGAAATAGTGTTCAAGATCTGATGATGGAGCCGGAAGAAAATCACAGGAACTCTATAATAAAACCATATATATCCATCGAGGGCTCGTTTGATTCGTCTCGACAAGTACTCTGTTGGGAAAATAGTGTCCAGTGTCTGATAATAAATCCGGAAGAAAATCACGAAAAATATGTAATAAAACCATGCAGCTCCATTTATTTTGGGCTCGTTTGATTTGTCTTGACTAGTACTTTGACGGAAGATGATTTCCAGGGTCTGGTGATTGAGTCGGAAGAAGGTTACAGGAACTATCTAATAAAATCATACAACTCCATAGAGTTTGGGCTCGTTTGATTTGTCTTGACAAGTAATCTGTTGGGAAATAGTATCCAAGATCTGGTTGGATGTTGCTGGAGCCGACAGAATGGTACAGGATCTCTATAATAATACCATACAACTCCATCATGTTTGGGCTCGTTTGATTCGTTTTGACTTGTATTCTGATGGGAGATAGTACTGGTCTAATAATGAAGCCGGAAAAAAGCCCGAGAAAAAACACAGATACAAGACTAAAAAACAAAAAATAAACATGTACTGACAATCAAACCAAAAAACATACGTTATAAAAATTAACTAAAATGTATCAAAATTGAACTCAAAACATGCCCTTAAAACTAACTAGAAAAACGGACTAATAATTATAAAATAATTTCCCCTTTAAAGATTTATAACTTTACAAAGAAGTTTTGAAACTAAAAACGTCGGGCGAAGGCAAAAAAAGTCAATAGAGTATAATTTTTACACAATGCGTCCCATTAAACAAAGCATTTAACTTTGGTTTTACGTGAAAAAATAAGCAATATTTAATAATAACGACCATCTGTTTTATTTTACAGAATTATTCGAATAATATTCGAATATATTCGAATACCTCCTTAAAAATTTTCGAATATTCGAATATTGGATTTCATCGAATATTTGCAAGCCCTAATGCTGTCAGAGGCATGCATAACATTATGAATTATTTGAATTATATACCTCCGACTGCATGTTATTATGTTGCCTTTAATATTTAATCTTGTTTCCATGTTTTCAGTTGACTTGTCTTTTTATGCAGGCGGGTTTTTTAATTATATATATATTTTTTAATTTATATCTTTTTAGTTATTATATATTACGGTCATGATATAACTTTTCGAAATCTTCATAATAAGCCCTTTAATTTGATACCCATTACCCAATTTGCAGTATTCTAAAAAAAAACAGCGCACCGTACCGCCGCCATGTTGGTTTTTTAGAACGCCACCTTCTTAAGAAGTTTTTTAGAACGCCATCTTCTTAGGAACAGTTGGGCTGACAAGACGAATCTAACGATATCTTAATCATAGAAATCCGTTCAGCCGTTTAAAAGATATGAGGTAATAAAGAATATTACATACTTACAAGATAGTAGATACGCGCGAAAAACATAACCCTCTTGCAGTCGGGTAAAAACAGCATCTAAATCGGTCAAACCGTTATGGAGATAAATGAGAACATGATGCTGCAGCACTCCCTAGCGGCTAAATACTATAACACTTATCAAGAAGCATCGCTAAAAACCATTACAGAAAGCCGTAGCGAAATCGGTTTAGTAATTTTTGAAAAACTGCATTGAAATCGGCCCAGTAGGTAGTTTCCGAGGAAAATGGTAAGAGACATAGACAAACAAACAAACAACCTTTGAGGGGACGGCTACACGCGTGGTAAATACTGAGATCATCAGTATTTAATCAGAGGTCTATTTCATAAAAGTATGAAAAAGTACAGTAATTTACCATTGTAGTAGTTTATTGGGGTAGAAATTATGTTTTATAATTATTAAGAAACAGTTCTACCCCAATAACAACAATGGTAAATTGTTATAGTAAGTTTACTAATCTTTTATGAAATAGGCCCCTGATTAAATACTGATGGATCACAGTATTCTAACCCCAAACACAAATACCGCCTCCATTCCGTTCCGTCCGTCGTGGGTAAAAACAGTCCAGAAACAGAAATAATTAACGCGTTATTTTTAACAAGAAACAAATAACGTTACGTTACTTTCCATGTTACCCAGTAACAGGTTTAAAAAAAACGTTTGGCATGGCAACACTTGTGTTGAGGTTTTGTGTTTCAAGTAATACCTTAATGTTTATTTTGAATTAGTGAAAATATTAGTTTCCAATTTTACTTATGTGTGAAATGTGACTCCATCCTGCTTTTTATGTGTCGAAAATTGGTTTTTACACCTTTTCACTACACAATTCGGCATTTTCTCTGGTGAAATTTATAATTTATTAGTACGTCCTGGTACGTCCGCTTCGCACGCTGGCTGTTAAGAAAAGGCGTAGTTTCGTTACATGTGTGTGCGTGTAACTGTGTATGTACACGCCAAGGCGTAGTTTTATTGGCTTCACTGCTTTGTTCAGAGGACTACGTCTTCCCTTTTTTATTAACCGACTTCAAAAAAAGGAGGAGGTTCTCAAGTCGTCGGTTTTTTTTTTTTATGTATGTTTTACCATAACTTCGTCAGTTGTTAACCGATTTATACAATTCTTTTTTTATCTTAAAGAACATAGTTCGTGTGTGGTCCCATAAAAAAATTACAGAGATCTGGCTGGTAGTTTTTTCATAATCCTGAAAAATGACAATTATTTAGCTTGCCATCACACGTGTTTTTACGGATTTTCGAACATAACATCTTTGTTTATGTACCGATTTAGATGATTCTTTTTTTGTTTGAAAGGGTATACTTCAAGAGTGGTCACATTTTAATTTTATCGGTATTGGACTTTGAACTTCGAAGATACACAAGGGAACTCCTCAAATTCAAATAGTATATGTAAAGTGATTTGGATTTTGGTAGGTTTATGACAATCCAAAACAAACCAAACCATGGTCTGCAATGCAAGGTTCTGGACTAGACTTGGACTACGAAGACACAATGGAACTCCTCAAAAACAAACAGCGTAAATTGGGAATTTGAGTTGTGGGCATTTTACCATTGAAAATATTTTATAAAGTTAAAAAATATTTACATGCTTACATACCTGCCACTAAAAAGTTGAAAATAATAAACTTTTTTAACAAAAAAGAAAAACCTCCTTCAAAAAACCTGAAACAAAAACAGCTTCAAAATTAAATACCTCTAAAAAAGCGAGAAATAATATTCAAATCATTAGTTACGCATAACATTATTAATAAAACACGTCTAATGAAGTCGGGTGGGGCTTTCAGAAATATAAAAAAAATTACTTGTCTTCCAGCCCCACCCGACTTCATTAGACGTGTTTTATTAATAATGTTATGCGTAACTAATGAAATAAAACACTTTTTAACGGATACTAGCGCGGTTTTATTGAATGTACTTTGGTATTTAGTTGGTATTTGGTTTGATTTTTGGTTTTTCCCGACGTTTCGGCACCTTTGCAGCTGCCGTGGTCACGGGGGACTGAAGCTACCCGTGAGCCTACCCTCAAGCGATGAATTTTTTTATACGTTCAGAAATTAAAATTTAACAAAATTTTTAATTATTTTATGTTGATTTATAATTTAATTTTATGAATTATTTAATGCTAAAAAGAGAGAGAAATCTACTGAATCTACCACCATTTCATAAAATTGGGAGGCCCCTCCAAGAAAGAAATGGCGAAAGAAAACTTGGAGAGGGAGCCGACCTCCGTCTTTTGTATTAATTTATTTATTTGCAAAAGGAACTAACCGTATCATTAGATCTTACAGTGTGTGTGAGGGGCTTTAGCTTGTGAATGATGGGGTCCCAAGCTGGTGGAATTTTCCAACCATCATCTCTATTGAAATTAGGATATCTATTTATTTCGATAGCCTCGCGGAGCATTCTAGGGATAAATCTACGTTCCCTAGCAAGGATTTGGGGTTTGTCAAATCTAATATAATGGTTGGGCCCCTCAAAGGCGTGTTCACTCACTGCAGACTTGTTATCGCGCCTATGTTTCATGTCAGCTACATGCTCTTTGACGCGGGTCCCTATGCTTCTCTTTGTTTGCCCGATGTAGGAGAGTCCACAGTCACAATCTAGTTTGTAGACGCCTGCAGCTTGAAGGGGGATATTACACTTGACAGGTCGTAAGAATTGGTTGATCTTCTTCGGCGGCTTGAAGTAAGTTTTGATTGACGCTCGCTTCAGAATGTTTCCAGTCTTGTCAGTGACACCCTTCAAGTATGGTAAGATGGCAGGTTGACGCTCTACTGTGGCTGGTTTGGCGCGTTTTCTGTGATTGAGGTGTGGTACTTGCAACTTGTTGTTACGCAGTACTTGTTGGACGTGCTGAAGCTCAGCAGTCAGGTGTTGTTTGTCACAGATTCCGCGGGCTCTCTGAAACAAAGATTTCCCTACGGTAGCTAACTGTATAGGATGATGGTGAGAGTCACCATTAAGGTATCTGTTTGTATGGGTTGCTTTACGATACACTGTGTGGCTCAAGGTTTGGTTCGGATTCCTGATAATGAGAATGTCTAGGAAAGCTAGTTTATTGTCTGCCTCTAACTCCATAGTAAATTGTATGTTGGGGTTTATGGAGTTAAGATGGTTAAGAAATGCAGGGACACTGTCTCTAGGTAGTATTGTGAAAGTGTCATCTACGTACCGTTTGTAGAACCGGGGAGTCACTGGTGCTGTGGCTAGTGCTTTCTCCTCAAAATCCTCCATGAAAATGTCAGCAACGATGGGGGATACAGGAGAGCCCATTGCTACGCCGTCCACTTGCACGTAGAACTCCTCGTTCCATAACAGATAGCCAGATGTTAGGCATAATTCTAGTAGTTCTGCATATTCAATTGGCATGTTGTTGTCAACTAGCTTTTTCCTGATGATATCAATGCAGTCCTGTACTGGTAAGCATGTGAATAAGGACTGAACATCAAAACTAACCATAGTTTCATCATCAGCGAGATGTAGATGTTGTATCTCACTGACAAACTGGTTACAAAGGCTGATGTGTTACCTCTCAGTGGTGTAAGTGTTTTTGCTACGTGTTTAGCCAATTTATAAGTTGGTGAGTCAATTTGGCTTACAATCGGACGCAGCGGAGCATTGTCTTTGTGTATTTTCGGTAACCCATACAGTTTCGGCGGTGTAGGGCAGGATGGAATAAGATAATTGACATCAAGATCTAACTGTTCTGAATATTTTTTGATGATTCAAAAGACAAAGAAAAAAGACAATGCTCCGCTGCGTCCGATTGTAAGCCAAATTGACTCACCAACTTATAAATGGAACGAGGAGTTCTACGTGCAAGTGGACGGCGTAGCAATGGGCTCTCCTGTATCCCCCATCGTTGCTGACATTTTCATGGAGGATTTTGAGGAGAAAGCACTAGCCACAGCACCAGTGACTCCCCGGTTCTACAAACGGTACGTAGATGACACTTTCACAATACTACCTAGAGACAGTGTCCCTGCATTTCTTAACCATCTTAACTCCATAAACCCCAACATACAATTTACTATGGAGTTAGAGGCAGACAATAAACTAGCTTTCCTAGACATTCTCATTATCAGGAATCCGAACCAAACCTTGAGCCACACAGTGTATCGTAAAGCAACCCATACAGACAGATACCTTAATGGTGACTCTCACCATCATCCTATACAGTTAGCTACCGTAGGGAAATCTTTGTTTCAGAGAGCCCGCGGAATCTGTGACAAACAACACCTGACTGCTGAGCTTCAGCACGTCCAACAAGTACTGCGTAACAACAAGTTGCAAGTACCACACCTCAATCACAGAAAACGCGCCAAACCAGCCACAGTAGAGCGTCAACCTGCCATCCTACCATACTTGAAGGGTGTCACTGACAAGATTGGAAACATTCTGAAGCGAGCGTCAATCAAAACTTACTTCAAGCCGCCGAAGAAGATCAACCAATTCTTACGACCTGTCAAGTGTAATATCCCCCTTCAAGCTGCAGGCGTCTACAAACTAGATTGTGACTGTGGACTCTCCTACATCGGGCAAACAAAGAGAAGCATAGGGACCCGCGTCAAAGAGCATGTAGCTGACATGAAACATAGGCGCGATAACAAGTCTGCAGTGATTGAACACGCCTTTGAGGGGCCCAACCATTATATTAGATTTGACAAACCCCAAATCCTTGCTAGGGAACGTAGATTTATCCCTAGAATGCTCCGCGAGGCTATCGAAATAAATAGATATCCTAATTTCAATAGAGATGATGGTTGGAAAATTCCACCAGCTTGGGACCCCATCATTCACAAGCTAAAGCCCCTCACACACACTGTAAGATCTAATGATACGGTTAGTTCCTTTTGCAAATAAATAAATTAATAACAAAGACGGAGGTCGGCTCCCTCTCCAAGTTTTCTTTCGCCATTTCTTTCTTGGAGGGGCCTCCCAATTTTATGAAATGGTGGTAGATTCAGTAGATTTCTCTCTCTTTTTAGCATTAAATAATTCATAAAATTAAATTATAAATCAACATAAAATAATTAAAAATTTTGTTAAATTTTAATTTCTGAACGTATAAAAAAATTCATCGCTTGAGGGTAGGCTCACGGGTAGCTTCAGTCCCCCGTGACCACGGCAGCTACAAAGGTGCCGAAACGTCGGGAAAAACCAAAAATCAAACCAAATACCAACTAAATACCAAAGTACATTCAATAAAACCGCGCTAGTATCCGTTAAAAAGTGTTTTATTTCATGTCTAGTGAGCGCGTAAGCTTGAGAAGTGAATACGTAACTAATGATTTGAATATTATTTCTCGCTTTTTTAGAGGTATTTAATTTTGAAGCTGTTTTTGTTTCAGGTTTTTTGAAGGAGGTTTTTCTTTTTTTTTTGGTCTGAGGTTACCAGTAGATTTTCAAAATTCAAACGTTCATAGGTGTCTCGATAAATTTTTCAATACTTGGTACTATTCCCATCTCGATCCTCCCAAAATCCTCGGAGATATGGCCAAAAATACGTCTCAGGCGATTTGCATCAGATAACCGTTTTCAATGGTAAAAAAACTGTTTAAACTGTCTCACCGAAAACTTTCTACTCCGAGTTAATTTTGAAATTCGAATTTCGAACGCTCGTTCATAATCTGCGCACTAAAAACTATTTTGCTCTCGGTAATATTTCGTAAAAACAAACATGAGGCCCGCGGTTAGTAGGCCAGCCATATAAAAACGTATTTAAAAAAACATTTCACTGAGTAATATTCGAAGCGGCCAGCCAGACGCGCTGTCACATTTTTTTACTATCGAACAAATATTGCTATTACAAACAAAAAAATTTCCTCCGCACGCGAATAAACAAATAGTTATGTCGCGGTGGATTGCGAAGGTCGGGTTTTTGATAAAGTGTCTTGTTTTTCAAACGACTTAAAAAAATAGGAGGAGTTTATCAATTCGGTTGTTTTTTTATGTTTGGTATCTTTGTACGGACGGGAGACGGGGCTCCCGTCATTTATCGTCCGATTTGGAAAATTCTTTTTTTGTTCCAAAGAATATATTTCCAGATTGGTCCTATTTTTTTTAAATCTGTTCAGTATTTTCAGGAAATCCTAAAAATACTGATTTTTTTGAGAGGATACTTTAAAGATTATATATGTTATTATGTTATTCATTAGCATTGGACCCAAGGTCCAATGCTAATGAAATTAAAACCACTTTAAAGATACACAAAGGAACTTTTCAAAATCAAATGGGAACAGAGTGATTGAATTATTTGTAGGTTAATGACAATCAAAATCAAGGTAGGTACAAAGCTATGGTCAAGGACGTTCTACACTAGATTTGAGCTGCGAAAGCACAACGGAACTTTTTAACAACAAATAGAGCGAATGTGGAAATTGACCTATTAGGGGTAAATTTCCTCCGGCCCCATCTGACGTTTTTTAAATATGCGTACCTACACCTAATTAATAATAATGCAGATTCCATTATTTCATAGTTTTTAGAGCTGTTTTTGTAAGGGTTTTTTAAGGTTTAACTTTGTTAAAAGCTTTTTCGTGACTTGAAAGAGTTGTCAATTGACATTTGTTTCAAACGTTTAATTACGAATTGAAATTATGAAACAAATTGAGTAAAAAAGTAGGAACCTACATGATTAAAATCCAAGTGAAGATTCTACCTGTCATTTATTTGTCTAATTGTGACCGTACCCATGTAAGCATAACTTAAATATTTTCGGTGTTACCTATTATAAAAGATTTTTAAACACCTGTTTAACTTAGACAATGTTTAAACGTGACGCTGTCTCTTTCAAACAATATTGTAAAAAAGTGACAGTATTACATTTGAACAATGTCTAAGTTATTTAAAATCTTTTGTAATAAACATCGGTGTTGTGGTACACCAAGTCCAGTTATCATTTTACAGGTTTTCTTTAAGTTACGTGACAGATAATTCGATAGAAATTCTGTTTTATTTTTAGATTTTACCAGTAGATAGATAGTGCTAGTGCTAAAATCTGAAGCTATTATTTAATCTGTATCTTACTAAAATTCCGGCAGTTAGAGGTAAGATAGCCAGTTCCTCAATCCTCAGTGATGAGGATTCCGGGTGTAGTGCGCTTCCACCTTCGGCCTTATCGTCACTTAACAACAGGTGAGGTGAAGGCCAAACACTATCACGTTGTACATGAAAAAAGTTCTTTTTTTACCTAGCTAGAAACTTGGAAAGTGTCCATATTAACACATTGACGGTCGCAACACTATTTTGAACGGCCCCAGATAAGGGCTGTACCCCTGACACCCATTATCGCAGTTTCCAAAATGTTACGTAAGCCAACAGATAAGTTATCGGTCGTTTTCGAAGTCGAAACGAAATTTTAAAACGTGTTTGTATGATATATAAATTACCTACTTTACTAGATAATTTTTATTTATCTAGCCGGTAACATATCATAATAACTAAACCTATTCCAACTTTTCTCGAGATAACTACGGCCAAAAGACTTATTTTACACGACTGCCCAAAAAAGGAGTGTGTATGTGTTCAGGGTTCTTGTATGTTTGGGGGTATGTGAGTTTCTTTATTTCACCATAACTTCTAAATGGCTCAACGGATTTGGATGTATTGGGTATCGTTAGATTCCTTACATCATTTCGAGTGACACTGGCTATAATTTATTTGAAAAAATCAATATGGCGTCTGTTCTACGCCACTTTCAAATGTGTTTTTTTATATCAATTATTACAATATGGGCATCTAATGAAAGGCATTAATGAGCATATTCCAAAACTATATAATTTGTGATTAAAATGTGTAAAATAAAAATAAATAAATTTAAAAAATATTAACAACACGACTGACCTGCCAAAAACGAACTAAAAAGTTAAATAACAAGTGTATTTGCAGTCGGGGGACCGTTTTGTGGAACAATTTTTAATCAGAAAGGTCCCCGAGAGGAGAAAATATTTTTTTAAATATTAATAACAAGTGTCATTGCAGTCAGGGGATCGTTTTGTGGAACAATTTTTAATCAAAAAGGTCCCCGAGAGGAGAAAATATTTTTTAAATTTATTTATTTTAGAATAACTAAAAATCGTTTCACATATTTTTGTTATAACTAATGAACGAAATGCATAAAGCACGACTCGCCTACGGTTAATTCAACTACACCAACGAACGATTTACCTACTGTTGATTTGGGGTTAAGTTGAGGGTTACACGCCAGCAGCCGGTCGGGATACATAAGATACATTATTTTGATGGCATTACCTTCAAAAATTCAAAGTTTATGAATGTATAATGCATATCGGGTCATTTTGGACTTACCATCCAAATTTTAAGGATGTGTCCAGTCCATGAAACTAAACAACTTTCTCTAAGAAATATGTGTCAAATTTCGCCAAAAAATTTTGGTCATCCCATACTAAATTGATCACGTGATCTCTTTGCTTTGTATGGAAAGTCGATTTTTATTTTACATATTTGACCATGTGTTCCTTAGAGAAAGTTGTTCAGTTTCATGAACTGAACACATCCTCAAAATTTGGATGGTAAGTTCAAAATGACCCTCTATATGCATAATATACAGTGCCTTTGGTCTTGAACTAGCGATAATTTAAAGGGGTGTAATACACCTAATTTTATCGACAAAAATACCCACATGTTGGGGTCTATCCCCACTCCAGTTGGAATGGCCGCCATTTTAAATTTGACTTTTTATTTTAGATGACCCTGCAGAAAAATATTAGTTTCTCCGGATTTAGAAGTCCTACAGTTATAACAAAAATATTATTTGAAAGCTAATAATATCACCTAGTAATTTAAAAATAAAACGTTTAAATTTTTGGTTTAAATACGTCATAAAAAATTACTGAAATAAAATTTTATACGAAATTTGTGCGATTTTTTTGAGTTTTTATTACATTTCTCAAAAACTAGGACAATAATGTCCACTTTTTTTGCACTATTCAAATACACAGGAATATTATCTACAAAACGATTTTAAAATTTATTGCTCTATGTTGCATATTTTGAGAGTTATTTTTGTTTGAACTATGACCCTTACGTCACCAAAAAATGATTATTTTCGAAAATGGACATAATTACAAGCATTTTGAACATATTTTAAATTAGGTTGATAATATTATCTGAATACTAATTTCATAAAATGATAAAATCTAGTTTTTAGGAATTTAGATTTTTTTTATTTTCGAAAATAACCATTTAGTACTTGTAAGGGTCATAAAGGGTCATATTCAAACATCAATAGCTCTCTAAATATGCAACATAGAGCAATAAATTTTTAAGTTGTTCTGTAGATAATATCCCTGTGTATTTGAATAATGCAAAAAAAGTGAACATTAATGTCCTAGTTTTTGAGAAATGTAATAAAAAGTCAAAAAAATCGCACAAATTTCGTATAAAATTTTATTTCAGTATTTTTTTATGACGTATTTAAACCAAAAATTTAAACATTTTATTTTTTAAATTGATAGGTGATATTATTAGCTTTTGAACAGTATTTTTTTTATAACTTTAAGACTTCTAAATCCGGAGAAATTAATATTTTTCTGCAGGGTCATCTAAAATAAAAAGTCAAATTTAAAATGGCGGCCATTCCAACTGGAGTGGGGATAGACCCCAACATGTGGGTGTTTTTATCGATAAAATTAGGTGTATTACACGCCTTTAAATTATCGCTAGTTCAAGACCAAAGGCACTGTATATATGCCTGTCGGCCATATTGCCATATATTAATTTTATTTGTGGTGGTTATAAATAATTGAAGTTCAATTATTTATTATTATTGAACTCAAAACTTACAAATTGATTTAAAGTTAAAAAATCAATAGTATTGTATTTAAGATAGCCTGCGTAGTGTACAAACCGTGTTTGTGTCATCTTCGTCCATGGAAACTGACGTGGGGCCAGTACATTAATAACATTGTCAAAAAAATATTACAATTTGAAAAACTAGTACCATATACCTCAGATGACTTAAAAATGAAGTCTTTCAGTAGGTTCTTTCTACCTTCAATATTTAAGGTACTTCGCTTCCTGTGGCATCATAGTTTTGGGACACCTGAACAAAGTTTGGCTTGAAATTGCCTGTACATATTGTCTATGTGTGCGTAATGAGGGATTTTCAAAGTGATATTTAAAAAATAAAAATAGTAACCATTTGCCTCACTAGATGGCGTTAATGGACAAGCGAACTGTCAAAATTGACTTTGAAAAATTCTTGACATTTCTTGGCGTTCGTTGGTTGTTAGCAGGGATTGAAATACCGTTAAAACATTTTATCGGTAAATTTACCGGTAAAAATAACGTTTAAAATATTTTACCGGTAAAATTAACGTTAAATTTAGTACCGGTAAAATTATCGGTAAAAAATTAACGTTATTAATTGGAATAACGTTAATTTTAAAGTAACGGTAAAAAAAAGGAAGAAATAACGTTAAAATTAACGTTATTTCAGTAAATAACGTTAAATTTAACGTTATTTCTCAAATTAAAGTCATTTATTGACGAAACGTTAATGTTAAAATTAACGGTAAAAAGAGTAAAAATTAACGTTATATTTGAAAATAACGTTAACATTCCCTGGTTGTTAGCGGTGTTTTCAGTTGTTTTTATGTGAATTTTCTTTTCCTTTTCCTAAGTTTTATACAGTTGACACTTCCCTGTTTATCAACGCAAACTATCGAGCCTACAGTTTTTTTGTCATTTTGAAAATCCATCATTATGGATTATCCACGATTGTTCCTAGCGGCATTTCTGTCGACAGTATACTTGATTCCCTTTTCAAATAGCAGAACCATAGATTTTCCTTTTTTATTTATGTGTGAAACTAGCAATGCGAACGTTTCTGTAGCTGCACCGCAAAAAGTTGGCATAACGCAAGCAGTTTCTCGTTGTGCAACTATCATCCGAGCTGGGGCCCAGCCCAATAGAGCTACCTACTGATTTTTAAACTTTTAGATTTTTTATGCATTCACAATGCTATTTTTTATATTAAGATTATTAATACAATTGAAAAACATTAGAAATAATCGACTCACCCGTAGCAGCTCAGACGGGACTCGAACCCGCACCCTTAGGATTCCGGCCCAATGCACTAACCAATTCTGCTACCGAGTCGCCTTCTTTTGTTGTGTATAATTTACTAATTACTGTAAGTGGTACTATTTACCGTTGTAATTAGAACAAATAAATAAATAAATAAATAAAATAAAAAAAACAAAAACCGTTACGTTATCACTTAGGTTATATTTACCTAAAAATCTTTGGTTTAGCTTTAGAATGAGGGCTTTTCAATTTTAAAGTTAAGATATGATTCCGATGTCGGCAGCACTGCTGCGCAGCACTGTTGAGTGTGCTACAAATTGAACCGTAATGTTATGTTTGAAAGGCTTAATTAGAAGTGAGCGGAGAAGCGTCGCGACACTGCTGCGCAACACTGCTACGCGGCACTGCTGCCGCAACACCACTGGTCCCCATACATTCTCTATAGTTTAAGCGGTCATGGGATTTTTGGTAACGATCAAGGAAAAGGTTAGATTCATTTTCATGGGTTGTAGAGTGGTCCCCTAATGTGAATGATCTCGGTCTGCCTGCTCTCAGTGGTTGCAACTTCGAGTTATAGCGATTATAAGAGGCTTCATTGTTACGAAAAAAACCGATCAGAGAAATGGTCAGTTTTAGTACCTACTCAAAGTATGGCGTCTCCTTAGCTGAAATGATGTGGTCTGCCGGCTCTCAGTAGTTGCATTTCAGAGCTATGACGCGCGCAAATTACAAAAAATTTTTTTTGTCAAATTGTGTTTTTAAAAATACTAATCGATAGAACTCTTTATAATAATGAAAAAAATTCTTAAGCCATTTTTGTCAAAAATGAATAGATTGGTCGGAAAAAAATACTTTATGTTTTTTTTTGTATGGAGTGAGATATTCAATGTGCTCTTTTGGCCAATTCCTAATTGTTTCTGCCTCAAAACTACTTCTGTGTCAATATTTCAAACGTTTAAAATAATCATACACTATCAACGCGTGCCCAAAATTGTACATTCACACAGCTTGGATTTCTAAACAGTATAAAATCTTTTTTTTACTAAATTTTTTTTTTTGCCATTCTTTATTATTTTCATCAATTTTTAACACTAGAAAAGCCAACAAAACGTTCAGTTAAGGTCTATTATACAATTGTTTTTACCATAATTACAACGCAACTAGATATGAGCGCCGCGCCGGCGCGCCGCCGCCGCCGCCGCTAATTTTTCGGCGCCGCCGCCGCCGCGAAAAGGCAACGGCGCGCCGAGCGAGAGGAAATTAATGAATCAGTGTGTGAACGAGCTCATTGTTATGGAAGGACGCCTGCGTCGTCGTCGTCAATAAAAGAACAAAATGTAGACGTTTTTAAAACGATACTAGAGAAAATTACCGTGTCTTCGCTTTCATAATTAAGGTCTAATAAACAGTTACTGTCGGAACTATTACTTTGCGTTCGTGGACTATGAGAGAGCCTTTGATTCGCTAGAGACCCTGGGCGGTGTTGCAATCTCTCCAGCCCCCCCCTACTCAAATGACCAGTATTCTATTCGTTTGAACTCTACGCTTACTATTAAAACTTTAAAATAGGCAGTAAACTATAAAATTACGTGCCGTTAGCTTGACAATTCGATACAATACGTCGAAGTCTGTAATTTACATAAGTTTGCGACATGTGATTTAATCATCTATTGCTCATATTTAAGCTTTAAAAGTAAGCGTAGCGTTCAAACGAATAGAAAGTTGGCCATTTGAGTAGGGGGGCAGAAGTGATAAGTGGACTATAGGTATACCGAGGTGTTGAAGTACTTATATGAAAATGCCACCATGTCGATCCGAGTACATAACCAGAGCACAAACTCCATCCAACTGCAGCGAGGTTGAGACAGAGAGACGCTATTTCTCCGAAACTCTTCATAGCTGCGTTGGAGGACATCTTTAAGCTCTTGGTCTGGAAAGGACTTGGTATCAACAACAATGACCAGGGGCCGTATTATGACCTCTTATTTCCTGGCAGTTTTCTGACTGGCTATCAATCTATCTCTTTTAATTGCTATACAGCGAGAAAGAGATGTAACTATAGCAATTCATAAACCTGGCAAGTTTGAAGAGGTTGTAATACCCCCACAGGGGCTACGGCCCGTTAATAAAATACGTTATGACCTCTTATTTCCTGGCAGTTTTCTGACTGGTTATCAATCCATCTCTTTTATTTGCTATACTGCGAGAAAGAGATGTAACTATAGCAATTTATAAACCGGGCAAGTTTTAAGAGGTTGTAATACCCCCACAGGGGCCGTATTATGACCTCTTATTTCCTGGCAGTTTTCTGACTGGTTATCAATTTATCTCTTTTATTTGCTATACAGCGAGAAAGAGATGTAACTATAGCAATTCATAAACCTGGCAAGTTTTAAGAGGTTGTAATACCCCCACAGGGGCCGTATTATGACCTCTTATTTCCTGGCAGTTTTCTGACTGGTTATCAATCTGTCTCTTTTATTTGCTATACAGCGAGAAAGAGATGTAACTATAGCAATTCATAAACCTGGCAAGTTTTAAGAGGTTGTAATACCCCCACAGGGGCCGTATTATGACCTCTTATTTCCTGGCAGTTTTCTGACTGGCTATCAATCTATCTCTTTTAATTGCTATACAGCGAGAAAGAGATGTAACTATAGCAATTCATAAACCTGGCAAGTTTTAAGAGGTTGTAATACCCCCCCAGTACCTAACACACCGTCGTTTTGCCGATGTTAAAAATAGTTCTTATGGCTGAGACCATGAAATACCTGAACACAATCTCCGTAGTGCCTCACAAAGAGTGGGTCTTAGAATGAACATGGATAAGACGAAAATCATATCGAATGCCCATCCATGTTGTACACCCACTCCAGTTCATGTTGGAAGACTTTTTTTTTGTAATAGATAGTCAAGCGCTTGCCCGTAATCACGCCTAATGGTAAGCGATGATGCAATCTACCATGAAACGCGCTTGCACAGAAGATACTTATTCACTCGCGACTTAAAGACCCTCAGATTTTACCTATCAGGAAACACGGACTCAGGAAAAGAGTTACACTCTAGCGGTACGGATGATAAAATTTGAACCAAAACGCTTAGAGTGAATCAAAGTGAAATATTTTTTATTTAAATAAGCTCACATAATTGGAATATCTACCAAAGTCTTTGGAATATCCAACAAAAACGATAGCGCCGATTGTCCAATGGAAGAAGGGAGATGATGGAATTAGGTGCAATTCCACTGCACACTCACCAAAATGTATACGATACAAAATCGATACGCTTGCAACCTTGCGTCTATGCTCGAGGCTTTTCAGCTTACTACACAAAATATTATCGTTGCTGATGAGCTTCTTGGCCCTCCACTCAATGGATTCAAGCGTCTAGAGCTGGTATTTGGTGGAGCCATCCCTAAGTTATTCACCAACCACACTCGAAGTTGTTGACCATTACGTATACATTACAGACAGTCCAGTTAGGTAAGTCCAACTTCAAGAAAGAGATCTCTCGTCGAACCCAACTTGGATGGGCAGCATTCGGAAAGCTTCGAAAAATCTTCGTGTCCAACTTACTTCAGTGTCTCAAGACAAAAGTCTATGACCAGTGTGGGATACCATGCCAGTGATGCCATAAGGTAGTAAAAAGTAGTCGCCAACTATGAGTCTCATAAGAAGGTTCAAGATCACCCAGCGTGCAATGGAGAGAGCCATGCTTGGCGTTTCCCTACGGGATCGAATTAGAAATGAGGAGATCCGTAGGTAAAGTAAACGACATCGCTCGAAGGATTACTCGGCTGAAGTGGCAGTAGGCAGGACATGTAGTGAGAAGAACCAATGGCCGTTGGGGCGCAAAGGTTCTTGAATGGCGACCGCGCACCGGATGACGCTTCGTAGGTAGGCCCCCGCAAGGTGGACGGACCGACGATATCTGGTAAAGGTTGCGGGAACTCGCTTGATGCGGGCAGCGCACGACCGATCGTTGTAAGGATCCTTGGGAGAGGCTTCTACCCAGCAGTGGGTGTAGGGCGGCTGATATGCTGTGTGTTTTCAAAATTCTAATAAAAAGAAGTATTTCTAATCGATAAACTATGCCTTTTTATCATCTCCTGTCAATAAATTAAAAAAGCATTTAGGGGTCACGCTGCCGACGACGCCGCCGCCGCCGCCCCTAAAAAGACGGCGCGCCGCCGCCGGCCATTTACCCATCGGCGCTCATATCTAAACGCAACTAAAATATAAAGCTAAAATGTTCTCAAAAAAAAACCATAAATATCTGAGTTGTAATTGTTTCATTCATAGTTTTGACCTGACCAAATTCCTAACGAACTCTTAAGAGGTATTGCGGAAGAGATGGGGCCAATACTGGCTAAAGTTTTCAACGAAATACTACGCACGGTTATTATACCTAGACAATGGGCAGAGTTACACATAATACTCTTACATAAGAAAGGATCAAGGAAGGAAATAGTGAAGGGAAATCAAATCAAACATCCGTCGTAGAGAGATGAAGATTTAATACTACTTAATAAATGATATTATAGTTGGGAGTACATGATCTAACACCTATAAGTATACATAATATGCTATACTATGAGTACACACAGTTCACCTCCGGGCGTGAAAAAAAAAAAAAATGGTTACATATTTTTTTTTTTGCATTTACTGGACGTATAATTTCGTCCTATTTTTATGTATTATGTCTACACAATTATTTTTTGAAATCTTAACGTTAACCCCTAAATCTTCCAATACAGTATACGGACCATCATACTTAGTATCTAACTTTCCAGCTGTTTCATTTTTAACTAATATCATCTGACCTTTCTTATATTCTATATGATTAACATTTCTATCGTAAACACTTTTACGTTTTTCTTTGCTTAAAATTAAGTTATTACGAGCATCCTGTTGCGCTACTTGCAACCTATATTTCATATGTAAAGGATAACTTTCTGGATTATATAATGGTTCAACATATTCGCTTACTCTACAAGGAATTTTACTAGATTTACCAAATACAAGTTCAAATGGAGTATATTTTGTCTCAGTATGGACAGTGTTGTTAAAACTGTAGCACCAAAAAGGTAACCATTCACTCCACGTATCTTTTTGACTACCGCACTGAATTCGTAAAAATGTACCCAAATTCTTATGAGTGTTTTCTAATGCACCGATTGATTGGTGATGATACGCTGTCGATTTAATTTTTTCTATTTATAAAATTTTACATACCTGCTCCATCACTGATGATATAAACTCCGCTCCTCGATCTGTTGCTATAGTATTTGGTATACCAAACCTTAATATAAACTTATTGACTAATTCCTTAGCTACGGTTTCCGTTTCTTTATTTTTCAATGGATATGCTTCTACAAATTTTGTAAGTTCACATTGAATAGTCAAAATATAACGATTACCTTCTATATCTCTTTCTAACGGACCTACTATATCTAGATATATCTTATCAAAAGCATGAGCCGCTGTTGTTGTTATTTCCATAGGCTCCTTAATATACCTACATTGCTTCATTTTTTGACATTTTGAGCACTTACTCACAAATTCTTTTACGTCTTTGTCTAGTCCTGGCCAAAAGAAATTTCTTTTTAAATTATTAGTCATTCTACGCACACCTGCATGACCGCTGGTGGGTAGTAAGTGATAATCATTTAATATGTATTTTTTATCTTCTTCACTTTCAATTCTCTTAACTCCTCTTATAATACATATTCGTCGACGTGGACCGGTCCAATCCTTGCGTGATTCTATCTCAGTCAATAAATCTTTTATAAATATATTATTTCTCTCGTTTCTTACTATGCATAGTTCATTATTTAATTTAATTCTTTTACAAAATTCCATCAACTCGGTCACAAATTCGGCTCGCGTAAAATGCGACTTCCAGTTGAGGTTTATATAGATAACGCGTTTCTTTTCATCATAAATAAAACATTTATATTCTAGGTATACCTTATTTAAAGATTTAACTCGAGTTATATCGTCATTTCCGATAAAAGTCAGTTCTACAAAATCACTAGGCATTTTTAGCAACTCTACTACATTTGGTTGATCAGACCTGTCGCTAGGTTTACTAAAAATGTGTGAGTCTGTTTTTTCATCTAGACGTCTCTTTTGTGCCCTCGTCATAACCATTACTATTTCCTCATTCATTTTCTTTAATGTGTCTGATGTAATAGAAATTCTAGATAAGGCGTCGGCTACGGTGTTATCTTTGCCTTTAACGTACAAAATTTTAAAATCATATTCTTCTAACGCTAATCTGAATTTGAGTAATCTACTTGTAGGGTCTTTTAATGAAAATAAATAAATCAAAGGTTTATGGTCAGTCATGATTGAGAATAACCTTCCATATATATAGGGTCTGAAATATTTTACAGCCCATATTATTGCCACTAATTCTTTTTGAATCGTGGGATAGTTTCTCTCAGCTTTATTTAAAGGTCGACTAGCGTACGCCACTGGTTTCATGTTTTTATTGCACAATACTGCTCCTACAGCTATTCCTGAAGCATCTGTTTGTATGACAAATTCATTGTTTTCCGAAAAATCTGGAAATTGAAGAACAGGAGGTGTAGATAATGCTGTTTTTAATTTTTCAAATGAGTTTTTACACTCTGTAGTCCATTGAAATGGTACATTTTTTCTTGTTAATCTATTTAATGGTGCTGTAATTTGGGCAAAGTTGCGAATAAACTTTCTATAGTAATTACAAAAAGCAACGAACCTCTTGACTTCTTCTACATTTTTTGGTTCAGGATATTTTTGTAAAACTTCTACTTTTGAATTGTCAGGTAAAACACCTTCTGCAGTTACAAGATGACCTAAATAAAGTATTTCTTTTTGTAAGAAAATACATTTTTCTGGGTTTAATTTAAGGTTTACTTTTCTAAGTCTTTCTAAAACATTAATCAAATGTTCATTATGTATATCTAAATTTCTGCCGAATACGATTAAATCATCTAAATAAATAAAACATTGTTCAAAAGTTAATCCAGACATAGCTACTGACATTACGCGACTAAAAGCACTTGGACTGGTTTTAAGTCCCATTGGCAATCTCTTCATCTGATATTGGCCTGTGCTCGTCGTAAAGGCCGTGCATTCTCTACTCTTCTCATCTAAAAGTACTTGATAATAGCCTTGATAAAGGTCTAAATGTGAAAAATAGATCGAACCAGAGAGTGAGTCCAAAATTTCTGTTATATTTGGTAATGGGAACTTATCATCAACAATGCTATCATTCAATTTTCTGTAATCCACTACCAATCGCCATTTATTATCTGGATTTGAATTTTTCTTAGGTATTAATAAGACTGGACTTGACCACTCACTCTTTGCTTCTTCTATGATGTCATTATCAATTAATTTTTTAATTTGTTTGTCTACTTCACGTTTTAGAGATTGTGGTAATCTATACTGTTTTGTGTAAACAGGACTTGTATTAGGTTTTATTGTTATAGTTTGTTCATAAATGTTCGTAGTAGTTAACTTATCTTCTGGCAAAAAGAAAACATCTGCGTACTTAGAACATATCTGCTGAATTGAACTTTTTTCCTCGTTGTTAAGTTTATTTAAGTTTAAAGTTTCTAATAATTTATTTCCTCTCTCTGCATTTTTTGTACATTGTGTAAATTCACAAATATCGTATTTTTGTAATGAATATAATTCTGGTTGAAAATTTGGTAAAACGACGTCATGTTCGCTGGTGTTTAAAATTTTTACAGGAAATCTATTATTATGTATTCGCACTATAGATCCTGCTAAAAATATATTTTCCGCTAATTGTTTCGCAAAAATAACGCTATCATCATTGGATTTCGAATTAGTAAATAAGTAGTGTATTGATTCACTTCGAGCAGGAATCAATAAAGTATCACAAGAATAATTAATGTCATTGCAAAGTGGCAAAGAATATTCCATTCCTTGTTTGTAAAGTGTAAGCATGTTTGTGTCGAAGTTGATATTAGATACATACTTGCACAGAAAGTCTAAACCTAAAATTCCATCTGCCTTTAAAGGTACGTGATCGAAAACATAACATCTATGATCGAATTCTGTTCTTGTTAATTGGTCATGATCATGATGTGTCAAATTCAAATAAACATAACCTGATGACTGTATCTGACCACCTATGCCGTTTATGACCGTATCATCTCTATGTATGGTAATGTTTCGAGGCAATGATTGCTTTTTAATTAACGACAATGAAGCACCCGTATCTACTAACCAATAATATTTTCTATTCGCTATGTAAAACGAAACAAATTTAATTTGACCATTCAATGCTAAAACATATTCTTTAGGATCGAAAAAACTGATTTTCTTCCAAATTTGAAGCTTCAGTTGTCGCGTTCTGGTTAGTTGGTTGAGAGTAAAATACTCGTTGTTTAAAGTTACCACTACCACGAGAATTATTATAACTCGAACAGTTATCACTTAGTCTGTTTGTTCCACGTTTTGTGTAATGAACTTGACGCGATCTGTTACCACTGTAACGGTTAAAATTATTACCTCTTGGCATGTTATTGACATACTGGCGCTGATGATGCTGATGTCCTCGGCCACGACTGATGTTGTTTTGTCCCCTAAAATAATTATTGTGAGACTTACCTCGTCCTCTGCGTGAAAATTGCATGACACTTTCACCTCTCGATGTCGATGCTCCATACAACTCCTCATTTTTTGCGCCTTGGATTGCGTCCTTGAGATGCTCATAATTTCGCGCAGCAATGATTGTGCTGAGCCGTGAATCACGAAGGCCATCTGAAAAGCGTTTTATTGCCAACTTTTCATTTAATGGTTTTAAGACAGCATATTTCGTATTATCACCATCTGCCTGCGATATTGTCAATTCCGAAAATAATTTTTCTATCTCAACTCCATACTGAGCTACAGTACGCCAACCTTGCGTTGTAATTTGTAAGCGAGATTGTATTGCAGTAAACGACTTTTTAGTGAGTAAAGTCTGTCTAATATCATGGATAAGACTTTTTACTGAACTGTATTCCGTAGACATGCACAATTTTGCGTTTTCTGACAATCTACCTTTTAAAACAAATTTAATCAATAATTTATTTCCGGAATCAGACAACATATCAGAATACATTTCTACCGCGTCTATTAAAGTTTTCACAGTTTTTTCATCACCATCCATAACTGGGATCAAATTACAAGCCGTTTTTAGATCGAACTCCATTTTTGAATTTGAAAATTCACAAGAATCACTATAGTTATCACTATCACTAATATCTTCTGTTTGCTTTGTGCACAATAACAAAATATCGTTATGAATAATTTGTATATTATTCCAAATAGACAAATAAGAGTCTAAAACCTCTTGTTTAATGTTTTTTTCTTCCGATAACACAGATATAATGGAAGAACTTTTTTTATAAATATTTTCCGTTTCCGCTAATTTACTTTCTATCACTTTTCCTTTAAATCTAGATTTACCTTTTTTGATTAAATATTTTTTAATTGCATTTAGTTCTTTAAAACATTCTAATAATTCTTTTTCCATTACCTAGGCACTTTATTATATAAAAAAAAATATTCAATGAAACTTACCATCTATCACGGATTACCAATAGTAGGGGCTACAGGATGGTCGTAATTGTACATTGGAATGCAGCTACTTTCCATATTTGTCACAGACGATTTTTGTCGTGTAGCTAACTAAATAATATTGATTAGGATTATACACATTAATTAATATAAAAAAACAGAGTATAGAATTCATTACATACTTAATGTCTCTACTTCATTTTTCTTTTTACGGAAGCATTTATCGCGGCACTTCACAAATTTTCCACTTTAAAACAAAATTGTTTTTATACGAAAAATAAAAAATTTGACACTGTCCCACACGAACACTTAGGATGGGTCGCTTTTAGGCGCTTGGGTCAGCTCCAGACGATCTCTCCCGATATTGCCCACAGACCGTAGACGAAGCGATCTACGTATATCATTCATGGTTATTTCTCGCCGTATCCATTTTTTATGGGTTTTCTTGTAGTATTTATAGAAACATAACAAGCCTCCCAGTGCAATCAAAGTAATGATCACAATTAATAACACATTGGTAGTGCTAACATGGTATTTTAAATCTTGCGTAGCTGATGCGGAATTGCCTGCTCCATTTTGAGCAATAATCACTTCTTCCTGCTTTGATTGAGGTTTACCCATGTTTCTTCACACTTTCACAACACGTTGTTGCACTTAAAGACAAAGAAATATATTGTTCCATTTTAAAACTTTTCTCCGGCACTCGGTAATACTAGACGCGCTCGCGCTTTGTCGCCCAATATGGCAGGGGCGCCATGAAGGGAAATCAAATCAAACAACCGTCGTAGAGAGATGAAGATTTAATACTACTTAATAAATGATATTATAGTTGGGAGTACATGATCTAACACCTATAAGTATACATAATATGCTATACTATGAGTACACACAGTTCAATAGGAAACTACAAGCTCATTTCACTGATTTCAAACACATACAAAGTCTTTGCAAAGGTCTTACTAGAAATAATATTTATTTATTTTTATTTATTTATGGTATCTTGTAATCTTGATGAAAATCAACCAATCAACAGGCAGGGCTCAGGAAAAACTACAATACAATATATCACATCACCATCAAACAACTCATCCAAAAACACAACGAATATAATAAGCCAATTTACAAAGCTAATTTCAATACCATTATCTGATGTCCTTACATTTATTTTAATAAAACAAAGAAGACCTAAAATTTTAAGTGATTTACTTAATAAAATAACTGTATCACCTTATTTAAAAGAAAATTAACTTTTTATTACCACACGTAACATGACTTAACTAATATTAAAGAATAGACTACCTAATACAATTAAAATTGAATAAAGATTACCAAAATTTACAGGGCTTTGTACACATAGCTTCTTAACTAGACACATACAATAAGAGCCAATGTATAATGTTAAATATGTATATGGATAATTAGAAAAACAATTTAATTTTCATACAAACAAAGTAACTTTGCTGCGTTAAACGTTTCGCTCGCTAGCAGCGACCGGAAAACCCCTACTTTGGTTAACCCAATTGTTAGGGAAACCCTAATAAAAAACTTACCAAATGATAGGGTTTCCCTTTCGATAGGGTTAGTCGACGTTATGCTTACCGTATTGATAGGGTTTTTGGAAACAAGTCTATGAAATACCCAATTAAAAACCCTTTTAACGGTAAGTTGTGTACTTTGGAGAATGTGCCAGGGAACTGCACAACCTTGTTCCTCCAGCCCCTTTCCACCATCGGGATACCAGACGCAGATTAGCATATCACCCTTATATAGTAGATACTCCAAGGGTCCGTCCGTACCAAGCGCTTTGCCAATACATTTCTTATGCGAGCTGCTAAAGAATGGAATGCGCTACCTGCTCATGTGTTCCCCGATAATTACAACCTTGGTCTTTTCAAGGCAAGAGTGAAAAGGCATTTCCTGGGCATGCATGCTACACCTTAGACCACATCCTGTTTACCAAGCAAGATGGTGGTCAAATGCCTGCCCAGTCTATATTAAAAAAAAGTGGTTCATGAAATACCCAATCAAAACCCCTTTAACGGTAAGCGGTTCTGGGGCCCTATTTTTGAATCGCTCGGCTGGCGTCGAGCGTTCGTTTCTACTGATTTTCGTTCAACATTTAACTCAACCTCCATATATTTGAGTCAAATGTTGAACGAAAATCAGTAGAAAAGAGCGCTCGACGCCAGCCGAGCGATTCAAAAATAGGCCCCCTGGTCCATCGGTCCAGCTGGAACTAGGTATAAATTGCTTGAACTCGTGTTAAAACCCCTTCATAAAGCCTTCATAGGGTTTCCCCGATAGGGTTTTCGTATTCGGTAAGTGCTTACTTGGGTTACCCTTTCGACAGGGTTATCGTATTGATAGGGTTACCGTATTGATAGGGTTTTTGAAAACAAGTCTATGAAATACCCAATCAAAAACCCCTTAAACGGAAAGCGGTTCCGGTCCTTGCTCGCAAGTTCGACGACTTCCAACCTCCCGAACAAGCCGGGTTCCGAAAAGGCTTTAGTACCATAGACCACATCCATTAAATCTGCTATCATGCTTGGCGTTCGTGGACTATGAGAAAGCCTTTGATTTGATTGAAACCTGGGCGGTGCTGCAGTCTCTCCAAAATTGCCAAGTGGACTACAGGTATATCGAGGTGATGTGGTACTTACACGAAAATGCCACCATGTTGATCCGATCCGAGTACAGAACCAGAGCACAAAGCGAGATATGGGACAGAGAGATGCTATTTCCCCGAAACTATTCACAGCTGCGTTGGATGATATCTTTAAACTCTTAGACTGGAAAGGACTCAGAATCAAGATGAATGGCCAGTACCTAACACACCTTCGTTTTGCCGATGATATAGTTCTTATGGCTGAAACCTTGGAAGACCTGAACACAATGCTCGAAGATCTCCGTGATGGTGCGGCTACATCAGCGGGCTACGGCGAATATTCGCCGTAGCCCGCTGATGTGGCCGAGTAGATCGTTGCAACGCGATGTATCGGGCGCAGACAATGTGCTGTCGGCGCATCAAAGGGATTTGATGCGACAATTATCGCTTGGGGCAGGGCTGCCAGAAGTATTACTTATGTATATGAAACGAACAAAACGAGCATATTAATTTCTCCATACATTCCATTTCTGTAGAATTTCTCCAAGAACCAATTTTTCACTCACAATTGTGGGATAATTTTTCGTGTTCGTTTCACAGGTAAAAATTATACACGTAATCGATTTCTAATCAGAAGTTTATATAAATATAATGATGATTATTATAATCTTGACATGGCTGATTTTATCAGTACCTAACTCTTTAAACGTGTAATATGTGCAAACCCTTAATACACGAAACGACTAGAATAATGTGTACTACTGAAGTGTAAATTAGTTTATACCAAAGAGTAAAATAATATTATAATTGATGTCCTTGCTACTGTTTTATTTTTCGTTAAGTAGTAGGTATATAACACATAACTTGTCCGAATAATCATCCTTATCGGCACTATTGGTATATTATAGCTAGTAAGATAGATTAATTGCTTTTGTTTGAATGACTATTTGTTGCCAAAAAATAATAAAGAATAAAAATGCCCCATATGGCAGCCCTGTCGCAACATCGCGTTGCCCGCACGATGTATGCGCGCCAACACGTCACGAATCTTCGCCCGCAGACGATGTTTTAGTTGTGTGTATATTGCGATCTGGATCTCCTTCATTTACTTTCTTGATAGCCGTCTTCAAATCACAGCTTGATCAATCCCTGGCGGAGGATGTATGAAAATGAATTAACTGGTGCTTCTTATTATCTGTCGCATAATAACATATTGATGATTTTAGTTACTGCTTGTTTCTATCAATGTTCATAAATACAATTTTGATCTTAGATCTTAAGATATATATCTTCAAAATCTTTATTTTTGTTATAAATAACTTATAAACGAGCCTATTTTTTTTTTAGTAAAGCCCATATAAAGGTTTTAAAAAATCATAATAAAATTTAATTTCTATCGTTAATATTTTAAAAACTCCATTTATTTGAATATTATATTAATCATTGTTCTGAATTAACATTTTCTCTTTTTTTCTTTTTCCTTGTAAAATAATAATACTATTTTAGTTTGTAATAACCCAGGGTAAGGCCCAGGCCTTACTTAACATCCCGCTGCATTATGTTATTTTGGTTTTATTTGATTTATTATGGTAAAAAAGTCATCCATAGTAATAATAGTGACCGAAAGTTTTGTTGGCTTTTACTGTGTTTTAATTGATGAGAAAGTAATAAATAACGACGAAACAATTAGTTTTTACTTAAAAATTACGATTTGATACTGTTTCGAAATCCAATATGTATTAAACGGACAATTTTGGGCACGCGTTGATAGTGTAGGATTATTTAAATGTTTAAAATAACAATAAAATATTGACGCAAAAGTAGTTTTGAGGCAGAAACAATTAGGAATTGGCCAAAAGAGCACATTGAATATCTCACTCCATACAAAAAAAACCATAAAGTATTTTTTTCCGACCAATCTATTCATTTTTGACAAAAATGGCTTAAGAAATTTTTTCATTATAATAAAGAGTTCTATCGATTAGTATTTTTAAATACACAATTTGACAAAAAAAATTTTTTGTAATTTGCGCGCGTCATAGCTCTGAAATGCAACTACTGAGAGCCGGCAGACCACATCATTTCAGCTAAGGAGACGCCATACTTTGAGTAGGTACTAAAACTGACCATTTCTCTGATCGGTTTTTTTCGTAACAATGAAGCCTCTTATAATCGCTGTAACTCGAAATTGCAACTACTGAGAGCAGGCAGACCGACATCATTCACATTAGGGGACCACTCTATAACCCATGAAAATGCATCTAACCTTTTCCTTGATCGTTACAAAAAATCCCGTGACCGCTTAGACTAAGTGTGATCCATCGCCGTAGAGTAAATTTTAACCATGGAAAGTAATTTGTATGGAATGTTCAATATTTTACTTTCCATGGTTAAAATTTACTCTATGGTGCTGGGCCACAGTATTTACCGAGCGTGTAGCCGATGCCTATCAAGCCAGATTCTATAATCTGGATCGATACAGTGTATTACGATCCATGGCGATCTGGAATATCGATACAAGGCAGCCGGATCGAACATCTCTATTGACGCTAAAGCCGGAAGTGGGGGGGGGGGATGGGAGGTGCGCGGCGGCACAGGCATAAAGACCTCTCCATACTCACGCGCGGGTGTGCAGATTCGATTCAAATCGGTTCCACACTACGCACACTGCTTTGCGGGAGGTTTGGGGCTTTTGGCGCGCGAGTGTAGAGATGCCTTAAGGTGGGGAGGGGACTCATATAGTATACAGATACGCAAGCGGCCGGCGTGCACTTAAAAATTTGCCTATTGTCCCGTTTTTCAAAGTTTTTTTAGGCTTTCTCTACAAATAAGCGTCTTACGTACACAATGATAGAGATACTATACTTTTTTTTTTTTTTTATTTATTGGAAAAACACATTTACAATTAAATTTATGCAAAGACGGTGTCTCATAAACCTTTAAGGGTTTTTCTGTACACCGTAACTCGTCTTCTTTATACATTAAGCACAATCTAAACTAATTAGGGAACACATACACACATTAAAGTTTTATACAATGATTGTTATTGATAATTATCAATTTTGTAGGTAGGTCGTGAGTAATAAGACAGTTCGCTCTCCGACGAAGGACGACAGCGCGCTCGTTCGGCGCTGCGGTCGCCATTCGCATTACTCAAATCGTGTTGATATGATAAGATTTTTTTTTTCCACGTTGAATATATATAGGATGTTTTTTTTTAGTTAGTAAACTTCATACTGTCAAAATATTTTTAATTAGTATAACGAGATATTAATTAATTGGTTAGGGTAGTAATATTATATACCCATATATATATATATATACACATATACATACATATATATGTATACATACATACATGGGATAGCCACATAATTATATATATGGGTATTTATCATTAGTATATTGGGCAAAATAATTTAACATTAAATGGTTACTTATAAATTATAAATTACTGAGGAAATATAGTTTTAATTTATGCTTTAAGTTTTTTTCATTGAGTTCATCTTTAAGTTTTTTCGGGAGTTCGTTTATTAAAAGAGGCACTATGTGTTTGTTTTGATATTTTCCGTACATATTATTGAACCTGGGGACGAGAAATATGGGATCAGCTGCACTTCGCAATCTTTTATTGACGGTTCTTAGAGTTTTGAGTTCTTCGTTAAAATATTGCTCTTTAAGGAGGATATATTTAATTCTTTCATTTACTGGTAGTACTCTACAGAACTTAAACAAATCGTATTCGTTCTCAAGCTGGATTTGCATTTTTTTAGGTATTATAGTTTTAAGAATGCGTTTTTGTAGTTCATGTATGCCATAAAAGTGAGACTTGCAAGTTCGTCCGTAGCTACTGAGCCCGTATTGAATTATAGATTCTGCCAGAGCATTATAAAGTGACAATAATATGGGGTAAGGAATTTTATATTTTATTATAGAAAATTTCGAAAGAATAGCCCTTAGTTTATCGCTCACTTTATTTATATGAGGGACCCATTTCAGCCGGTTGTCAATGACAAGTCCCAAGTATGTGTGCTGCTCAACCTGCTCGATGACATCACAGTTACATGTCTGGTTGTGATTGTAAGTGTCATTATGAAGACAGTCGTGATTGTGAGCAATGAGACTTTGAATAGGTACTAAAACTGACCATTTCCCTTATCGTTTTTTTTTCGTAACAATGACGTGACTTGCGCACGTCATAGCTCAGAAATGCAACCACTATGAGCTGGCAGACCAACTTGTTTCATCTGCAGAGACGACACTCTTTGAACAGGTACTAAATCTGACCATTTCTCTGATCGTTTTTTTTTCGTAACAATGATGCCTCTTGTAAGCGCTATAACTCGAAGTTGCAACCACTGAGAGCAGGCAGACCGAGATCATTCACATTAGGGGACCACTCTACAACCCATGAAAATGAATCTAACCTTTTCCTTGATCGTTACCAAAAATCCCATGACCGCTCAGTCTACTATAGGTTTATATGAGTTTATATCAGACTACATTCCGAGCTCGGCAGCAGTGCTGCGCAGCAGTGTCGCGCAGCAGTGCTGCAGACATCGGAATCATACCTTAACATTTAAAAAAAATAGTAACTATTTGCCTCACTAGATGGCGTTGATGGAAAGAGAAGTGTAAAAATTGGCTTTTAAAAATAAACGGCCTGTACCAAAGAGGCAAGTTAGCGCTCGCTGGCTGACGTCTGCCCAAACAGAAACATTTTAGTTTATATCTGCCTACCTACATGAGTACTCTTCGATGCTTAGTAAAAAAAATTACATTGACACGTATAGTTTTTTGTCATTTTGAAAAGCCCTCATTCACATGAAACCACCGAAAACACCGCTACCAACGAACGCCAAGAAATGAAAATGACTTTTTAAGCACAAACAGTTTATTTTTCAAAGCCAATTTTGACACTTCACTTGTCCATCAACGCCATCTAGCGAGACAAATAGTTACTATTTTTTGTTATTAAATGACACTTGGAAAAATACAAAAATGCGTTTGCTAGATATTTTTTAAAGCATGCATGACCAATAAATTAAAAAAATCTCGCCATATTGCGGAAAAGTAATGAACCTATTTTTTCTAGGACAATAGACAGCGACAAAAATAAAAACTATGAAAAAACAAATACGGTTAAGTCTAGAGTAAGTTTTAAATTTTTTCAGGCCATGTTTTGCGTACTACAAAATTCTGCAGATAATTATTTAAAAACATCATTGAAAACATACAAGTCAATTTGTCCGTAGAATGCAATACCCAGCCGTCGTTATTCAGTTTTGCATGAATGAATATCAAATAATTTTGTTCTGGTTTAATAGTTTTTGTAACGCGAAGTTTCGAAATTGTTGGCGTGTCCAATGAAAATTACAAACGCTTACAGTTAACTCATTTTTTTTATATTTTGATATTGGTATTTGTGAAAGATGTAATTTTGATTGATAATCGAATCGTGGACTTCAATAAGCTGCTTGCTGCTGTGCTCTGCTATCATCATCATCATATCAGCCGCACGACACCCACTGCTGGGTATAAGCCTCCCCCAAGGATCTCCACAACGATCGGTCCTGCGCTGCCCGCATCCAATGGCTTCCCGCAACCTTCACCAGATCGTCGGTCCACCTTGTCGGGGGCCTACCCACGGAGCGTCGTCCGGTGCGCGGTCGCCATTCCAGAACCTTTCCGCCGCAACGGCCATCGGTTCTTCTCGCTATGTGTCCAGCCCACTGCCACTTTAGCTGAGCAATCCTTCGAGCGATGTCGGTTACTTTAGTTCGCCTGCGGATCTCCTCATTTCTGATTCGATCACGCAGGGAAACGCCGAGCATGGCCCTCTCCATTGCTCACTGGGTGACCTTGAGCCTCCTTATGAGACCCATAGTTAGCGACCACGTTTCACTGCCGTAAGTCATCACTGCCAACTAACAGTGTGTGTTGCTACTGATCATCTGTCAATAAATTGGCAACACAACTAATGACCAAAGTGGTGATCCTTACGCGCGCGAGTGGATTCGCTTTAGGGAACGTACCCATACTACGTGACCCATTTTTTTTTTTACAATTTTTGACCCCCCTCCCCCCCCTTGGTGACCACTCGTAGTATATGCCAAGACCCCCCCCCTCCCCCTAGTTTTCACGTAGTATTTCATAGATAATGGTTTTACATCATTTTTAACAAATATCTAAAAAAAATTACTCATTTTTGTCTTTTTATTAATAAGGCGCTTGCCACGTAAGTGAACAAGTGAAAAAATGTATCAAGAAGAAAAAAGAAACGTGCTGCGTGCCATATTTGAATACAACTTGAAAAAAAAAAGAACCAGATTTCCATTGAGAATATTGACTACGTGACAAAACGTAGGCCCCCCCTCCCCCCCCCCTGTGACCAAGCGTGGTATTTTAAAGACCCCCCTCCCCCCCATCAACAGGTCACGTAGTATGGGAACGTTCCCTTATCCAATCCTATGTGGAAGTAGATTACTGAGTTTTATCAAACAAAAATTGAACTTTAATACGTTATGTTAAACCGCGTTATATTTGTTAAGGGTCCATAATAAGAAAACATGGTTTGCGGGGGTCATATTTTTATACAGAAAACGTAAAGTTGTAGCCACAAAAAAGACATTACGACAAGCTAAAGAGATTCTCTAGTAACTACATAGTAGATTGTACAACAAGTGCATAAAACGCATCATTTTACCCGAGACGTACATATCCACCCGAGCCGCAGGCGAGGGTGGATAGTCAAGTCGAGGGTAAAATGGGTTTTATGTACGAGTTATACACTCTGCTTTTCACTTCGATTGTGAGGAAATTAAACAACAATAATGTAAAAATCTAAAAAAAATAATCTTAAATTATAGTGACAAATTCTATATTTTTGGAATGTGCTCATCAAGACTTTTCATTTGATACCCATATTCAAAAATTGAAAAAAAAAAAAAATTTTTTTAATTTTTTGTGACAAAATATATATTTTTGGAATGTCCTCATAGAGGCCTTTCATTTGATACCCATATTCAAAAATTGAAAAAAAAAAAACACTTTTTTTTGTAAAAAAAAATATAATTTTGGAATGTGCTCATCAAGGCTTTTCATTTGATACCCATATTCAAAAATTGAAAAAAAAAACTCATTTTTTTATTAAAAAAATATAATTTTGGAATGTGCTCATCAAGGCCTTTCATTTGATACCCATATCCAAAAATTGAAAAAAAAAATTTTATCAAGGTCTTTCAATTCTCAAAAATAAAAAAGTATTAAGTATAACACAACAATAAATGAAGAAACAATGAAATAACAAGTTAATTTAACGAAGTTAAATTGCATGTGTGGCTGTTTACCTGACGACCTTTGTCTTTAAGTCTGAGACTTAGACGAAGATTTTACTTTATGCACTAGAGCATAAAAAGCGATTTTATGCAGCCTATACCCAACATAAAGACGAACTTTACGAGCATGAGAAGTGAAAAGTATTAAATTGCGTATAAACCTCACAGATGGTAAAAAAAAATCAATATCATCAAAAGCGCTTGTCTCGGGTCATATTTTTAGCGTAAATAATAGCGGCAACGTATACACTTTAACGAACTGTTGAAGTAGCTCTAATAACTATTATTCAAGAAAAATAATTGTGCTAAAGATGATGATGAAAAAACATCGAAAAAGTGCAGAAATTAGGTTATTTTCCATACTCTTTACACATAAAGAAAAAGACAAATGTTTGATTGATTGATTGATTGATTTATACTTTATTGTACACACAAAAGAACAAACAGAAGATCACAGACACAAAGGAGACATACAATTGGCGGCCTTATCACTAAAAAGCGATTTTTTCTAGGCAACCTTAGGATGGACAGGAATAGAAAAATAAAATACGATTAGGTAGTTAAAAAAATAAAAAAATAAAAATGTGCGTACTAAGAACATTAAATAAAATTACTAAAACGTTAATAATATACATTATAAATATTAATAAATAAGCAGACCTACATATATAACAAATAACTGATATATACTATATAATAAATTTACATAAATACTAAAATATACCTACAATGTAAATAGAATTTCAGTTACAAAATTATTGATACACCTACAAGGAAAGGAAGTGCTCTTTTACCAGTTTTTTAAAGGTATGAATTGTCTGTGCAGTCCTTATTGTGACAGGTAATGCATTCCACAGACGAACAGCCTGGACTGAGAAGGATCGGCCGTAAAAAGTTATAGAATGCATTGGTATCTCCAATAGCAGATTTTCTGATGATCTTAAGAAGCGGGAATGGGAGTCTTTTACAAATCGGAAGCGATCTTTAAGATAAAAAGGGGTGGCAGGGTGAAAGAGAATATTGTATAATGAAGAGAGTATATGCGTATTCCGGCGAAGGCGAATTGGCAACCACCTGAGCTTAGTACGAAATTCAGATATATGATCGTATTTGCGAAGTCCAAATACAAATCTTATGCAGAAGTTTTGAAGTCGCTCAAGTTTATTAAGTTGCTCTTCTGACAAATCGAGATAACTGACATCAGCGTAGTCTAGTATGGGCAATAGTAAGGACTGTGCTAGCGCAATCTTGGTGGCAGTTGGCAGGAAGTTTCGGAGCCTACGCAAAGAACCGGCGGCAGCAAAAAGTTTTCGGCTCACTTCCTGAAGTTGTACGCACCAACTCAAGTTGCGGTCGAAGTATACGCCCAGGTTCTTAACTTGATCACTGAGTTGCAGATTGGTACCGTTAAAAGTGACAAGTGGCAATTGAGAGAAGTCTACTTTGGATCTTGTCTATCTTGAATCTAGTGCTTCCAACTAAAATTACTTGAGTTTTTGCCGGATTGACCATCAAACCGTGCGCTCTACTCCACTCGCAGATTTTTGCCAGATCAGCATTCATATTATCAATGGCTACGGAGATATCTTGCACAGTGGCTTGTGAGTAGATTTGCAAATCATCCGCATAAAGGTGGTAGGAAGAAGTTAATTGACTGGAAATAGAGTTAATGAATATAGCAAAAAGAAGAGGAGATAGAACGCCACCCTGCGGTACACCGGCAGTGGTAGGGCACCAAGAGGAGAAGGAATTTTCCGTGCGAATCCGCTGCCGACGATCAAGCAGGTAACTGTGAAACCAATCAACAACTGATGGAGATATGTTAATAGAGCGAAGAGTCTCGAGAAGAACATCGAAGTCTACGGTGTTGAAGGCATTGCTGAAATCAAGTAGCGATAGAATTGTTAGTTTTCCAGCCTCCATTCCAGACCTAATGTCATCCGTGATGTTGATGAGTGCAGTGGTAGTACTATGCCCTGGACGAAAACCAGATTGGTAGGGATTCATCAGTTTATTTTTACAAAGGAATAGGCTTAGTTGGTCGTGGACAAGACGTTCTAGGATTTTGGATAGGAAAGGAAGTATGGATATCGGGCGATAGTCAGAGAAGGATAAAGGTTTCGATTTTTTAGGAAGTGGGGTAAGCTGGGCATCCTTCCACATCGTAGGAAAGACACCACTGGACAAGGAGTAGTTTAGGATGTGAGTAAGGACAGGAAGGATTTCGTCGAGGATAAGTACTATCATTTTCCTGCTAACACAGTCACTACCAACTGCATTAGATGTTACAGACAAAACGCTCTTTTTAACATCACATTCAGTAAGTTGATTAAAAGAGAAGGGATCATGTGTAGGACGGGGAAGAGTTGAAAGAGTTTGCAAAGTGTTAGCTTTCGTGATGTCATCAAACTGAGACGAAGAAGAGAAATGTTGGTTTAATGAATTGATATCTATGTGTAAACTTAGCAGGTGCAGGGGTTCAGCGACGTCGGGCAGAAGAATTAAAACTCCAGCTTTTTTTTACTATTTGTATTTTCAAACCATAGTAGGTATATATTGAACTGAACAATTTTCATACAAAACAGCCTTATTTAAGTACAAAATGTTTACTCGCACTTAGTGGCTAGTTAGTTTTCTACAATATAGCTATTAGCCAATTACAACGCATACAGTTTGCACACGGCACTAATTTTTGCACACGGCACCAATCTTTCCTGTCTCTTTCCAACATTATAGTGCTATCTCTTTCTAACGGTGCAAACAAAATCGCTAATAGTATCTATACAAGAAAGATAAATAACAAATCAAAGGTCTTAATTCCTATCTTAATTTCTACATGTAAAATATACTAGATAAACATAATTTAGTGTTCAAATAAGAGAAAATAATGTGATAAAACAAAGTAATTCTACAAAATATCAAAATTTAAACTATCTTAACTATATTTACATATTTTACAATCGTTCTGCCGTCAACATTCCACCCCCTGGTTGCGGATTTACTCCCAACCATCATGCCTCTGTAGGCAGAACTACCACTTTAACTGCAGGGCGGCGTAATGTCCCACGGCAAGTCCTTATGTCTACTATCCTAACTTGGCCATCCGCTCCAGGGTAAACCTTTACTATCACACCTCGGGGCCAGACGTTTCTGGGCAGAGTGGGGTCGACGATTAACACTAAGTCCCCAACTTTCAACGGTGCCACATCCTTCGTCCACTTCGATCGCTTTTGAAGTGTCGGCAGATACTCTGACACCCAGCGGCGCCAAAATATGTCGGCCAATGCTTGCGCAGCTTTCCATTGTTTCTTCGTTGTCAGGTCTTCTTCCGAAAAATGTCCAAGTCTGGTGGTCGTTGACGCGGTACCCAAGAGTAGATGGTTCGGAGTTAACGTTACTGGGTCGTTCGGATCCACAGAGACGTGGGTCAGTGGTCTACTATTGATCGTAGCTTCCACCTCAGCCAGCAGCGTTAGTAACACTTCTTCTTTCGGCGCTCTCGCATTCAGGGTTACTCTCAATGCGGTCTTCGTGGAGCGTACTAAACGCTCCCAACATCCTCCCATGTGTGGCGAGGCGGGCGAGATGAATTTCCATTTGATTCCAAGTGTGGTAGCTGCATCTTCCAGCTGATGGATTTCATGGTTCTTCCACGCGTTCCTTAGTTCTTTATCAGCTCCTATGAAATTCGTGCCCTGGTCGCTGTAAAGTGTTTCAGGCTGACCGCGGCGCGCAATGAAACGTCGGAGGGCCATGATGGCCGAATCAGCGCTAAGAGAGGAAGCGACTTCCAGGTGGATTGCTCTTGACGTCAAACAGGTCAAGACGATTCCCCAGCGTTTCTCATGACGACGTCCAATGGTCACTTCCATGGGTCCAAAATAATCAATTCCACAGTGAGTGAATGCACGACGATGATGGGCTAATCTGGCGGAGGGCAAGTCCCCCATCTTCGGTGGTTTCGGAAGTGTTTTTCTTATCACACACATGGGACAGCTTCTCGCGACTTTCTTGACAGCTGGTCTTATCTTCAGTATCCAGTACTTTTCGCGGAGCATGTTCACAACTGCTTCATTATTAGCGTGATGAGCTAATCGGTGGTAATGCAGAATTATCAACTCAGTCAGTCGTTCCTTTGCATCCAGGATAATAGGATGTCGTTCCTCAAAGGGTACATCGGCTGTCTGGATCCTTCCTCTCACTCTCAAAAGTCCATCCTCCATTATCATTGGATCGAGAGCTTTCAGACGACTTTGTTTCGGTAAATCCTTGCCTGCTTTCATATTTTCTATGTCTACTTCAAACGCAGTTTTCTGAGACTGAAGGATCAATATCTTCTCAGCTTCTCGGATCAAGTCTCCAGTGACCTCGGGCCGTTCTTTCAGCCTTAGGCGCTTGATGTAGGCCAGCACACGAGCCATTGTTCTCACCGCCCGAATCCAGGACGAAAAACGCTGGACTTCCAATATAGTGGGCGGGGCTTCCGTGATGGTGTGAACTCGATTCGGGCGTAGTTCACTGGTCTCTTCATCGGTGGCATTCGATAAGCCTTCTTTCGGCCACTCATCCTCATTTTCCTTAAGAAAGTCTGGGCCTGAGAACCATATCGACTTTTCTGGCGTCCAACCCTTTCTTGTTGCTTCGTCAGCTGGGTTTTGTGCTGTCGGAACCCATCTCCATTCATCGCTTCTGGATCTCTCATCTATTTCAGCTAAGCGATGTGCCACGAACGGCTTGAAATCCCTCGGGTCCGATCTAATCCAGTGCAAAACTGTTTTGGAGTCTGTCCAAAATACTCTTCTTTTTATCATGAAGCTATGTTCTTTCTCCACCATGTTTGCCAGGCGGCAGGCTAGCACGGCTGCTTGCAGTTCAAGCCGTGGCATCGAGACCATCTTCATGGGTGTCACTTTGGCTTTTCCTGAGACGAGCGCCACTTCCCTTTTCTGGTCAACGAAGTACGCGACGGTGGCATAAGCTTGCTCGCTCGCATCGCCGAAGATATGAAGTTCAACTTCTTCTTCCTCGATCCCATAATGTCTCGGTATTTTCAGTTCTCTAAGCACATGAAGACTTCTTATCCATTCTTTCCATTCTTCATGACATTCTTCGTTTATTTTCTCGTCCCATTTGACGTCGGTCTTCCATATCCGTTGCATTAAGATCCTTGAGCTGATTGTCACTGGGCATATCAAGCCTAGTGGATCAAACAGACTCATTATGAGTTTGAGGAACTCTCTCTTTGTGGGCACTTCCTCGCCACTCGCAACTTCTTTCTTGATTTTCTTGAATGACACGTCGAAACTCAGGGTGTCATCACTCGTTTGCCATACCAGACCCAACGTTCGTTCTGTTTCTCCACCAAGCTTTGACAAATTCACGCTTTGCGGTGCCACGTACGGGAGCTTTTCACGCAACTCAGGATGGTTAGTCGTCCACCCCCTGATGTTGAAGTTCCCTTGAGCGTGAATGTCACTTATTTCTTTAATCATCTTGATGGCATCTTCCACATTTTCTACACTATCTATGTAATCGTCCATATAGTGTCGTTTCTTAATAGCCTCGACCGCTTCTGGGAACTCTTCTTTAAACCTCTCAGCGTTTCTGTTTAGCACGAAGATTGCCGATGTTGGAGAAGATGTTGCTCCAAATATCATCGATTCCATTACATATATCTCAGGGTCTTCATGTTTGTTCGCACCTCTCCACAGAAACAGCTGTGCTCCTTGGTCTTCTTTCCTTATCTTTACTCTAAGGAACATATCCTCGATGTCCGCGGCGATTGCGATCGGCTTCTGGCGAAACTTAAATAGTATTCCTAAAAGGGAGTTCAGTAAATCTGGGCCGCTCAATAGCTGGTCATTCAATGACGTCCCTTTATATGTCGCAGCTGCATCGAACACCAAGCGCAACTTTCCTGGTTTATTGACGTTTGTCACGCCAAAATGCGGGAGAAACCAAGTGTGTTCGGAAGGTATCGGTTCTTCCACACGTTTCGCGTATCCTTTTTCAATTAACCTGCTTATCTGGGCGCAGTAGGCAATCGCGAAGTCCGGGTTTCTGTCCATTTTGCGCTCGATTCCTCTTAGGCGTTTCTCAGCGTCGTTAAAATTATCTGGCAGCTGGACGTTATATTTTCTCCAGAGTAGTCCCACCTCCCAACCTTCATTGGTAAGGCGCGCAGTCTCATTGAGTATGGTCTCAGCTCTCTGTTCTTCAAAGTTCACTCTCTTTTTGGCGACGATCCCCATATTTTCAATGTCAAACTGCTGTTTGACGAGATCGTTCAGCTCCGCCATGCAGTTTACGGTGTCGGGCTCGTCGCTCTTTGTACTTACCGGGCCATGAATTACCCAACCTAGCTTGGTCAGGGAGGCCACCGGTCTTCCCGATTTCCCTCGCCTTATGTCGCCGCCCACTATTGTTTCCCAATTGTCTTGTCCTATGAGGACTAGTGGGACAGCGTCTCTCATTTCTTTAATTCCCAATCCTTTCAAATGATCACTATTTTCGATCACACTCTTTGGCACAGTCTGCGGCGGCAGGTTCATCTCCCTGATGGTCCTCATCTTCAGAATGCGGGGTTCTTCATTTGGTCCCCATAAAGTCACACTTACTAACCTTGATGAGTCATCTTCAATCGAGTGTCCGCCGGCACTGAGGATCTGGATCGGTGATCTCGGACCTCGCAATTCCGTGGCAAGAGTCTCGTCTATCAACGAAATAGTGGCACCGTCGTCAAGCAGAGCGTAAGTGTCAATCAGACGACCCCCGTTTTTCACTTGTACAGGCACTACCTTCAGGAGTGACTTCACACAACGTCTGTCCCCGAGGTTAGTGACACGCTCAGTCTGAGTAGAAATAACAAAAGGTTGGTTACCTGGTTTATCCACGTGCAGGAGCGTGTGATGGCCATAATTACACTTAGCACATTTCCTATATTTACACCTTAATCGACTATGATTGCCACTTAGACACTTAAAACATAACTTATTGTCTTTAACAAAGTCCCAACGTTCATTTACACTTTTGTCACGAAAACTGTCACACGAAGCTAACCGATGATCACTTTCACATAGCACGCACTTTATTTCACTGTTGTTATGCACGTTTACTTTATGCACATTTTTCACACTGGCACGGTTACTCACAGTTTGATTCCGTGGTGTCACCTGCCTTTGCGCAGCCGCAGGTCTGCTCCCGATGATGTCGGCAGGAAGCACGAAAGCTGCGGTGTCGGCGAGCTCCTCCAAGAAGTCCACGAATATGATGAGGGTTGGTGACACACGCAGATCGACTCCACCGGCGATGGCTTGACTCCGTGCAAACTTGGAGTACTCGTGGCGCTGGGTCGGTGTTAGTTTCTCCAGCAGCTCACTCACAAGTTGTGGGTTGTTGATGAAGCCGTCCGCCTTGATGTTTCTGAGTGTGGAGATGCAGGAGCGGACGGTGGCACTGAAGACACGAAGGCCATCGCTGTCATTGTCGGCGGTCTTGGGTAGTGCTCGAATCTTCCCGATAGCGCTCTTCAATAGGAGGTTTGGATCCCCGTAGGTGCGCTCTAAGCATCTCAGGATCTCGCCAGGATCGGAGCTGGTGCGGAGAAGGTCTTCAACCAGTTGCTTCGCCTTGCCATGTATTACTGATTGTAGTCTCGCAAGGTTTTCTGATGGCCGGAACTCGTACTGGGCAGTGGAATCTTCATATTTCTTCTTAAAGGCAAGCCAGTCAGCTGGATCCCCACTGAAGTTAGGCAACTCGTAGAAAGCTCGTGGCATAGGGCGTGGTTTGGCCATGTCTCGTAGGGTTTCGGCCAACTCTTCAATCGCCTTCCCGGGTTGTCGACGTCCCCTTGATGAATCACGTCCATCTCGGCCAGAATGCGGGGTCTTCTCACGAGCGGGCTCAAAAGGTGACTTCTGGATCCACTCCTGGATGCGATCTTCTTTAGGTGGTTCTATTCTCGCTAAGGCCTCTTCCTCTTCTTCCTCCTCTGCGTCTAGTTCCGCCAGTTGCATTGCCTTCTTTTTCTCGGCGAGACGCTGTTGTGCTGCGCACATTTCAAGTTCTGCTTCGTATTCGATTCTCTTTCGTGTCGCTTCTCTGTGTGCGCGACTGGAACGGGACGACGTGACACTTGGAGCTTTTCGGGGCGCTCGTACGGTGCTCACGGTCGGCGTTGCTTCATGATCTGGATCTCTGGTCGTGAAATCCACCACTCTTCCACCAATGCCGGAAGACGGAATCTCTGGGATGTATATTTCACCAGGTATCCCTTGGTTAACCGTCGACGGCGATCGGAGTGGGCGGACGAACGTAGCTACCCCGGAGTCTGCGGGTTCCGTATGTGCAGGATCGCTCTGGGCCGTTGACGTTCCGCCTCTCTCCTTTGCCTTGCTCCTCGTCGGGTACGACATGGTTGCTTCTTCAAGTATCCCAGGAATTCTTCAAGTCCCAGACTGAATGATCCAAAAATATTCTAAGTCTTGGGAATTTTTCTTCAAATTTTCTAAGTCCTGGGTGCTGGCAGCGAAATCTTCTAAGTCCCCGGCGTATCCGGCTCGAAGGACCACTTGTAAACTTAGCAGGTGCAGGGGTTCAGCGACGTCGGGCAGAAGAATTAAAACTCCAGCTTTTTTTTACTATTTGTATTTTCAAACCATAGTAGGTATATATTGAACTGAACAATTTTCATACAAAACAGCCTTATTTAAGTACAAAATGTTTACTCGCACTTAGTGGCTAGTTAGTTTTCTACAATATAGCTATTAGCCAATTACAACGCATACAGTTTGCACACGGCACTAATTTTTGCACACGGCACCAATCTTTCCTGTCTCTTTCCAACATTATAGTGCTATCTCTTTCTAACGGTGCAAACAAAATCGCTAATAGTATCTATACAAGAAAGATAAATAACAAATCAAAGGTCTTAATTCCTATCTTAATTTCTACATGTAAAATATACTAGATAAACATAATTTAGTGTTCAAATAAGAGAAAATAATGTGATAAAACAAAGTAATTCTACAAAATATCAAAATTTAAACTATCTTAACTATATTTACATATTTTACAATCGTTCTGCCGTCAACACTATGTTACTTGAAATAGCAGCTTGTCGCTGTTTCCCGACGCCCATTGAGTTCAGAAATTTCCAGACTTTAGCTGGGTCTCCATTTTCAACGGAACTATGAAACATGTGGCGTTGTGCTTTCCTACACACCCTATTGCAGCGATTACGGATGGCAACAAATTTTTCCCAGTTAGTGTCAGTTGGTCTGCATTTATATTTTGTTTTAGCGACTGCTTTACGATCCAGTAATAATTTCATGTCTTCAGTTAGCCACGGGGAAGGTTGGTGTTTCATTTTGACGCTACGCACCGGGGCATGCAGATCATATAGTTCAATCAGCTTTGTAACAAAAGATTGAAGTTTATCGTCTACCTTTTCCAGTGCTACAAGTGAACTCCAATCGATAGCCTTAGCATCACTGCGAAGACTGTCGATGTCAATGCCACCAAAATTACGCAGCTTCAGTACTTGAGGCTTTTCCTTGGGAGGACGAACTTTGTATGAAAGAAAAATTAGATCGTGGTACGAGAAAGCATCAGCCGGGCATTGTCCATGCTTGGCGACGCGTCCAAGAGAACTAACAAAAGCGAGGTCAAGAAGAGAAGGGATACAGTTAGGAAAGTGATGAGTAGCATTTAAAGACAGAGTAAATAGATTATTAGCTTGAATCAAAGAGAGAAGAGATGAACAGCGAGAGTCTTTCTTAAGAAGACAAGTGTTAAAGTCACCCATTACAATAGTTTGACTGTAAGAAGGGACGAAAGTTTGTAAAAGATTTTCAAATGAGGAAAAATAGTCTATACGTGATGATGGACTATAGTAAACACCGAGTAGGATCTTAGTATGATGCAGTGTCACTTCTAAGAAAAGATGTTCACCAGCGTTTTGTAGTGGTGGTTGGGGCGATGTGTCAAGGACGTTGAAAGGGATATGTGTGCGTAAGTAAATGGCGACACCACTAGGGCTTCCATCCCGGGATTCGAGAGTCTCGATTTCCCGAGAGTCTCGAATGATATTAGGTCCCGAGAGTTTTAGTTTCCAGTCTCGGGATTTTCGAGATTTTCGAGACTTATTCAAATGCTAGGTAGACTACATATATTTCATATAAAGTTGCGTGTTGCGCGTGTTAATAAGTAGTTATATTATAACGTGTCCTTTTTAAGATAAACAGAACAAACAAACGTGACAATTTTAAAATAAACAGAACAAACAAACAAACACAATACGATCTTACATCTAAGATCAGATTTTTTGTTTTCATCGTCCTTCAATTTAATTCAATTCTGATCAAGGGACCTGTCAGATAAAGATACGTGTACTAAACCATAGGCTCCTGTCGTATCCAGAAGCAAACGACCTCCTCAGTGACCATTAATACGGGTTTCGCTGAAACCGGTCCACTGGAGATCTTCTAGCATAAGTACACCACTTGCAAATGGAGAGAAGCCATCGAGAGGTATGGAGAAGCGCTCGCTGTTACTCTTGATAACTCAAAGGCTTTTGACAGGGTGAGGCATGAATCGGCATGATAGCCTTATTGAAAGTTTTTTTCATACGGACTTCCCACCGGTTTTGTGTCTGGATATCGAACTTCCAGAGGGTCGGTCGATTCGAGTTGTCATTGATGGCTACTCATCCGACCAGTTGACTATCAATGCCGGAGTCAGGGATTGGTCCATCAGGGGTGGACTAAACAGGAACACCTGCTGCATATTAATGACCTGCTAATATCCGGTATTTTGGGGTACGCAGATGACAACACCGTTGTAGAGAGCTACATATCTGATGCTCGAGTCAGTGCAAAACAAGCCCAGTGTCATAGGGAGGCGATGGTCAGAACACGAACCTGTCACTGCAGGCAGTCTCCGAATGGGGCGATGCCAATCAGGTCAGGCAGGTTCAATCCATCAAAAACCCAGGAGTGTCTGTTCTCTGCTAAAGGGAGTAGTTTCGACCTGAGTCACTTTCCGAGGTGTATCCGTGCCGAATTGCCGATAGCTGAACAACTAAACCTTCTCGGCATATCATTGACTCTAACACTCAATTTTGGCTCTTTCATCGAGAATAAAGTATCACTATCACTACACTACATAGTAAAAAAACAAAGTCGCTTTCCCTGTCCCTTTGTCCCTATGTATTCTTAAATCTATCTCCGCAACGGATTTTGATGCGGTTTTTTTAAATAGATAGTGATTCAAGAGGAAGGTTTATATGTATAATACATGGTGTCAAATTCCACACTACACCGAAGCGAAGCGAGGGCGGGTCGCAAGTAATTGGAATAAAGTACAATTGGCATCTAAAAAGCTTAGCATTTTCGCAAAGGTGAGAAAATACTTTACTTCACGCCGGAACAGCTGCTCATTCTATACCAAGCGCAAGTTCGATCATGTATGGAGTACTGCTGTCATCTTTGGGATGGCTCCGCCAAATACGAGCTCCAGACGCTTGAATCTTTTGAGCGGAGGGCCAGGGGGGTATTACAACCGCTTAAAACTTGCCAGGTTTATGAATTGCTATAGTTACATCTCTTTCTCGCTGTATAGCAAATAAAAGAGATAGATTGATAACCAGTCAGAAAACTGCCAGGAAATAAGAGGTCATAATACGGCCCCAGGAAGTTCATCGGCAACGATAATCTTTTCTGTAATAAGCACCGAAGTCTCGAGCATAGACGCAAGGTCGCAAGGTTTTTATCGGGTACATTTCGGCGAGTGTAAAGTGGTAGTGCACAACCTAATTCCGCATCTCCTTTCTTCCATCGGACGACCAGAGATACGAATTAGCAATTTGCTTCAAATTTTATCATCCGTTCCGCCAGAGAGTGGACTCTTTGCATAAGTCTGTGTTTCCCGACAGGTACAATCTGGGGACCTTCAAGTCGCGAGTGATTAGGTATCTTCTAGGCAAGCGCGTTCCATCGTAAATCACGTCATCGCTTACCATCAGGCGTGATATCGCGCAAGCGCTTGCTATCTATCATAAAAAAATGCGTCATAGGTATAATCATTTCGAGAGTCTCGAAATTTCGAGAGTCCCGAGAGTCAGCCATATAGTCTCGTCTCGATCCCGAGATTGTGAAATAGGTCCGAGAGTGGAAGCCCTAGACACCACCCCCGCCGCCTAACGCGCGATCATTCCTGATCAACTGGTAACCCGGTAAGGAATATGAGGCAGAAGAAAGACAAGGCTTAAGCCAGGATTCAGAAACAAGAATAGCATGGATATTTTTACAGTCAAAACTTGTTAGCATATCTGTGAAATGAGCCGGAATACTTTGAGCATTGATGTGGATAACATTGAAGTTATTAGGAACATCAGAAAACTGCGTCGACAGAGTATCAGAGAGAGAAGGGATGCTAAGGAAGCTGTCACTACTGCAAGCTGATACAAAACTTTCAGAGTCACTACTTTCATCGGTATTTGTAGGCATAATAACAATATTCAATAAATATAATAAATATAATAAATATATATAAATATATATATATGTTCAAAAAAAAGAGAAGAAAAAAAAAACATGTCCACCTGCCAGTTGTATGGACAGATTCTTTTGCTAAGGAACAGTTACGTACACAATAACATAAAGCACTAAAAATCTGAACAAAATAAAAGTAGAGAAAAAAAAAACAAATTACAACAGGAAACAACTTTGACGGGACAAATACAAAATAACATAACCGAATCTACGTATTACAATACTAACGTTATTTAAAACGGAACAAACATTGTCGTAAACATGCAAGTGCATAATCCAGAATCATGCTACAGTAAAATTAAATTTTTGGATCAGACTACCTGTGTAGAATAATGTAATACAATAAAATATTTAAAGTTAAAACAGAACAGTGGAACATATATTCGGACGGTATTCGGGCAACAGAATGTAACACAATGACACATGATTGAACGAAACAAAAGAAACAAAAAACAATACATGACTGACATCTGACAATGTCACATGGGTTCACTCCCGCAGAAAATTGCACTGTGGTGACCGATGACTCAGCGATTAGTCTGCTGAAATGCACCCACTTGACACTGACAGTTTGAGTTACGTCAACGCAACGTCAATAAGTGACGTGAGGTTATTATTTTTATTTGGATACTAAATAAAAGTACGGTATTTTTACATAAAGAAATAATGTTAGATAAATACCTGCACCGCAAAAGTTATAAATCGTTCCAGTTAACTAGATGATAATGGATAGAAAAGTAATTCAACGACGACATCCTTATTTTCTTGCCGTTGTGCGCTTCGGTTTCGTCGTCGCCTTCGGAGCTGTAGCGGCAGCCGGCTTTGGCGATTTTACTGACTCAATTTTACTCAGCTCGCCTATAGTTGATATGCGATGCTTAGATTTATTAGAGCCTATGACGAACACGTAGCCATCTTTGGTCCAGCAATTATTCACTCCGAAGCGCTCCCTCGCAGCCATAAACGTTTCGTGCCGTGATCGCGTCAAGAACTCGGACATGGTAATACCTGAGCCCTTGAGCTTCACCTTTGAGAACCACAGCTTGTCGCGAATGAGCACATCATGGAATTTTATGATGATAGGCCTTGGTTTGTGAGCACCAGCTGACTGCCCCATCCTATGGCAGCGTTTGATGTCCTCTAGCTTGAAACCGCTGTCTTTTATGTGTCCTGTTAAGGCCTGAGTTGCAGCTTGACGTGTGTCCTCAGACTCTGCCTCTGGCACACCATGAAGCAGTAGTATTTTACGACGGCTTCGCATCTCCATGCGGTCAACATCACATGCTATCAGCTCCACTTGTTGCTGAAGACAATTCAGAGACTCGACGATGAACGTCCTGAAGCTGTTAAAGTCTGCAGCCAAGCTTGAAGTGGTGGATGTAGGAGGGGCTTTCTGCAGCTCCGCTTCAAAAGACAGCATCCTCTCATTGAATAGTGCCATCATATCGGATACAGATTGCTTGATGTGTTCCATCGCCGTTGATTGTTTGTGTAGTGGTGACTTATTGTGCAAGGAGATACTGGACAGGCGAGTACACTACAGTAGCATAGTATTTATATAGGTAGAAGTTAAAATCAATTAAAATAACTATTTTTTTGGTAATAAAATATAAGAGCTCAGAAAAATTACGACTGCTTATTTCAACTACCCACGTTGAAAAAAATGTTTCCGCATAACCGAGCCTTAAGCCTTAAACAATACTAAATAATATACTAGAAAAAATACGACTCGCACCAGATCAATACTCAGACGGGAATCGAACCCGCGACCTTAAGCCTTAAGTCTAGAGTACGCGCGTAAACCAGACACGGTAGGTAAAGATTCTATTAGCATGTTTAGAAGCACTCAGCTGCTATTTTAACAAAAGATGAACACCCTTTTACTAGCTATTTACTACCAAAACGGTTGTTTTTGGTAATATTATTACCATTCAGCAGGTAACAATGTGACGCAAATTAAGGGAACTGGCTTAAACCTGTACTTGACAGGTTAATGTTAAAACGTTACCCACGTGTATTCTTAGCAGTAGGGGTTTTTGACCTTACCAGCCGTTAGATACGCGCAATAAAAAGGTTAAAAAACGCCTGATGTCCTGTTATTATTATATCGAATCGATAAAGGAAAGGAAAATTATCTGTGCCTGCTGATAAAAGGGAGCCGTTACAAAAGAGGTCTGTAATGTGATGCCTCATTTAGATTATCGGTGAACATACTCGCCGAGTAACTCGCCGAGTAATTGGGGCACAAATACAGACCCGTTTACATATTCGTCTATATTCAGTGAACATAGAACTTTCAAAAATGGATGACGTGCAGCTTGCTGCTTCGGCTTCACGCATATTAAATGTATATCGACTAAGGGCTGATTTTTCAATGCCCAGATAAAGCTTTATTCGTTTGATAACGTATAATGCCGCCAAATTGAAAATGTCATATGTTTGTTTGTCAAATTTTTTGAATGACTTTTATGTTATTCGGATTATAATTTAACTGACAAATATCTGTTATCTGAGGATTGAAAAATCTGCTCTTATAAAAGTAAAACTTTAACAACACCATTAGCGAATCTCTTCTTTATTTAATTCTGCAATGGATACCTTCATTAAACGGACCCAAGCATCATTAATGGATTTTTAATCTTTATGCAACCGGTGTTTATGGTGACAATGTTCGTGAACAATGACGATTATGTAAACACCGCCGCGAATACGTACGAATAATCCTTTGATCCGCGTCAAAAAACCGACACCGCACGGAGAACAGACGAATATTCGCGGCGAGTACCGAATATACCCGAATATGGTGTTTACATACTCGTCTTCGTGCCTATTCGTCTGTACTCGGCGAGTATCTAAACTAGGCATCATACGAGGCTCGTCCAGAAAGTAAGTACCTATACTATTTTATGCCTCATTTAGATTATCGGCGAATATACTCGCCGAGTAACTCGCCAGTAATTCGGGCACGAATACAGACCCGTTTAATATATATTCGTCTATATTCAGTGAACATAGAACTTTCAGAGATGGATGACGTGCGACTTGCTGCTTCGGCTTCACGCATATTAAATGTATATCGACTTATAAAAGTAAAACTTTAACAACACCATTAGCGAATCTCTTCTTCATTTAATTCTGCAATGGATACCTTCATTAAACAGACCCAAGCATCATTAATGGATTTTTAATCTTTATGCAACCGATGTTTATGGTGACAAAGTTCGTGAATAATGACGATTATGTAAAAACCACTGCGAATACGTACGAATAATCCTTTGTTCCGCGTCAAAAAACCGACACCGCACGGAGAACAGACGAATATTCGCGGCGAGTACCGAATATACCCGAATATGGTATTTACATACTCGTCTTCGTGCCTATTCGTCTGTACTCGGCGAGTATCTAAACTAGGCATTAGGGGTTACCTACGTACGCCATATCAAATACCAATGATCGAAAATCAAAATATCGAACACTGTTCATCGAACGGTCAAAAAATTGAATGTTCAAATATCGAATTTACAAATAATCGAACGATCAAAATATCGAATGGTTAATATATCGAACGGTCAAAAAATCGAATGACTAATTTATTGTAAATCAATATTTTGCATAGTTTTTTACATCATGAACAAAAACATCAAAAATTATATTATTAATGGCCATGTCATCTCTTTTCCATTTTTCTTAGGTATTTCCAAACTCGCATTGGCTCTTTCAATATTTATATTTATAACAACTTATAACAACAAAAAATTAAGTTTTATTAAATTTCATTAAAATATCTACTGGTTGTTTATTATGCAAAAAACTATGCAAAATATTAATTTTGGATAAATTGATCATTCGATTTATTGAGCATTCGATATATTAACCATTCCATATTTTGAACGTTCGATTATTTGTAAATTCGATATTTTGAACGTTCGTTTTTATGACAGTTCGATTTTTTGACCGTTCGATGAATAGTGTTCGATCTTTTGATTTTCGATCATTTGGTATTCGATATGGCGTAGGTAACCCCGTAACTTTCTTTTGAGATTATTACAATAAATGTGTATTTTTAACTGTAAAAAACATAAGTACATAATTGTGCCTTTGAAAAAAATTATAATGTGTGCCTGCCGTAAGCGTCTGGCGAACCGTGACGTGAGCATCCCATACAAACGTAATCAAATTTGCGTTGTTGAAATTTTGATGAAGTGTCAAATGTGATCTATTAAATTCTCCCTAAAATAGGGTTACCTACGCCATATCGAATACCAAATGATTGAAAATCAAAATATCGAACACAATTCATCAAACGATCAAAAAATCGAACTCGATCGCTTAGCGGCAGGCACACATTATTTAATTTCTTCAAAGGCACAATTATGTACTTATGTTTTTTACAGTTAAAAATACACATTTATTGTAATAATCTCAAAAGAAAGTTTACGATTTTCTTTGATAACACTGTGGCAGCCATTGGCAGTATATGTTCTGTGCTATGGCACAGAATAGATAAGTGAAGTGCTACCGTACTATGGACTGATATAATATATGTCAAATAGGGCTCTCATATCACATTCAAAGGTGTACAGATACCGGCACATAACTTGGCAAGACAAATGAGACAAAAGATGCGCCGAGTTTAGTGTTTGTACAGTACTAGGCACGTATCTTGAAATTTTTTCGACGGAGTGGGGATAATTTCGCGCATGTGCTCTTGTGAGCGACCAATAGCGCGCGCCCCCCTCCCGCCGCCCTAGCGGTGAGGGGCGCCCTCACCGCTACGCATACCCAAAATACGCGTTTCGCGCAATCCCCACCTGATTTCAAGTTATATGCCTCGTACTGTAGCTGCTGCGCATCTTTTGTTAAAAAATGAGGACTTTACTCATACAATATCAGTGTTACAATTGACAACACTTCAAAATTTTTGTCCTGGTTTTTTATTTGTTATTTAGAAATTACTGATGAAAACAAGAGACACGTATTTTTTTCTATTCCAAAATTTTGATTTGTCCATCAGCCACTTTTGATGTCCCCACTGCTGGGGCACAGGCCATCCTTATGGGTGGATAAGGAGGACGAGCCATAACCCACCACGCGGGCCCAATGCGGATTGGTGGGTATTAACGACTGCAAATGCAGCCGGGACCAACGGCTTAACGTGCCTTCCGAAGCACGGAGGAGTTCGCTATAGTAAATTTTTGGTCACCCATCCCATGACCAACCCTTGCAAACGTTGCTTAACTTACGCAATCGCTGGGCCAGGCGCTAAACCACTGCGCCACCGAGCTCCTCTTTGATTTACGTCGTCATAATTGAAAACTTATTCATTCTAAAAGAGCGTAAGTGCCACATCATTAATTAAATAATTAATCAAAAACAAAAAACCGACTTCAAAAAACCTACTTCTAAAAAGCAAGAAATAATATTCGTAATAATAAAAACACGTCTATTGAAGTCGGGTGGGGCTGGAGTACAAATTCCTTTTTTTTATTCTAAAAGCCCCACCCGACTTCAATAGACGTGTTTTTATTATTACGAATATTATTTCTTGCTTTTTAGAAGTAGGTTTTTTGAAGTCGGTTTTTTGTTTTTTTAAACAATTTTTATTTTTTAATTTTTAGTGTAGGTACTATTTGTATTGGGTAGTGTAGATATATTATTTGGGTAGAAAAATCGGCTCAGCCAAATGTGAGTTAATCGCGGAGAAACATACATACATACGGGTCAAACTACGAACCTCCTTTTTTAAGTCGGTTAAAGAACTACACTTAAGATATCCCTTTTCAAACAAAAAAATAATTATCTTATTCAGTTCATAAACAAAGAAGTTATACGACTGATCATCGAGGTAGTTCACACAAAAATCATACTATTTTCGTGCTTTTTTCAAGATTACTTGAAAAATACAAAACCGATTTCAAAATTTAAAAAAATGGGACCAACTTGGAAGTTTACCTAATCTAATAACGTTTGAATCATTTCAATCGGATCAGCCGTCTTCGAGTAATCGGTGTACATACAAAAAACAAAAAAAAAAAAAAAAAAAAAAAAAAAAAAACGGGTCGAATTGAGTACCTCCCTCCTTTTGAAGTCGGTAAAAACCCGAAAAAATATGTACGGTGTCTGAAATTGAAAAACCTCGAAATGGTTTTCGATTTTAGGTACCTTGTAAAAAATGAAAACATTTCAATTCTGTAATTCTTGACCAAGGTCCGCCTATATGTAATACCCGCCTCTTTTCGAGCGGAGGCGGAGTTTTAAATAAATTAAAAAGAAACCCACGTATTTAATATTGATTTGCAATGCAAACTATTTTTAGCTAAGTGGCTACATAAAAGAGAAGCTTGAAATTTGCGGTTTGCTATAAAAAACCGGTTAAAGAAACTGAGGTTTGAGTACAAATGTTTTTTATTCATACTACTAACATAATCCATACTTAATTAACCGATCCCGGTGAAATTTTGTGAGCAAGTTTGATAAAGATTTATTTTGTCGAGACAGTTTTTCGAAATTTATTAAAACGACGGAGATATGTAAAAAAACATTTCAGTCCGGCTTTCCGGCTGTTTGTTCTCCTCTACAGGTCGCATTTCTCAACCGATTCTGGTGAAATTTTGTGAGCAGGTAAGTTCAAAATGACCCAGTATTTTACTTAAAGAAGGCGACTATTAAGCTAATCGAGATAACAAAACTGCCACGTTGCGTTGGGCAGCTTAAATCAGTTAAACAGTTACTTACCTATCTACTTGGTATAATAGTCGCCCACTCAGTATTTTTGTCACTCATTTAAATTATTTCTCTCCCACAAGTAATCACCCGTTTTACGTGTTTTTACTAATCCACAGTTTGTCGCCCGTTTAGTTATTTAGTCGCCCAAAAAATAAACTGTTGCCCGGTTTAGTATTTAAGTGTCAATTAACAGTCGCCTTTAATTATTTCCAGTCACCCAATTAATTAATTCCCATTTGGAACTACCGGAAGCTAGTGTGATATAAATCCTTACTTAATATCATAAATGCGAAAGTCCGTTTGTTTGTTTGTTACGCCTTCACGTCCTAACTTCTGAACCGATCATCATGAAATTTAGCATACACGTTGTCAGGGGTACAGAGAAGGACATAGGGTACCTTTCATCCAGAAAAAAAGTTATGTTCCCGAGGGATAGCAAAAAAACTTTCCACGCAGACGAAGTCGCGGGCGGAAGCTAGTTAACTATAAAATGTAAGCTTTCTATTTGATATGTGCTTGCTTGCTTCCTATAGAGTTTCACGTTTCTAAGTCATCGCGAAACCATAGGTTTTAATTTGATTGATTCAGATTTCAGAGTCAAAATCACAACACAGAGTATACAAAAATGTTCTTATTATTTATTGTCCTTCCATTCCACCCATCCCATGACCCATCCTGAAATTGTGAATGAACCAAAAATGGCGTCATTTCATTTCACGCATCATCAGTTTTTAGTACGACGTACACAAAAAGCTTTTGATCGATCAATTTGATCACAAAAGTACCTTGTGTGTTTTGTGCGTTGATAGTACAATCAGAGAGTTGAGGCGAGGTGCTCGCTCAGCTAATTTAATAAAATTATAGGTAATTAAATATAACTCAGTGGTAAATATTAGACATCATATTAATACATTGCTTCATCTTCAAAATAAGCTAGCAGGGCTATGGAAATCAGAAACAACCACAGCATGACACCACCAAAATCTCCCATAACTGTTCTGCAGTTACCTATTATTATTATTATTGTATCTCGGCTGGAAACTCTCGGGAAGAAGCCCGGTCCTTTTGCCAGGCTTGCGTGGGGACATGGGTCCAACACGTAGAGGCCCTTTGAGACTGTTTTAATATAATGTGAAGTGTGATGCACATGCCGGGATCCGCTCCCCACTACACGCAAAAGTGCGCAGACGGAAGCGGACCCCGGCAGGTACATAGACTATTGCGAGTGTGACAATACATAAAAATAAATAAATGGGCTATTGGATGAAAAGATAGTGGGTTGGAATACTGGGCTATGGGGTAAGATTACGGACTTCCGCCTTTTCATACATCTCACAAAATCGATCCGTCGGCGAAAGGTGGCTCGCCGCCCGCTAGATGGGCATCCCAAACCAGCAATCGCCGACCGGCAGGTCTACCGCCGATCTCTATTGCTTTCAATTTCGACGCCATCTTGTCTTTTGCGACCGCCGATGAAAGCTTTAGCAAGAAATAACCTCACTTTTTTTGAAAGCTTTATTCAAAGCAATGAACGAATGGAAATGTATGGATCTGACAGATAGGAGCGATCGCCTAAGGTTTTCAAGATGGCGGTATTGCTTTCATGAAAGCTTTTCCATCTGTCATGAAAGCAGTAGCTATCTTCTCAATGTTTTCAATATTATTCCAATTTTATTAGTTTTTGGCATGTTTTGTGCCTTCATTTAGTGCGAAATTGTGTTTTTTTCATTTTTCAGTGTATTATATTGTGGATGCTGCATAAGGTTTGCTATTTTTTAACACGTTTATATTTGTGTTTATGTCGCTTTCACGGTTAATTATTTATTTGTTTGTTTTTCTGTTTTAGGCAAGAAACGGCGCAAATTTGTTGCTGGTTGAAGCGGAGGAAGAAAGAATGAGGTAAATACGATGCAGCGTAGGATACAGACAGCTGAAGGATGATGATGCCCATGCAGCTGTCGGAGCAAACCTTTGTCGACACCTTTCGCATGGGATAGGTTTCATTTTATGATAATTTGCGAAGATTTGATGCCTCTTTAGCATCCAACTCAAAGAACAACAGCTATTAAGCTAGAGATCAAGGTATTTATTATTCAAATATTGAACAATAAACTACTAAACCTTGTCATTATTATTACCTAAGTCATTACATTGTTGTTACAGATCCTTGCTGCATTTCAATATAATGCCAGTTATCAGTGGTTCCTACCAAAAGTGTGTAGGCAATGATTTTAGCCTCGGTCTGTCTAAATCTAATTGTTTTGCGGAGGTCACTAATGCACAAAGTGCCATGCCAAGCCATGACTCACACATTCGGAACCGGAACCTATGCCCTGTAAAAGCAAACACTATGAGGTGGGATCTATACATCTTCTGGTTCTTGGGTAAGTTTCATCATAAAACAATTATTATAATAAAGCACCCTGTTGCGGAGTGCAGAGCGACAGATTTAACGTTGCATGCAAGTACGTCAGTTTGTATTGTAAAAAACACAGGCGGCTCTACACACTGGTGACATTTCCGCGCCGGAGGAATGGCGCATCACCAGTGTGAAAATTTTCTTAGCCTTTGCCGGAGGGCCCACAGGGAATTATCAAAATACATTTATAGGTAGTACCTATTAATTAACAAAAAAGATATTACAACCTCATATTATTTACAGACAAGGATCAAGAATGCGAGACCCAACAAGGAGGGAATAAGAAAAGCAAGACTGGAATATGGCGAACCAATGGCATGCATGCCATATTGCATTGCATGCGACACAATATTTTGGGCATGTCACTGATCACAAAATTCATTATATCTGACGATTTGATAGTCAATGTCAAAAATTAATTTGAATTAATGTTAGTTTTAAGTAGGTAACTATAATTAATAATTTATTAGCTTTGTCTGCTGAACGTTTAGTTTCTTGAAGAAGCTTAAGTAATGACTTTAGTTTCTTCAAGAAACTAAATGTTCTTGCACATTCTCCTCAGGGAATATACTATGGTTCCGAACATATGGTAGATTTATACAAAAGCTTCTAAATAAATACTTTTTCTATACTATAAAAAATTACTTCATTTCAAATAACCTCTTATGTCTTGTACAACGTCTTGCTTGGCACGGCCACCATAGGTACGACCGAAGGTGGAAAGCGTAGGTATATTGCTAAACCGCCAAAAAATGGCATTTGTAGGAAATGAATTTCAAAGTGTTTTTCATTTAAGTTTCATTTTTTACAATCCCACAAAATGCCATTTTGCCATGAATGTCAACAAGACGGGATCACTGCTTTTTTTAAAAAGACTCCCATTTATTTTTATTACCTAGGTACTACATAATAATATGTCAAGGGTGCCGACTCACCCTTGACATAGTACCAGTAAAAAAATCCCCATAGTCACACTGGTGTAGAAAAACGGTGTGACACGGCTCGGTCGGGCTCACTCATCATTTTGGGGCTATCCATAAATAAGGTCACACGAATTTCATTATTTTAGACCCCCTCTCACCTTCCTTGTCACAGACCCCCCTCCCTAGTGTGACGTCACATTTTACATCTAGAAATAATTATTGAATTAAAACAGCAGTTCCGAAATTTGTTTTATTTCAATTTGATTGATTTGAAATGTGACGTCACGAAATTTAGGTCACCACCCACCCCATTGTCACACTTCGTCGACCCCCTCCTTCCCCCTTAACATGTGACGTAATTTATGGATAACCCTTTTAGGGTTACGTAGTCAAGCCAACAAGGAACCCTTATAGTTTCGAATGAATGAATGAAAAATCCTTTTTATTTAAATAAACTTAAAAAATTAAGTGCTTTTGACTTGACTATATTTTCCAAAAGCACTAGTTTCTGAGTTTGAGTTTAGAGGTTGGTTACTACGGTAGCCTAATAACGACACGCACTTGGCCGGTTTTTTTTAAATACAAAACTACAAATAATTTTATTAAACTATTCTATGATTTAGAACTCACGTAATATTGCCGCGATTATGTACATTTTGTGTTATATATTTTTTTAATTTATTTATAGCTTTTTACTTTTAGCTTTCACGCCTGCATTATTGTGAAGAGGAACGCCTATAGTGGATATTTGCTCTAGAATTGGAGGCAGGCGTCTTTACTGATTTTAAAAATTTAATTTTTACATTGAACCAAAGGTGGTTTAAGGGGGTTTTTTTGTGTAGGTAGGTTAGGTACTGTGCGTATTCCATCCTAACAGATGCCCTTCCAGAAAAAAGTCCTGGATCCGCCCTTGCATTACACCTTCGATTATTCTTAAATGACAGGGGAAATCACCGAATAATTCAGAAATCTAATAAACAACACCATGCAAAAACAAGAGGTCGCCCGCGACTTCGTCTGCGGGAACAGTTTTGTTCTATCCCTCTGGAACAGTACTTTTTTCGGGATAATAGGTAGGTAGGTACCCTAAGTCTTTCTCTGTACCCCTGACAACGTGTATGCAAGATGATCGGTTGAGTAGTTAAAAACGTGAAGGCGTAACATACACCAGACTTTAATATACGTAAGAATGTTATTATAATCCTTACTAATATTATAAATGCGAAAGTCCGTTTGTTTGTTACGCAGTGTTTTATAAACCCTTGAAGGCAGACATGTCTCAACTAACTCGGTAAATCAATAGAGAATTTGTCAAAAATGATAACAGTAGCAGTCCTACATGTCCAAAGATTTTAGTTTATTTAAAAAAATCATAGTTGTGCCTTTTTTTATTTTACAAAACCGAAAAAAAATTCCTACTTTCCACCTAGAGGTACTGAAGACGTTTTATATGGCTAATTTGATTGTCCTATTGAAGGCACATATTAATGGTTTTACAGCGTACCAATAGTTCAAGTAGTTATTGAAAAAATAAATAAAATCTCGTTTTCCGTTTTTATTTTTTTCTACCCTAAATTACCGTTTTCGCAATTGATTATGGTGGTAGAATATACCTTAACAAGTGATATTGCTACTGAAAATAATATTGTTTGCGAAAATCATCTTGTTCGTCAAAAAAAAAATTAAAAGTTTCACATCATCCCCTGCCAAAATTTTCTTAGCAAAGTCTTTTTTATGATATGATACCTTATGATTACGATGGCGACAACGATGAAACCAATGACAGCACTGATAATACCGATCACTGCACTGAGCATGAAGTCATTGACAATATAAATGACAAAATATGCTTGGCACGAGTAAGCCACAGTGACTCTGAAAATGAGTAGTAATAAAATTTTCATAGCAATCTCGTGAAAAAGACTTTGCTAAGAAAATTTTAGAAGGAGATTATGTGATTTTTTTTTCTGAAAAACACGTCGAGTTCCGCAAACAATATTTTTTCAGTAGCAAGATAACTTGTTAAGGTATATTCCACCACTATAATCAATTGCGGAAACTTTTGCGGTAAATTTAGGGTAGAAAAAAATAAAAACGGATAACGAGACTTTATTTATTTTTTCAATAACTACTTAAACTATTGGGACGCTGTAAAACCATTAATATGACAATCAAATTAGCCATACAAAACGGCTTCAGTACTTTTAGGTGGAAAGGATTTTTTTTTTTTCAATTTTGTAAAATAAAAAAGGCTCAATTTTGTCATGTTTTAAAAATATACCAAATTTTGTGGACATGTAGGACCGCTGCTGTTATCATATTTGACAAATTCTTTAATGATTTATCGAATTAGTTGCGACATGTCCGCTTTCAAGGGTTTATAAAACACTGTGCGTCTTAACTACTGAACCGATTATCATGAAATTTTGCATACATGTTGCCAGGGGTACAGATACCGGCATATAAATTGGCAAGAGAAAGTTGAGACAGAAGATGCGCGGAGTTTAGTGTTTGTAGAAGTAGCTACAAACACTAAACTCCACGCATCTTCTGTCAGTATGTTCTGCGCAGTAGCGCATCTTTTGTCTCAATTTTCTCTTGCCAATTTATATGCTGGTATCTGTACAAAGAAGGACATAGGGTTCCTTTCATCCCGGAAAAAAAGGATTGTTCCCGAGGGATAACGAAATAACTTTCCACGCAGACGAAATCGCGGGCGGCCGCTAGTTATGTTATAAAAACAAATCCTTGGGTCTGCATCTTGTGGCTCGGACCATCCACCTGTCGATTATGAGAGTCAATATGGCGGGTGTATCATGGCGAATCGAACTGTCGCAAATACCAAAAAAATGTACCTAAAATGTACTATTTAGTACCTGAAATTAAAAAATTTGTACCTAAATAGGAAAAAAGTTATAACGAAATCAAAAGTACACCCGCCATATTAACGTCAATATGGCGGGTGTTCTTTAATAAATCAATGTTGAACCATTATACATAAAATATAACTACATCAAAAAAATGTACCTAAAATGTACCTCAAGGCAAAAAAAATACATGCTCGATTACTTAAGTAGTTTCTGAGAAATCAAACAGTTTTTTTTTGTGATCAACAAGATCGCGGGATCCCTTATGGTTTTAAAGTATATCACGGCTAGATTTACCATTCATTAGTGCCATTCATATTTTGGTAACTACTATTTAGTACTATTCGTTTGGAACTATTTGGTACCATTCATTAGGGAGTATTTAGTACAAATAATTTAGTACCATTCATTTGTCACTATTTAGTAAAAATTATTTGTTGCCATATAGTACAAATTATTTGGTACCATATAGTACCATTAGTTTGTTACTATTTAGCACAATTCATTGGGTACTATTAGGTACAAATTATTTGGTAACATATTGTACCATTAGTTTGTTTCTATTTAGTACCATTCATTACGTACTTTTAGGTACAAATTTGTACACTTACTTTGTAACTTAAGTACCATTTATTTACTACTATTTAGTACCATTAATTAGGTACTATTAAGTACAAATTATTTGGTGCCATATACTACAAATTATTTGGTACCATTTTGTACCATTCGTTTGTTACTTTGAGTACCATTCATTAAGTACTATTTAGTACAAATAATTTGGTACCATTTTGTACCATTCGTTTGTTACTTATTAGTACCATTCGTTTGTTACTTATTAGTACCATTCATTAGATACTATTTAGTACTAATTATTTGGTGCCATATAGTACAATTTATTTGGTACCATATTGTACCATTCTTTTGTTACTATATGAATGGTACTATTTAGTACAAATTATTCGGTACAATATAGTGTCATTAGTTTGTTACTATTTAGCACCATTCATTAGGTACTATTAGGTACAAATTATTTGGTACTATATTGCACTATTACTTTGTTACTCTTTAGTACCATTGATTAGATACAATTTAGTACAAATAATTTAGTACCAATCATTTGTTTCTAGTTAGTATCATTCATTAGGTAGGTAGTACCTAATGAATAGTACTTAATAGTTACAAACAAATGGTACTATATGGTATCAAATAAATTGTACTAAATAGTACCTAATGAATGAAACTAACTAGAAATAAATGTATGGTACTATAAGGTACTAAATTATTTGTACTAAATTGTACTTAATGAATGGTACTAAATAGTAACAAAGTAATTGTACAATATGGTACCAAATAATTTGTACCTAATAGTACCCAATGAATTGCGCTAAATAGTAACAAAATAATGGTACTATATGGTACCGAATAATTTGTACTAAATAGTACCATTCATATTGTAGCAAACGAATGGTAAGATATGGTACCAAATAAATTGTACTATATGGCACTAAATAATTTGTACTAAGTAGTACCTAATTATGGTACTAAATAGTAACAAACGAATGGTTCAATATGGTACCAAATAATTTGTAGTATATGGCACCAAATAATTTGTACTTAATAGTACCTAATTAATGGTACTAAATAGTAGTAAATAAATGGTAATTACGTAACAAAGTAAGTGTACAAATTTGTACCTAAAAGTACCTAATGAATGGTACTAAATAGAAACAAAGAATGGTACTATATGGTAGAAAAATAATTTGTACCTAATAGTATCTAATGAATGTTACTAAATAGTAACCAAACGAATATTACTATATAGTACCAAATAAATTGAACTAAATAGTACCTAATGAATGACACTAAATAGAAACAAATGAATGGTACTATATGGTAATAAATTATTTGTACTAAAAAGTACCTAATGAATGATACTTAATAGTAACGAATGATACTATATGGTACCAAATAATTTGTACCTAATAGTACCTAATGAATGGCACTAAATAGAAAGAAATGAATGGTACTATATGGTACTAAATTATTTGTACTAAATGGTACCTAATGGATGGTACTTAATAGTAACAAATGAATGGTACTATATGGTACCAAATACTTTGTACTAAATAGTACCATTCATTTAGTAACAAACGAATGAAACCATATGGTACCAAATAATTTTTATTTAATAGTACCTAATGAATGGTACTTAATAGTAACAAACGAATGGTACTATATGATACCAAATAAATTGTACTATATGGCAACAAATAATTTGTACTAAATAGTTTCAAATGAATGGTACTAAATTATTTGTACTAAATAGTACCTAATGAATGGTACCAAATAGTTCCAAACGAATAGTACTAAATAGTAGTTACCAAAGTATGAATGGCACTAATGAATGGTAAAATCTAGCCGTGATATACTTTAAAACCAGAAGGGATCCCGCGATCTTGTTGATCACAAAAAAAAACTGTTGTTTGATTTCTCAGAAACTACTTAAGTAATCGAGCATGTGTTTTTTTTGCCTTGAGGTACATTTTAGGTACATTTTTTTGATGTAGTTATATTTTATGTATAATGGTTCAACATTGATTTATTAAAGAACACCCGCCATATTGACGTCAATATGGCGGGTGTACCTTTGATTTCGTTATAACTTTTTTCTTATTTAGGTACAATTTTTTTAATTCCAGGTACTAAATAGTACATTTTAGGTACATTTTTATGGTATTTGCGACAGTTCGATTCGACATGATACACCCGCCATATTGACTCTCATCTGTCGATTGGGTGCTTAGTAAATTCAGAAGAATAAATTATTACATATACCTACGTCTTTATGGTCTACTCACTTACTTGCTAAGATTTTTAAAACATTCTTAATAATCTGATAACTTTGATCATCAGAATTCACAAGCGTCATTTTAACTAGTATGTGTAGGGTGTAGGTATGTCAATTTTGTTTATGTAAATATTTGTCTGGAGAATAGTAAAAGAAAATTAAAGGAAATGATTAAGTTTTTATTAAAGTTTACAAGTAAATTACATTAAGGTGGATAGCCCACCGAAAGTGGCGCCCTCGGAGGTTTTTATTTAATAAGTTGTTAATAGAAAATTATTTTAGTAAAACTTTAATGTGAAATTTTTAGGGCCCATAGTCAAGTATTTTTAGAAGGTACCTATCAATACTTACATTCCCTCATATAGGTAGTCATTCGTAGAAGATAGCAAATGTGTCGAAAACGGCCACTTCTAGCAGAGGAATGTAATGATACCGTTTAAAAATACTAGACTATACAATAGGTCCCTAAAAAATCCACGTAGTTTTATCAAGTGTGTATTCCAAATTCACCGCGGCCTTTCGGTAAGGGTGCCGCCTTAATGTAGATTAAACGACATTTACCATCTTTTATAAATAATAATAGTTGTAAGGGTATTTGCCGAATTGGGATGCCGTAAAGGCGATTTCTAGTGATTATTCGATTTTCCTAGACGTATACTCCTACGAGTAAATCATCACAACTTTAAGGATAGATAGAAGAAAAGTAAATAAGACTTATCAGTTCATTAGGACCGCTTCCATAATATCACTACCGTCCATATTTAGCGAATGTTTAAGTTACTGAATCCCAACGAGACAGTTATACCCAACTAAAATACTTTTTATAAACTTAAAATAATTGAAACTAACATAAGGATTTAAATCTCCGTATTTTGAATTTGAAGACTTAATTAAAATAGTAGTTTATGATAAAAGGTTGGTTAGGAGGTTTTCAAAACGATTTGACATTTTATAATAGTCATGAGTTTTATAAAACCTTAACATCCGTGTACTATACAAGATTCAATACATTTGCGAGAAAACATTATAATATTGTACGCATGCAAAAAGTTTGTTTTCAGTGTAAAGAAAGGCGAAGACCTTCTTTAGTACTTTGTCATAGTAAAATTTTTGACAGATGTCTTACAGTTTGGAACATTTATCAAAAAAATTGCTTTGACAATGTACTAAAGTGTTAAGCAACTTTCGCCGTTGACCGTACATATTTTGATAGAAATTTAAATAACCGCCAACAAAAACGCACGGCCTGCGTTAAAATCAACTTGCCGCACGCTGTACTTACTGTCACCGAAAGCACACATTTTAGAGCAACTATATTGAAAATTAAATTATGAAATTAGATAAGTAAATCTGATGCAAGCTGGAGGTTTTTTAAAGGAATTTTCTTCAGAGGAATATGGTGGCAGCACATTTTTTGAATTAATAAAATTAATCACTCAAAATTCATAGCGTGAAAATCACGTCGTCTGAGTTGCATCGTTGCAAGCGCGGCGTACCCTGGAAACTAGCGATGCGCGATTATGACTAATTTCTATAATCTAATTATGTACGTTAGTACATAATTGTACGTTAGTACATAATTAGATATTTCAGTATTCGAATGTCTTTCGCAGACTAGTTATTACGGTTGTGATGTAATAATCGATTAATTTAGTTAGTAAGTATTATTCATAATCGCGCATCTCAACCGGAAACTGCTAACTGCTAGATTCTTCTAGCAATTAGTAGTTTCCATCAGCGATGCGACCTCAACCATTTAGGGATAATCTGGGAGACAATAAGCTCCCAGATTATTCCCTATTTTGGTCTTCTTCTAGTCGCCGCTCGTCCGCCTCACGGATGCGCGCCTCTTCTAAATCCAGCCAGCCGGAGTCGCCGCTGTAACAATTACATATCTCTTAGTAACTTTGCATTTTGCAATATGGTAGTGCCACGCAGTAGTGTCACGGGCAAAAAATTGATAATTTGACAGATAATAGGGTAGTACATATTTAACTATTTGACTGATAACTTTTGAGTAGCGTGGTTTAAAGCGGCGCGGCGTCCCCACTAGAGCGGCGCGGCTCCGTGAGGCCACGCCGCACCTCGCAAGTGTGTACTTAAGGTTCAGCCGCGCGGCACTAGCGGGGACGCCGCTTAAGGTTAAACATTAGCACGTGACTCTCTATTGTAGGCACATAACGTGATTTCCCAGAATTGTTCCCGTTAGTTGTCGGAACACGCTAAAATATATTGTGTAAAAGCTAAAATCCTGGGACACCATATTATCTGTCTACCTTAAGCGAGATTGATTTTCTGCCATCCTGCCATTGAATGGTGTATTCCTTCTAAGATACACTTTTCTTGGATAAATGGATATGTAGCTCAAAAGACTCACTATTTGGTCGGGATCTCTCGGTGGGAGGATGGTCGGTATCCGCGCATGTCCTGACGACATTGTGCCTAATCTTCGCTGAAACAAAATACACACTCATTAACATACAGTCATCCTTACTTTAATATTATAAATGCGAAAGTCCGTTTGTTTCTTTACACCTATCGGTACTGAAACGATCATCATGAAATTTTGCATACACGTTGTCAGGGTTACACAGAAGGACATAGGGTACAAAAGGGACTGTTCCCGAGGGACAGCAAAAAAACTTTCACACAGACAAAGTCACGGGCAGCCGCTAGTTTGTCTAAAAGTCCTCTATCTGCCAGTGAAAGTCCATCAGTATCGGTTCAACTATTTGGGAGATTAGACCCAGACGAACAGACAGAAAAAAACAATTATGTGCTAACCCTGTTATCAAACTCGCAGTCCAACACTTTAATTTTCTTAATTTGTAGATAGGTAAGGATTTTTGGTTTTGTGTTAAGAAATTTCTTTTGAAAATCACTTACGTGGATGGGCAATGCTGCAGTGCCTGCAGCAGATGCACTCTCAAAAACTGAAAATGTAAACATACAGATTAAACATTGCCAACAAAATACCTACTTTCACGTTTATTTTGTTAGCAGTTTTGGCTGAGCGTTGATGAGTCAATCCGTCAGAACAGAACTTTGTCTCTCATAAAAAAATTAATATGTTATCCTAACTAATGTAATCAAATAGGTGAAAGCTAAACAACAAATAAATACAGATTCATTTTAAATTTGTAACATTTTTGTATTTACCTACATTCAGAAATAAATGAAATTCAAAATACATGTACGTACTATAACACAAAAATTAAATTGAAACAGTATCATAATCATTAAATTATTGCATGTTCTGCAGCAACAAATAGGTCCCAACTCAGCATATTTCTTTGCCCAAGGCAAAGCGCTGATATTTTATCGGAACCATTTTGAGGAACAAACACTATTGACAGTGATTCAGTGATTTAAGTATAATTATAAAGATAAACAAACTATTAATGGGAAATACAAATTAAGAATAGATACATATTATAGATAGGTATAATAAGTATAACAACAAGACATTATAGGTACGTATGATGTGACAATACATACAGGTATATAAATAAAAAAGCAAGTGAAGTGTCTGAGCCTGCGAATAGCTATATGCATCATATAAGCTTCAGACTCATAAGTAGGTATATCACATCATAATAGTATCACTTACTTGTCTCCACTTATTGGCACTTGTAGTAATTATTTATTCTATGCTTTTGGTGATGCCACCACCCACTGCATTTAAAATTGAGGGCATTGAGGCCACCGTCGTCTCCCACAGGCTAAGCACTTGTTGCCACCCAGTTGCGTTGCTGCTATGGCTTGCAGTGTATTGTGTCAGGTACTCTATCCACTAACACCTCCGGCGCCTCAAGAGTCAAGACACTTTACATATTGCAGGCATCTGAAATGCGTAATAAGAAACTGATAACCTACAAAGACAAGCAAAATGCAAGTGGTTAGTCATGGCAGACAAGCTTATACCCTTTTGTTTTGCTTTTGTTACTTACTTACTCGAACCCAGTCCCAAAACAAAATGTTTGATTACCATTTTTCACCAACTTTCATTTATTCAATTCAAGTTATTATTGCTTGCCAATGCTTGATAAAAAAGTAAGTTCTTACCTTAGTAAAACTGAATCCAAATATAATGGAAATCAAACTGCACACAGCGCCTTTTATTTAATTTTATTTGTAAATAATATTATGAAATGCTATTGTTTATCTTACTCTATGCACACCACAGATCAACTCTATGTTGAAATCGAAATGTCAAGTCAACGCGTTTTATTTACCTATGCATTTGAAACAATTTTATTTCTGAATTGACAAGTTTACATAACAGAGCTAAAAAAACAAAAGTAAGAAGGCTTTTTCGTAAATTATAATCATATTAAAATAAATCTGGCATTTTATGTAGTCAAACAACCAAAATCATATGAAAGGCCACAGTGGCCTTTATTAATACAAATGCGTGAACAAAACGCAGCCTTTTGTCATTCAATATCGTTCATTCGCGAATGCATTACCAAAGCCATAGCAATAGCTAGAGCACGGAAAAGATCGGCGGTCGCTCAAAGCGATAGCTTTAGCAAGAGTATTGCTTTGGCTATGGCTATGGCTATAGCTATCGCTTTGAGATCGGCGGTCGGCCTGCGGGGCGCAACACTGGCGCGGGCGACTCAGGGTGTAGAGAGGTGTCCACCGCTTTCTACCCACTGTACAAAGGACAGTGTGCCAACTTGCGTCTTACGCATGTTTCACTTCCACCCTGCGAGCGTATAACTCTAACGACTCCACCCTGGGGACCTATTTTTGAATCACTCGGCAGGCGTCGAGCGCTCTTTTCGACTTATTTTCGTTCGACATATGACACAAAACAATGAGATGTCGAACGAAAATCAGTCGAAACGAGCGCTCGACTGGCTTCGAGCGATTCAAAAAGAGGGACCCTGGACGGCCGACGAAGGCGAGCCAGGAGCGGGAGTCCGCAGGCCCCCTTGGGGTCCACCCCTGCTGCGGGGACGAGGGCCTTTTTTTTTTTTTTTTTTTTTTTTTTTCCCGGGGAAAATGCCTTCGCATACCACCCCCGCGCGGGGAACACGGGGGCGGTTATGTGGTGCATCCACTAAAAACCCCGGGGTGTTCCTTCCGCGCATTGGACGAGGACAAGCGGGATCGGTGTGGCAGTCACCGTGTCCCCGCCCTGCGCCGGTCCCTTCGGACTCCCTCTCCTTGAAGACAAGCATCTCCTACGGTGTGGCACTCGGGAACACACGAGTGCTCTTCCACCTCCAGGGCCTAACTGAACGACAGAATTCCCCGTTCTGCCGCCCTGACCCTGAACTACTACTAGGGAGGGATGAGATGCGCATAGCGCCTTCTCCTTCCCCCCGCTCTCCGCCGACGTATAGGGTCTGCACCCGTATCCGCCTCGCGGACCCTCTCGGCGATCTCCTTCTGTGACATGATGTCTTCACAGAAGGAGGTCACCGCCTCCCACTCTCTGTCACCTCTCAGCATGGCAGCTGCCACGCTGGGAAGCGAGAGGTCACCCCCTATCTCGTCCCTCAGCGCTTGCCGCTGGGTTGACCATGCGGGGCATTCTGTGAGGACATGCCGCGCGGTGTCCTCCAGTGCGCCGCAATCGTGGCACACCGGAGCAGCCTCTCGCTGAATCCGACACAGGTACCGACCGTAGCAGCCGTGCCCGGTCAGCACCTGTGTCAGTCTGAAAGTTAGGGACCCGTGCCCCCTTCTCCTCCAGTCTCTTAAAATTGGCCGAACAGCCTCTACTGTCCTTGACGGGGGGGGGGGGGGGGGGGGGGGGGGGGACGACGACGACGACGACGAGGGCCTGAATCGGCTCCCGGGAGCACTCGGGTCCGTGGTGTCGCTACTCACCAACAGCTCGCCACAAGCTGCCCTGCGGGCTTATTATTATTATTATTGAGTGTTAGGGGCTCTGCAGCTCACATAATGCTGTAGTCACTGCGACCTAAAAGATCTATTGTGACTCGCCACCTTTTTATCGGCTTCCAAGAAGTCTGGTATCTTCCTGGTTTTATGAGTTTTTATTTCCTCCGGGTCGATTACGTGTCGCCCCAGATGGATACTACGCTTGTGGATTAGGGGTCCACAATCACATGAGAGGTGCTTGGGCGTTTCCTGCTCCTCATTACAATATCTGCAGACGTCAGTATCACTCAATTTCATATGAAATAGGTGTCTGTTTAGTTTGCAGTGTCCAATTAAGGCTCTAACAGTCGCGCTGACATTCGATCTACTGAACTGTACATAAAATACTTACAAAAAATATCCATACACAAATTACATTCAAAACAAAATCACAAATACAAAAGCGCTCCCTGAGAAGACCATATGATATTCAACTAATATCACCTCGAACAAATTATGGCAAGAAAAATATAAAATACGAAGGAGCACAAATATTTAATAAATTACCAAATGATTTAAAGAACACAAAATGTTTCCTATCTTTTAAAAACAAGCTAAAACGACATTTTTTAAACCATTTCTCATAAAATAAATTAATAACATATTGATATGATGGTAATATTATTAGTATTCTTATGGGTATATTGTTAATTTGTGATAATAATAATAATAATGTTTTGGAGGCGAACAGGATTTTAACGCGTTTTTATTATTAAGTTATTGAATGCTGTTTGTTCTTAATGTTACTACCATTCATTGCTATCCAATCTCTATTAGAGGTAACTTACATGGCAACAACTAAGCAATACGTAATTAAGACCAACTTGTTATCGCAAGAAATTGTTTTACAAATGCAATGTGGGTAACTTTAAAAAAAAAATTAATGCTCGTATGAACTTGTCTGCTGCATGCACCTACTAGTTTCTAAGTTTTATTTTTAAGATTATAACGTATTTCTCTTGTAAGTGAATGTTAAATTCTTTTAGAGAAATAAATGTCTCAAACCTCAAACCTCAACTGTATAAGCTTATTCGTCTGTCTTTACGAGTAGCCTTTCACCAAGGATTTGGCATGTCTCAATCCTGGCTGTTTTAGCCAGTATTCTCTCGACTCGTCCAAGAGATTTCTTTAAGGAGTTGCATAGCCTGGTTTTTTGAGATGCCGTAGAAAGGTTCTGGGTTACTCTACCTATGTCGTTTTCTAAAAGTTCCGCGGAATTCTGATAAAACTTAAATAATATACGATGTCTTATTCATATCGAAATAAAGCCTTTTTTCCAATGACATAATTCAGCGATTACGCCGTGTCTATGCGGCGGCGGGTGGATCTTCGTCGTATTCAAAGATGGGGCGTATCGTATCGTAATATCGCTATATTTAAACATTTTTAGCAAAAACTTATTTATGAAAGTAAAAAAAAGGTTGGTTGTTTTTTGTTGCAATCCATAAACTATTGAAACAGAAGATTTCCCGTCGACTTCACATCTAGGTCAACTTTTTTAACTAATAATGAAAAATGAAAAAAACCGGCCAAGTGCGTGTCGGGCCACGCGCAGTAGGGTTCCGTAGGTACATTATACCATACCATATTTTAATACCGCTATCATTTTTCACCTGAAAAAATAACTTTGTTTTTCACAGTGTTTGTATGAACGACAAAGTTATATTTGCGGTTTTGGTGTTTGTTAAGATCTATAGCATATATTTTTTTTAGATTTTTCACTCTCTTACTTTAAAAGTTGAAGGGGGACACACATTTTACCACTTTGGCGGTGTATATCGTTCAAACGGTTGACTTTGAGAAAAAGTTGTCTTAGAAACCTCAATGTCATTTTTAAAGACCTATCTATAGACACCCAACACGTGTTGGTTTGAAAAAAAAAATTTTTTCAGATTCAGTTCCATGTATGGGGAGCCCCCCCTTAATCTTTTATTTTCTTATTTATGTGAGAAAATCGTAAAGCGGTTTACAGAATACATCTACCTACCAAGTTTCAACTATGTAGTCTTAATACTTTCGGAACAAAGTGGCTGTGACATACGGACGGACAGACAGACAGACACAGACAGACAGACAGACAGACATGACGAATCTATAAGGGTTCCGTTTTTTGCCATTTTGGCTAGGGAACCCTAAAAAGGGTATCTCGTAGAACGACCTCAGAAACATGATAAAATATACAAAGCAATTTTATCGACATTTAACTGTCAAAAGAGAATGTAATGTTAGTATAGTCCAGGCCCCAGATTACGTAACCTTGTTGCTAACAATTTCTCGATTGAAATCGATTGAAACCGCAGATACATTGCTGCTTTAAGGAAGATAGTTGTCACATTGGTTCTTACTATGCGTGCCCGCAGAATACAGTCCAAACTGTCGGCCGATAGTTGGCCAATAGTCGATTTTGTACGAAGAATCGGCCGATACCGAATCGTTCTAGTGTGCGCACTTGCATACACCTTCATACTGATTGAAAGCTCGACTAAACTGTCGGCCGATAGTTGGCCAATAGTTGATTTTGTATGAATAATCGGCTGATACCGAATCGTTCTAGTGTGCGCACTTGCATACACCTTCATACTGATTGAAAGCTCGACTAAACTGTCGGCCGATAGTTGGCCAATAGTTGATTTTGTACGAAGAATCGGCTGATACCGAATCGTTCTAGTGTGCGCACTTGCATACACCTTCATACTGATTGAAAGCCCGACTAAACTGTCAGCCGATAGTTGGCCAATAGTTGATTTTGTACGAAGAATCGGCTGATACCGAATCGTTCTAGTGTGCGCACTTGCATACACCTTCATACTAATTGAAAGCCTGACTAAACTGTCAGCCGATAGTTGGCCAATAGTTGATTTTGTATGAATAATCGGCCGATACCGAATCGTTCTAGTGTACGCACTTGCATACACCTTCATACTGATTAAGAGCCCGACTAAACTGTCGGCCGATAGAAAGTCTGTAGTCTGTAGGCACGCTAAAGCAGCAACGTAACTGCGATTCCTGTCAGAGTTGATTGCAACAAAGTTACAAAATCAGGGGGGTAATTATGTAACTTTGTTGCAATTAACTCTTCACAGAAATCGCAGTTACATTGCTGCTTTTGTTAAGAACCAATGTGACAACTATCTTACTTAAAGCAGCAATGTAACTGCGCTTTCAATCGATTTCAACCGAGAATTTGTAGCAACAGACTTACGTAATCAACGGGCTGGGGGCTGGTATCTCGGGGTGAAATATTAATACCACATTAACACCAAATAGTACTTTACAGCCGAGAACTCCCGTTCTATCAATATAAATGCTAACTTCCCAGTTAGCACTTATATTGTCAAGGATGGTTTGATAATCATTCAAGGCAATGTAAATAGCTTCCAATATAATGCTTTTCTCAAGAAAAGCGAGGAAATAAAATTTTCATGAGATCATCAGAGTCATGCAGATATAAAGTTACGTAATAAAAATAACGCTTGCTGATGAGTTCTACCGTATTGAATTTGGAATAAGTAGGTACTTGATCGGGAAGTAGGTAGGTACCTAAGCACATGAGTAAAAAAACGTAACTATTGAAATTCATTCCCCACACCGAATTTCAAATTTAAAACGCGATGAACCAACCACCTCGGAAATATGGGGAACTCCCCGCATTCTTTTTTAAATGGAATAATTTCAGAAGTGAGAAAAATATTACATTAGCATTTAGATATTTTTGTTATTAATTTTTGTATGAAACATCAGATTTTTTTTCGCGATTTCAGAGTTGGTCCCATAGTAAAAGTTGTTCAGTTTGATGGTCCCTATCTACCATATTCGGCATTAGGGGTTATTTTGTAACACGTTGTATAGTTTTTTTTAATCCAATTTCAATATTTCTCTATTAATAGTATGATTAGAAGGTACTTATTTATGAAACTTTATGGAGTAAAAGAAAATTACATCCGAAGTGCTCCATAAATAAAAGTCATAAAAATATGTTGATAGGATTTTTTATTATTTTCTACGGTCTTGAAATCAGGGTTGAAGGGACAGGAGGGGGCGCGGGCGTAATGGTTCAGGAAAGGAAAATTGGGAAAGTGCGAGTCGGACTCGCGCACGAAAGGTTCCGTGCCAAAAACGGCAATTATATCTATTTACTGCACAGTAAATTAACGTAACATATTCCAGTAAATAACGTTAATTTTAACGTTATTTCTTACTTTTTGCTACGGATACTTTAAAATTAACGTTATTCCAATTAATAACGTTAATTTTTTACCGATAATTTTACCGGTACTAAAGTTTAACGGTAATTTTACCGGTACAATATTTTTAACGTTATTTTTACCGGTAAATTTACCGATAAAATGTTTTAACGGTATTTTTAACGTAATTTTTTTTGTATCGTTATTTTTTAACGGTATATCAATCCCTGGTTTAAAAGTAGTGTTCGAAAGAGAAGTCCCAAATATATGGAGTGGTCTGTCCGTGAAAATGTCCGGACTTTTATTGAAATGTCCGGTTTTTTGTAAGGACTTTTCAAATTTTGCAATGGTAACCCTATGGTCAACTTGTTTGACAACGCCATCTATTGAGTGTTGCCTCAGCTAAGATTGTAGGGCATTCAACTCTACGCACTTAAACAGCGAATATCACCGACGTAATTCACAAAAAATGGAAGAACTTGGGAAACATGCGTGTAAGCAAGATGCAGTAGCCATTTTCTGTGAGATGTCAAGTGCTATTTGACGTTTGCTGTCATGAATGTCAATTTAGTTTAGTAGCAACAGACAATAGATGGCGTTAGTTTCTTTGATAAATATTTTACAAGATGCCCACAGTATCGAATCGAAATGTCCACAGTGTCGAAACGTTCACAGTATCGAAATGTCACATTTCCACACACCGTAAAATGTCCATCCCTTTTAAAGTTCACTTGTTATATTGTCATTCCATACATGTTTCGAAAGCGAGGAAATAACTAAGAATTAAACTAATGTTACTTTGGCTAGGGGGCTGTGAACTCGATCTCGTCGAGAGTAGGGGGGCAGCAGTACTAGAGGGGGAGGGAGAGGGCTCGGGATATATTCGAAAACGCTACCGTCATTTGTTTTGTTAGGAACTCCTTGGTGTGGTGACCGGCATAAAGTGACGTCACACTCACACACACATGCAAAGTAAAAAAACAAATGAGTGATTGTCATGGTACGTTAATTCTGTCATAGAATTGATTTAAAGTTCTTCTTGCTTTTCTGTCTATTTTGTGATACAAGTCTGGAGATGAGTGGCTAAAAATAAAACTTTCCACGACCCTTCTTGCTTTAGAAACTTGCAAAGGGATAGGTTTTATGTGGCGTCAAAAGATGGCGTTAGTAGACTCAAATCTTCATTTTAGGTCGTACAATGTTGTATCGTAGCTTTGGAATAGCGACTAGTTCATAAATAATACCTTTTAGTTATTTAAGTTAAAAAAATAAATAAATTAAAAAAAATTAAAAACACGACTGCCCTGCTAAAAACAAACTAAAAAGTTAAATAACAAGTGTCATTGCAGTCGGGGGACCGTTTTGTGGAACAATTTTAAACGAAGAAGTCCCCCGACTGCAATGACACTTGTTATTTAACTTTTTAGTTTGTTTTTAGCAGGGCAGTCGTGTTTTTAATTTTTTTTTTATTTTTTTTTTTATCTCACACATTTTAGTGACAAATTATATATTTTTGAAATTAATGTGCTCATTAAGGCCTTTCATTTGATGCCCATATTGTAAAAAATGAAGAAAAAAAATTTTTTTTTCACATTTGAAAATGGCGTCATACAGTCGTTATATTAACTATTTAAAAAAAATTGTCAATTTCAAAATTCAAAATTGAGTGTCACTCGGAATGATGTAAGGATTCTAACAATACCCCATACATCCAAATCCGTTGAGCCATTTGGAAGTTATGGTGGAATAAAGAAACTCACATACCCACAAACATACATGAACCCTGAACACATATACACTCTTTTTGCTTTGGGCAGTGTGTAAAAAAGCCATTAATTTATGTCGATTATAAAGAAATGTAAAATTAACTATCAACCTATTTTGACCTAGGATATTTCATAGTTTTAAACATGTAAAAGCAGAACCAGATTCGCGTGAAAATTGCATGTTTCTATTATTATTGCAAGCCAATTACATAATAAAAAAGTGTAGTAATAAAAAACCTAACTAGTAGATACGGAAACTACACTCACGAGCAAAAGTATGGAATCACAGGCCTATTTTCATACAAACGAGGTAACTCTGAAGCCTTGGTTCTCCGCTAAGGATTGATTTGATATCTCACAGAATGCTGATCACATCTGTTGGGCGTGTATAGCGATCTGAATCTCCTCTATTCACTCCCTAGATAGCCAATCCCTGGGTCAATCCCTGGCGGAGAACAAAGGCTTCAAAGTTACCTCGTTTGTATGAAAATAGGCCTATGATTCCATACTTTTGCTCGCGAGTGTAGACGCTACTAGAGGGCGCCATATTCTATTTAATGTGAAATGTGACGTCACACAGGCCATAACCAGCGGGGATTAAGACGCTTCTCGATTATGACAAATTTTGATAATAGTACCTAGTTTAGAAGTTATGATGAGGGAACAGATGAAATTTACATCAACTTTGTCTAGGGATCAAGGTATTTTTTTCATACAAACGAGGTAACTTTGAGGCCTTGGTTTTCTGCCAGATGTATCGTGCTGTGATCTGATGATGGATTTCCAGGGAGAGAATGGAGGAGATTCAGATCGCTATACACAACCAAGCACTCAAATGATCTAATAAGCATTCTAAAAGATAGAAGGACATATTAAAAAAACACGAAAATAGCATTAAAATGTTATGGAAATCCTGAAACTGAGAACTCTGACCCTTCTATCTTTTAAAATGCTGATCAGATCAGTTGGGTGTGTATAGCGAACTGAATCTCCTCCATTCACTCCCTGGAGAGACATCATCAGATCACAGCACGGCACATCTCTTGCAGGAAACCAAGGCTTCAAAGTTACCTCGTTTGTATGAAAAAAACACCTTGATCCCTACCCTAGACAAAGTTGATGAGTATATTTACATACAGGTCAAATCAACCCTCCTTTTTGTTTCGCCGTAGTCAGGTAATGAGGTTGTTTTAAAAATATAGTTATAAGTAAACTATTTACTTGTACTATTTCTAACACCCCTCAGTGTAAAGTCCAAAAATATGTCACTTACAAAACGAGATAACGGCATGTTATCTATTTTTAAACTATTCAAATAACAATTGTGATAGTGTAATCTGCGTTCAAAACATTGGAAATTTTAAACCTTACGTCATTTTTTCATTTAACTGAGGCCCGTATTTATAAATCGTTCTCAACGTTGAGAGCTATCTTATGATCATACCTGAGACTGAGATGCTATTCTTATAAGAAGAGCATCTCAAGAATGATAGATTAGCAAGGGTAAAAACGGGACCCTATTACTAAGACTCCAGTGTCCATCTGTCTGTCTGTCGCCAGGCTGTATCTCATGAACCGTGATAGTTAGACCAGCGGTTCCCGAATTCTTTTGGCTACGGAACCCTTTTTGGTTCACCGCTTTTAGGCGGAACCCTAGCTCAAGTAAGAAGTAAACTAATCTGGGTAGTTACATTCAGGTAAAGAAAATTTAGGGCAAGGCTGCAAAAAATTTTTGGGTCTATTTTCTAACTAATATAATATATAATTATATAATTTATATAATATATAATATAATAATATTATAAATGCGAAAGTCCGTTTGTTTGTTTGTTTGTTTGTTTGTTTGTTTGTTACGCCTTCACGTCTTAACTACTGAACCGATCATCATGAAATTTTGCATACACGTTGTCAGGGGTACAGAAAAGGACATAGGATACTTTTCATCCCGAAAAAAAGTATTGTTCCCAAGGGATAGCAAAAAACCTTTTGGCGCAGACGAAGTCGCGGGCGGCCGCTAGTTTTCTAACTAAATGTACGTTGAAATCATTAAAACTGGCAGTAAAACCACAGTAGAGTATTAGTTATTCTGTGGTAGAGTCTGGTAACTGGTAAATGAAGGACATGTTGAATGTATGTGAATGTTTGTAATTAAAATACTCAAAATCAATGGAAACAAACGGGCGGGTCAGCAAAGTAAGAGTAAAATAAAAAAAGGAGAACCACTTAACTGAACGGAAAAAAAGACTTTTGATTTAATGTATTAGGTATTTTTATTTTGACTCTGTTTCCATGCTAATTTTCTCTACGGGTCTCTCTCATTAATTGCGCGTCATTTTTATATTTACTTACGAATTCCGAACAAGACATGTCTTTTGCACTTCAGCTTTCATTAAATCTACAGAGCAACGATTTCTGACATTAGAACATTTAAGCGTCATATAAGAAAACCTCGCTCAACATAAGCATTTGAAAGCAGCATAGTATCTCGCGCTTTATGCTTTTAAACATTTGGACCCATTTTATTAATACTTTGATTGTGATCGCGTGTTATCATCAAAAATCTGGACAAAACTAATGGATCGTCGGGACGCGGGACAATATCATCGAAATCGGGATTGTCTTTATACCTAAACTCTTGAATTTTCGCGGAACCCCTGCGAGCCTCTCACGGAACCCCTGGGTTCCGCGGAACCCCATTCGGGAACCGCTGAGCTAGACAATTGTTCACAGATGATATATTTCTGTGGCCGCTATAACAACAAATACTAAAAACAGAATAAATTAAAATTAACCCTTCGTGCGCGAGTCCAACTCGCACTTGGCCGATTTTTTAAAAAAATAGTAAAAGAACTACATTTGAGAAGCATCAAGAGAACGGACTGTTAATTAGGACTTGGACAGATATGGACAGCCCCTTTTTTGGACGCATATTTCAGTGGTGAATGCAATGACGTTGTTTTAATATTCATTGGGTGAATGCCTCCGATCCGAGGACCGTAGAGTTATCTTGAGATCATACTTGAGATGCTGATTTTTATAAGAACAGCATCTTGAGATGCTGATTCTTATAAGAATTTTGCAAGTTTTTAAAGCAAGAAGGGTCGTCGAAAGTTTTATTTTTAGCCACTCATCTGCAGACTTGTGTCACAAAATATAAAGTAGACAGAAAAGCAAGAAGAATTTTGAATTAATTCTATGACAGAATGAATTTAAAGTTCTTGATTGGAACAAATCGCAATGACAATCACTCATTTGTTTTTTTTTACTTTGCACGTGTGTGTGACGTCATTTTACGCCAGTCACCAAGGATTTTATAGTGCAATTATAATATATCATTTGGTGAATGCCTCCGAGGACTGTATAAGTTATCTTGAGATCATACTTGAGATGAGATCATTCATACTTGAGATGTTGATTCTTATAAGAACAGCATCTCAATTATGATCTCAAGATAGCTGATTCTTATAAGAACAGTATCTCAAGTATGATACCAAAATAGCTGATTCTTATAAGAACAGCACTTCAAGTATGATCTCAAGATAGCTGATTCTTATAAGAACAGCATCACAAATATGATCTCAAGATAGCTGATTCTTATAAGAACAGCATCTCAAGTATAATCTCAAGACAAGATAGCTGATTCTTATAAGAACAGCATCTCAAGATAGCCGATTCTTATAACAGTATCTCACTCAAGTATGATCTCAAGATAGCTCTCAACGTTGAGAGCGGTTTAATAATACGGGCCCGAGAAGCTAGGGTGGCGCAGGTATGCTAACCTAACCGCCATCCAACGCATGTAGACTAGCTAAGTAGCACTTAGGGTCCCCGCACACGGGCGACACTCCACAACCACAAAACGCCGCCACTGACCTATTCCTGTAGTTTTCATCCATCGCCGCACATGGTAAACGCCGGTAGTTGCCACGCCACACGCTACAAATCATCGCTTTTCGTTTCTTGTGGCCGACACCGGCCAGTTAACTGCAAGCGAAGGATATTTGTGTCGGCTACCGACCACTTGTGGCTATGGCGTCGCCCGTGTGCAGGCAGGCTTAGAAGAACTTAGGTAGAAGATAGTAGAAGAATATTAAGGGGGTCAGCTTCCGTCGTGCGCCACTCCGCTGATGCCATCGTTTATAGTAGTAGCTCTGTGAGCTGTAGATAGGGCTTGCAAATATTCGATGAAATTCAATATTCGAATATTCGAATTTTTTTCCGGAAGTATTCGAATATTATTCGAATAATTATGTAAAGTGAAACAGATGGTCGTAATTATTAAATATTGTTTATTTTTTAAGTTAAACCAAAGTTAATTGCTTCGTTTTATGGGGCGCATTTTGAAAGATTAATCATTAGTTGACTTTTACATTCGGCCCACGTTTTTAGGTTTAAAACTTCTTTATAGAGTCATAAATCGATTATTTTATGCTTATAAGTACATTTTTTAGTCCGTTTTTATAGGTGTGTTTTGGGTCCAATTTTTATACTTTCAAGATCTTTTTTAAAAAGTGTTTTTTAAAGTTTTTTTTGTCAGTAAATATTTATTGTCTACTTTTTAACTTATCTGTGTTTTTTCTGTGGCTTTTTTCCGGCTTCATAATCAGACTAGAGTCTTACACTATCTCCCATCAGAATACTAGTCAAAACGTCTCAAACGAGTACAAACTCGATGGGATTGTATAGTATTATTATAGAGTTCCTGTGCCCTTCTTCAGGCTAAATCACCAGATCCTGGACACTATTTCTCAACAGAGTTCTTATTAAGACAAATCAAACGGGCCCAAACCCTATGGAGTTGTATGGTTTTATTACAGAGTTCATGTGGCCTTCTTCCGTCTTCACCATGAGATCCTGAAAACCGTCTTCCATCAGAGTACTAGTCAAGATGAATCAAACGAGTCCAAACTAAATAGAGTTGCATGGTTTTATTAAGGAGATTCTGTGGTCTTCTTCTGGCCTCCTGATCAGACCCTGGACACTAATTATTTTTCTAACAGAAGACTTGTCAAGACGAATCAAATGAGCCCTAACTCGATGGATTTGTGTGGTTTTATTACAGAGTTCCTGTGGTTTTCTTCCGGCTCCATGATCAGATCAGACACTGAACACTTTTTCCCAACAGGTTACTTGTCAAGGCGAATCAAACGAGCCCAAACTAGATAGATTTGTATGGTTTTATTACAGAGTGTGAAACATGGGAACTGACTCAAAAAAACTATTTAAAGCTTTAAACATGCCAGAGGAAAATTCTAAAAAGCCTAATAGGTCTTACGCTGAAAGACCGTAAAAAATCAGAGGAAATAATAACAAAAACAAAAGTAGAAGATATAATAAGGAAAATAAGACAGTTAAAATGGCAATAGGCGGGTTATATGGCAAAAAAAAGCAAGGAAAGATGAGCTTAATTATTACAGAGTGGCAAACATGGGACAAAAAAGGAAAAGAGGAAGACAATATACCAAAAGATGAGCAGACGATGTTATAAAAACTGGAGGAACACTTTGGACGTGAAAAGCAAGAGTCACAACAAGACCCCTACATGTCGCAAGACACGCTGATCACTAAAGCCAAAAAGGAATAAAATGTATTTAGTTTATTTTTAAAACCAGTGTTTAAAATGTGTGTGCCAATACTGCCAATACAGGCTTAACACCTAGAACGATAGTTCTCTACAAAGCGCACTGTCAAAAGTGAGGCAACTAAAACAGCCAAAACGGCTCCGTTTTCAGATTTTTATTCTCCATTATTACCTAATCATACCGAATAAGTACAAAACAGTTTCAATTTTCTTACAATTAGGAGATTAGTTACTATATTATTGGATTTTAGTTACATTAGGTAAGGTATGAAGGATACAAATCTGAAAACAAAGCCATTTTGGCTTAGTATTAGTTGCCTCACTATTTTAAGATTAAAGTAAAATTTTACAGAGTTTCTGTGGTCTTCTTCCGGCTCCATTATCCGACCATGGACACTATTTCCTAACAGAGTACTCTTCAAGACAAATCAAACGAGCACTAAAACTCGATTGGGTTGCTTGGTTTTATTACAGAGTTCCTATGGCCTTCTTCCGGCTTTGTCATCAGACCCTGGAAACCGTCTCCTATTAGAGTACTAATCAAGACAAATCAAACGAGCCCAAACTAGATGTGGTTGCATGGTTTCATTACAGAGTTCTTGTGGCCTTGTTTCGGCTTCATCATCATACCCTGGACACTACTTCACAACAGAGTACTTGTCAAGACGAATCAAAAGAGCCCAAACTCGATGGGTGTGTATGGTTTTATTACAGATTTCGTGTGGCCTTCTTCCGGTTCTATCATCAAAACAGGATCATCTCAATGATACTATGATATTTCACTGTCTTCCAGTTCTGTCTGACCTATGTTTCATGTTTCAAGTCTCTTACTCATCGGAAAGCTAGATAAAAATCGTTTGAAATTTGTGGACAAACAAACAACATCAGTAAACAAATAAATAAACGAAAAAGTAAACGTTTACAAACGCTTTATTCTATGCTCACAAAAGCTATTCGGGTATTTAATGAATGACTTTTGCCTAAATCTAACAAAGTGAAAAATATTCGAATATCACCGACTTGAGTATTCGAATAGCAAAATAAGGCGAATATTCGAATAATTCGAATATTCGAATTGCAAGCCCTAGCTGTAGACTTCGATCAAGAATAGGTACCCTAGACAGTGACGGATTTATACTCTTGGCCGCCCTAGGCCGAAAAGTACTAGCCGCCCCTTTCTCAGCTCCCAAAATGGGGAGGGGGGGGGGGGGGGGGGGGCTCAGAGCCTCGATTAGGGTTACCATAGACTTATCTCGTAATCTTGCCTGCCTATAGCAAAAAAATGACCGCGCAACGCGATGTTTAGTCAGTTTCATCATCTAATATTATACTCTTGCCTATCAATACAAAATAAAAAGTGTTATAAAACGCGTCTACACTTAAGCATCTACAACTTTGAGTCGTTTCTTGCTATCATCAGTATATTTTTCGTCACGCTTGGCCGCCCCTAATATCTGGCCTAGATGTCCGGTCAGAGTCTCAAAAATGGCACCTCAAATAGCGTCCCGTTTACAAACTGGGCGCTTATTTTGTACAAAGTAAGTGATAAAAGATGTAATTTTGTACAAAATAAGCTTATTTTGTACAAAATAAGTGGTAATAAATGTGAGTTTGTACAAAATAAGAGGTGATTATGTACAAAATAAGCGCCAAGTTTGTAAATGGGACGTTATTTCGAGGTGCCATTTTTGCGTGCTGTTTTAGTTCATGAAGTGTTATCTAGGATATTCTTGATCGAAGGCTTTAGACCTCACGAAATGTTTTTTTATACATCCGCCATTTTGAAAAAAATCGAAAAACTGAATTGACAGAAATAAATCCATATAATTATCGAACCTGCTCACAAAATTTCACGAGAATCGGTTGAGAAATGCGACCTGTAGAACAACCGGACATAAAAGCATTTTTGCCAAAGTTTCGCGGTAGCTTCGATCATCGTGCGCGTATCCGAAAATTAAGCTTTAAAGTTTTAATTGCTGACAGTGCTTATTTCCTCTTCATGCATGAAGTTGCTCGCAGTACCGTATCCAGACTTGATTGGGGGGGGGGGGGACCGCATCCCGCAAACCGGGCGAGTGATGTCGGGATAGCCGGGATAAATCCCAACTATCCCCCCTCTGGCTGGATACATGCCTGTTGCTCGCCGGTATTCAAAATAATTTAAATTGAAATAAATCAAACAGAACTGCTGTTTTAATTCAATAATTATTTCTAGATGTAAAATTGTAAAATATGTGACGTCACACTAGGCAGGGGGATCTCACAAATGTGACCAGCTGTGACAAGGACGGGTCAGGAGTCAGCAGGGGGTAAAATAAACATGAAATTTTGTGTTTATGAAAAATGAAAATCATACATGGACGACCGGGGTGACTACGCTAAAAGCTTTCCCTTTTCCGAATACAATGGAAGTGTCGATTCTGGGCAAAAGTCGCAAAACTTTTGTTTTTAATGTATAAACGACAGCAGATCAAGTTAAACAGTTGAACTGCGAAAGCAGCTTTTATTACATAGGATAATAGGGCATGGAATGCAAGATGGTCCACATTGTAATCCGATGCATTTATTATTATGTCCGATGTGCGGTTATGTAGGTATTGTAGTTAGATAGGTAAACAATGCATTTTTTTAATATTCTGTGTGTATTTTTCTTTTTTTCTTTTCGAGTGAGGATAAGTGGCCACCTCTGGTGTTAGAGTTTATCATGCCGCCTGTAGGGCCTCTAACTTGGCTTAACGACCGTTATCAGATGACAATAGCCGGGACCGACGGTTTAACGTGCCCTCCGAAGCACGGAAGCGCTCAGTTGTAATACCACTTTAACGGTCACCCATCCGACACCTGCCCGGAAGGAGCGTTGCTTAACAAACGTGATCTACATATCAGCGTCGTAGCTAGGGTTATGAGCGCCCCTGTCAAGATTTGAATTATGCGCTCCAAGGCTTATTTCTAGGACCATAAGCGCCCCTGGCAAGATTTGAATTTTGTGCGTCAAGATTTATTTCTAGGCCCATGAGCGCCCCTGGAAAGATTGGAATTTTGCGCCCAAGACATATTTCTAGAATAATGAGCGCCCTGTAGGGAGTAGCCTTACACAATTTAGATGATAGGAATGATAGAGTGATAGCTGATTGATATATGATAAAGGAATGTTGTTCTGATATTTATATGATAAAGGGATGTTGATTGTTGTTCTAATATTTATATGATAATAGCAAACAAAATTTTAGCGTTGCTGATTTAATGATAAACACTTGCCGGATAAAGCTGTAAAAATTTAAAGGAACATTAAATCTTCCGTTACTCTAGAATTGTCCTCATTTTTTCTTCTGAATAATTCATACCAGTTTTTGTGTAGGCGTAGGCAAGGGTAGGCAAAGATTTAAATCGTTCTTTGGGGGTAAGTACCTACCTAAAATATATTTTTTTACTTTACACCTTACAATTCCTCTTTCTATCAACCCAAGGTATGAATAACAAGGTTACCCAAAAATAATAACAGCTTTATAAATTTGAATTTGACAAAAAAAAACATTTCTACTCATAATTGTATTTTTTTTATCTGATCTGTTTCATAAACAAGACTACTTTAACTATAATATTTACACATACATACTTACTGTCTTATTCACAAAAAGTTAGAGAAGTCATATAAGTTTGTTATAATAAGGAATTTCTTGAAAATCATTATTCACAATCGCTCAATAGTGACAAAAGCTAAAACCTTTGATAATGTTACGGTTGGGTGCAGCCATCTATAAACCTATTATAGTGAATAACATGGCCGACTACAAAACAGCTGATTATAGTGACAGCTCTCACGTTATTTTACAACATATTGACATTTAATGAAAGATAATTGTTTTCATTTATCGGAAAATGTGGATATCAGCCAGCGGATTTGCGTGTTTTGTCTATGGATTCGTCAGAACGACATCATAATAGGAGCCATTACTTCACACGTTAAAGAGGAGGGAAGAGGTTGACGAATTGTGACATCGTGTGACAAGGGGTGGGAGGGCTCTAAATTTTGTGACGTCACACTTCAAAATCATTTAAATTGTAATAAATCAAACAGAACTGCTGTTTTAATTCAATAATTATTTATAGATGTAAAATTGTAAAATATGTGACGTCACACTAGGGAGGGGGATCTCACAAATGTGACCAGCTATGACAAGGACGGGTCAGGGGGTAAAAAATCATGAAATTTTGTGTTTATGAAAAATGAAAATCATAAATGATGTTTAATATGCAAGCCTTATCAGCTAAAATGCTGATAGAACTAAATAGGTAACTATATTTTAAAGATTTTTATGAATATGACTGTTTAATTCATTCAATTAAATGTCCTAGCAATTAAAGTCTTAGATAATTAATAATTAAGTAACATATTTGATACGTACAAAGTGGAAAATTTTGATTCTGTGTTAAGAGTTATTTGACGGTTTATTTAAATATTTCTTAGATTAGCACGGGGTTTTCACGAAGACCGAATAAGTTGAAATTTTGTAAACACCAATAACCTCGCAAGAGTAGATTACTAACATTATAAACAATTTTGTTCTACAACTTTTCTGAGAACAGACAAAAAAATTACTTTCGATACAATAGTACATTATGAGACAAGTTAGCTTAGGTTGCTCATTGCACACGAGGCTGTGGGTTGCAGCCCGAGCCGCAGGCGAGGGCGTAACTCAGCCGAGTGTGCAATGAGCAAAAGCTCACGAGTTTCATATGACGTTTTTCAACACATTTGCGAGGAAAATACAAAGTAATTTACCACACAGCAACAAATACAACAAAAACAAAATATGACAATTATGGGAAAAGCAGCGTAGGTTTTTTTATGTTTTTTTCACACGCCCAATGTAAAAATATTTTGCGAACAAAGGGGTGAGTGAGCATACAGCCTACTTCAAAATTATAATTTTAAGTGATAAAATGCAAATATTTCAATATTTTATAACAAAATATTGTGAATTATGAATATTTTGATAATTATAAATATTTGTTTGACTTAATTAAGGAATTTACATATTTATTTATTTCAAAAATGAATATGAATTTTCAGCGGCATAAAACCTCTTAAAAAAATTACTGTATTACCCGGTTAAATTGGGAATGCTCTGTTACTCGCATAGAACTTGCAGTAAGGTACTAATTTAACTTTGTAGGGATAATTCTATAACAACCTAGTGTCTTATATATTATTGCATGTGTTTGTTATAGCTCGGTTTATGGCCCTAAAAGCTATGTATTTAAAGCTCACTTTACGAGCAAGTGTGTTGAAAATGTTTTTATTTATTTGCCATGACTTTGTAAAATACAGGTTACAACTAAATCACATTATCAAGTTAATTTTGTTGTCTGTTTCGGAAAAGTAGTAGAACAAAATATGTTGATGTTTATGATGTTAGTAATTTACTCCTGCGGGTTGTTGGTGTTTTACAAATAACCCTGTATAAATTATGTTCCATTATTAAATAATAGGTAGTGCTTAAATTATAGATTATGGAACAGGCATGTAATAAAAGAAATACTAACACCGCCTAGTCTTTTCCTAACTACAAATCAACCAAATTAACAGTGGTGTCATGAACTTAGCTGTCATGTCATGCAGCTAATTATCTTGTAGTTGAAAAACTTGTGCAAACGAGAGCATTATTAACAACAGATTAACAAAATGGTTTAATGATAGAACAGTTTGTATATTTAAAACAGTCTACTAGATTTTCAATTGTTATTTTGAAGGATAATGTGACGTCTACAAGTAGTATTGTTGACAATAAGAATATGTAATGCAAAACTTAACTCGTCTTCTGTCAACGTGAGGGTCAGAGTGTGATGTTTATATGCATATTTTTCTATTATTAGTAATTATTTTATTTGTTTTAACAAATTAAGACATGCTGCTTTGATTGTTGCTAGGTAACAACCAAATACCTATAAATTTGGAGTGTATAAACCTTTTTGTTTAGAAGCCTGGACACTTGGTAACCAAAAAGTTTGGTTAGTTTAGTGCTAGATATTTAACCTTTTTAGTTAGTTTAGTAATCAGAATGTGACTTACGCAGCCAGGTAGGTAGGTCAGTCCATTCTAGAAATTAAAGTTGAATGAGTTGGAAGATACTTACATCAAGTCGGCCTGTGATCAGCTGAGAGCTCGTGACCACAATCCCAACATCCTCGAAAATATCACTTCCAGGCATCCATGTAATCCGTAACAGCACAAAAACACAATTCTATAGTTAACTTTCACGATTGGAATGCACTAGACACAACTATCAACCAAACAAAATAGAAAACACACACAAACAAACGATTAAAAGTGAGTCAATGGTCGCAAAGATCTTTGAATTCCTTACCGCTAACCCATATTCGGGCACTGAATTACTGTGTAATGAACGGAATTATTACCAATTTACGACAGCACTCGCGACGACCGTGCGCTGAGAAAATTTTTATAATGTTTTTCGAAAGCGCCTAGACGCCCCGACGACGTACGCCTTTCGAAAAAGTACAAATTAAAATCGCGCGCTAAATAGGAAAATCGATAAGGCCGTATGGTCGTGTTCGAATAGAAACTAGAATAATAATTTATCAAAAAATGTAATAAAAACGACATTATTTCTTGTGAGTGACAATTCGTTCCCGAGCTGTCAGAATTTTCTATGTGCAGCACGGCCGATTTGAGAACGCGTTGTCGCACCGGAAATTAGTGCTTCCAATGTGACCTTTGAAATTGGTCGGTTAATAGCTGAGTGAAAGTGAACCGTATTGACGGTACCACTTACGACTTTCCTATTTGGCGCTAATCGCGAAAAATTCGAAACGGATATGAATTTGTTTGTAAAACTTACTACGAGTGGTAATCCGTACATTGGAAAATTCCAAATATTAAATAGTGAGCGGGCGCGCGGTATCCATTGAAAGAAACGCGAGACACTGTTTTCGAAACAACAGCAACACTGGCACTGGCACGACGTCATTTGGCGTATTTTGAGTTCAACGGGAAAACTCGAAAGCGTTCGGTTGCGAGAACGAGACAGCTGTTTTTATTGAGTAAACGAAACTGAACTTTATTGCGTTTCATGTTTCATACTTTCTCGTTATAAATTCCTTTGATTCTGCCTAGAATGTGTGTGAAGCCGTACTATTTTGAAGTTTTTTTCTATACTACGTATACATAGGCTAGATAGGAGAACGGCTGTTTTTCTATGTAAAACTGCGGTAGTGTGCGTAACTTCCCGTATGTGTAGTTACCGTATGGATATAAAACTTATTTATGTGTGCGCTTTTGTATTACGGCCGGGTCTCCTGCGGCTAATTTTCAACAAAACATGTTGAAAAAACATTATTTTCAAAACATGTTTAGCATAACCGCACGTCCGCTGCGCCTAGGTTTTGTTTTGAAAACATGTTTTGTTAGAAAATTTGCGACCAATCACGGCTCAGTTTCGAAAATGAGTTCCGACGAAGAAGACGTCGTCAGTCACAGCCCGTGACTGTGGTTAAACTGACAGCAAAACCTACCGTGTAATGGCTACCTTATACTTTGCCACCCAAAGTAGCGGTCTTTCTCTGAGTAACTCAATTAAAAATAAAGTACTCTCCTTATTCCACTCCATCACTACAATTACACGAATCACACAATGGCACACGAACGCAGGCGAGACGTCTGCATCTAGTGATCGCTAACACAAAATGAGTTACTTCCCCTCCCCGCAGGCGAGAGCGGGGCGGGGGATGATGTTTTCAGGCGTGTCTCCTGCGCTTAATTTTCAACAAAACATGTTGAAAAAACATTGTTTTCAAAACATTGTTTTCAAAACCGCACGTCCGCTGCGCCTAGGTTTTGTTTTGAAAACATGTTTTGTTAGAAAATTTTCGGCCAATCACGGCTCAGTCTCGAAAATGAGTTCCGACGAAGAAGACGTCGTCAGTCACAGCCCGTAAAACCTACCGTGTAATGGCTACCTTATACTTTGCCACCGTAACATCCCAAAGTAGCGGTCTTTCTCTGAGTAACTCAAATAAAAATAAAGTACTCTCCTTATTCCACTCCATCACTACAATTACACGAATCACACAGTGGCACACGAACGCAGGCGAGACGTCTGCATCTAGTGAGCGCTAACACAAAATGAGTTACTTCCCCTCCCCGCAGGCGAGAGCGGGGGATGTTTTCCGTTCGTCGCGGCAAACATGTTTTGTGTTTTTGCAAAACAAAACTCATAGGCCACGCCCCAAACATGTTGAGAAAACATTGTTTTGATGTTTGAAAAGGCGTGTCTCCTGCGCTTAATTTTCAACAAAACATGTTGAAAAAACATTGTTTTCAAAACATTGTTTTCAAAACCGCACGTCCGCTGCGCCTAGGTTTTGTTTTGAAAACATGTTTTGTTAGAAAATTTTCGGCCAATCACGGCTCAGTCTCGAAAATGAGTTCCGACGAAGAAGTCGTCGTCAGTCACAGCCCGTAAAACCTACCGTGTAATGGCTACCTTATACTTTGCCACCGTAACATCCCAAAGTAGCGGTCTTTCTCTGAGTAACTCAAATAAAAATAAAGTACTCTCCTTATTCCACTCCATCACTACAATTACACGAATCACACAGTGGCACACGAACGCAGGCGAGACGTCTGCATCTAGTGAGCGCTAACACAAAATGAGTTACTTCCCCTCCCCGCAGGCGAGAGCGGGGGATGTTTTCCGTTCGTCGCGGCAAACATGTTTTGTGTTTTTGCAAAACAAAACTCATAGGCCACGCCCCAAACATGTTGAGAAAACATTGTTTTGATGTTTGAAAACACAAAAACACGGCGCAGGAGACCCGGCCAAAACACAAAAACACGGCGCAGGAGACCCGGCCTTAAGGCGTGTCTCCTGCGCTTAATTTTCAACAAAACATGTTGAAAAAACATTGTTTTCAAAACATTGTTTTCAAAACCGCACGTCCGCTGCGCCTAGGTTTTGTTTTGAAAACATGTTTTGTTAGAAAATTTTCGACCAATCACGGCTCAGTTTCGAAAATGAGTTCCGACGAAGAAGACGTCGTCAGTCACAGCCCGTAAAACCTACCGTGTAATGGCTACCTTATACTTTGCCACCGTAACATCCCAAAGTAGCGGTCTTTCTCTGAGTAACTCAAATAAAAATAAAGTACTCTCCTTATTCCACTCCATCACTACAATTACACGAATCACACAGTGGCACACGAACGCAGGCGAGACGTCTGCATCTAGTGAGCGCTAACACAAAATGAGTTACTTCCCCTCCCCGCAGGCGAGAGCGGGGGATGTTTTCCGTTCGTCGCGGCAAACATGTTTTGTGTTTTTGCAAAATAAAACTCATAGGCCACGCCCCAAACATGTTGAGAAAACATTGTTTTGATGTTTGAAAACACAAAAACACGGCGCAGGAGACCCGGCCGTATATAAAAATTGTATAGCCGCGCTTGCCTTTACGGAATCAATAATCTAAAAATTCATTTCATATTTTTGAGCAAGTCATGGCCACATTTTATGAAATCGCTCGCTCCAATGGATCTTAGAAGTAATATACCGGCACCTTTCGTTTTTGATCATGTGTTTTTATTATTATATGCTTATTATCTGACCTTCGTTTAATTAATTGTTTGCTTCCGTCGTCTGTCATTATTTGAATAGTTAAATCAAATTAGATAGGCATGTAGTACATATATAAGTACTTAGGTACTACTTCTTATTAATATTCTTGCATGGCATGACATTGCTCGCTTATATTTTTTTCATCACCTAAGTAACGCACAGATCATATTTCTGTTCCCGGAATGTCTATCTATGCAACAATTAGCCGACTTGTATGAGAAAGTACGACTTACTACCTAGGCTAGGTACCTACTTGTATTGTATTGTAGGTAGGAATTAATGGCCTACCTAGGTTGGCGATCATGCAATTGGCTGGTGAATGAAATATTACATAGGCAAGGCTGTTGCTAACAATTCTTGAGTGAAATTGATTGAAAGCGCAGGTACATTTGCTGCTTTAAGTAAGATAGTTGTCACATTGGTTCTTAACTACAGCAGCAATGTAACTGCGATTTCTGTCAGAGTTGATTGCAACGAAATTACATAATAACCCCCCAGGTAGATAGATTTAAGTCGTATTGTCAAAAGACTGCCAAAAACATGGCCAAAATGATGTCGGTTCCAAAATCAGTCCAATACTGTTTAGGACTTTGTCACTTTAGAAGCTATTAATTTTTGAACAGATATCAATGACAAATAACAACTACAACAAAGTGAAGTTCTTTTTATTAGAGGTGACTGTAGGTAGCTACCTACATCGGATTTCGATGTAGAAAAAGACTCCTTGAAAGGGTTGTTTCAAGTAGGTAGGTTCCTTACCTAAGTACTCAAATACCAGGGGCCCTATTTTTGAATCGCTCGGCAGGCGTCGAGCGCTCTTTTCGAGTGATTTTCGTTCGACATATGACTCAAAACAATGAGATGTCGAACGAAAATCAGTAGAAACGAGCGCTCGACGCCAGCCGAGTGATTCAAAAATAGGGCCCCAGGTATAATAATCGAGGAATAAGTACAAGAAAACATGTTTTCTAGTTGTGTACCTATTGATTGATTGAGGGCTTTTCAAAGTGATCACATCACTTATATATTCTGTGGTAACATTAAAAAAAAATAGTAACTATTTGCCTCCCTAGATGGTGAATCTCGCTGTTTCTTACTTCCTGTGTCATTGCCGTCGATCGAAAAATTTTTAAAAATCCAATGCACCACAAGGAATAAATAAAAAATATGCCTTTTTTACATTAGAGTACAAATAATAAATTGTATTAATTTGTATATTTTTGATATATTCCTTGTGATGCGTTGGATTTAAAAAAAAATCGAGTGACGGCAACGACACAGGAAGTAAGAAACAGCGAGATTCACCCGATGGCGTTGATGGTCACGTGAAGTGTCAAAATTGGTTTTGAAAAATAAACGGAAGGTGTTTTTGGCGCCATTTTGTCGGGTTCGGTTTGGAGACTATTTTAATTAGGTATGCGCAAATTGATTCATAGTGGATATTGTGTCAGTTTTGTGGTACAAGTGTCTACGCAACTGAACAATATTTGGGATAATTGAATTAGGCGCGATTTTGGTTGTGTGAAGCTGAGACTTTTACTGTAGTGGTGGCTACCTCGGCTGACCATACCGAGGAAACTGTCTTGATATACTTGGTGCCAAATGCTCCAAGTAGCATTGGAATGCGATGCACCCGCATTTTAATGTAAACTGAAACAATCTCCCACTGAACTATTCAACACTTAACACTGGCAAAAATTACTCCCTAAAGAGGAGAGTAGATTGCCAAACTAAAATAAGAAGAAGAAAGAAACGGAAGGTCGTTTTCATTCCTTTGGGCTTTTAGAATAAAAAAAGGAAGTTGTACTCCAGCCCCACACGACTTCAATAGACGTGTTATTAAATAACAATGATAATGCGTAAGCGTATTGTATCTTATAACTTGAATATTATTTCTTGCTTTTTAGGGGCAGGTTTTTTGACGTCGGTTTTTTTGTTTTTTAAACAATTTTTTAAATGTCTTTTTCAAAAGCCCTCATTGACATCGAATTCTTTTGTTCTCTCTTTTATATGCTGAAAATGTTTAATTTGTCATTATAAATTTCAATAATAAGTAGGTAGGTACTAGACGTGTGCGCCGATCGGCGTGGCGCACGCCGCCGGTCATTTTGGCCACGCCGCCGCCGCCGGATTTTTCATCGGCGTCATCGGCGTCAAAATCCAAATGTAAAATGTGAAAGAACCAAGTACAAAAGCTAAAATAACTTACGTCTTGCTCATAAAATTTTATTGCTTTTCTCTCTTTTTTGCACGAGTTTGATTGTTGCCATCATAGAGGTTATTTTGGTATTGAAATTTTGATTCTATAATTGCACCTATTAAGTCACCATTATCATATCAGCTGTACGACACCCACTGCTGAGTATAGGCCTCCCCCAATCCAAGGATCTCCACAACTATCGGTCCTGCGCTGCCCGCATTCAACGACTTTCCACGACCTTCACCCTCATGTCGGTCTACCTTGTCGGGGTCTACCCACGGAGCCGATTCCGGTGCGTGGTCACCATTCTAAAACCTTTTCACCCCAAAGGCCATCGGTTCTTCACGCTATGTGTCCCGCCCACTGCCATTTCAGCCGAGCAATCCTTCGAGCAATATCGGTTACTTTAGTTCTCCTAAAGATCTCTCTCATTTCTGATTCGAATACGCAGGGAAATGCCAAGCATGGCTCTCTCCATTGCACGCTGGATGAACCACTTTATAAGACCCATAGTTAGCGACCACGTTTCACTGCCTTAATTAATCACTAGCAACACATACTTGGTCATAGATTTTTTTCTTGAGACATTGAGGTAAATTGGACGCGAAGATTTGGCGAAGATTCCTGAATGCTGCTCATCCGAGCTGGATTCAACGAGAGATCTCTTTCTCGAAGTTGGACTTACCTAACTGGACTATCTGTCCTCCTAGGTATACGTAATGGTCAACAACTTCGAGTGTAGTATTCCCAACATGAGCTAGAGTGGGTACAGTATGGGCTTCACATGATTTTCGTTTTAAACATGTTGATTCTAAAATCCACTCTTTGGGAGGCACTACGGAGATCTTTGAGCATTGTGTTCAGGTCTTCTAAGGTCTCAGCCATAAGAACTATATCATCGGAAAAACGAAGGTGTGTTAGGCACTGGTCATTAATGTTGCTACCGAGCCCTTTGCCGTTCAAGAGCTTAAAAATGTCCTCCAATGCAGCGGGAACAGTTTCGGAAAAACCTTCGGTCTACCTATCTCACATCTCGCTGCAGTTGGATGGGATTTATGCTCTGATTCTGTACTAGCTCGGATCGACATGATGGCATTTTCGTATAACTCAATACCTCGATATACCTGTAGTCCAATTGGCACACCTGAAGAGACTGCAGCACTTTCCAGGTCTAAACTTTTAAGAACAGAATCACCTCACTTATGTTCCATGTCTTCGGCGTTCTGCCCTCAACGATGACGGATTGAAAAGCTTATTCGAGGACTTTAAGTATCGGCTTACCGCCCGCTCTTAAAAGTTCTGTAGTGATTCCGTCGTCCCCGCCGCCCTACTATTTTTCAGCTGTTTTAGAGCCATATTAATTTCGTAGTCGTACAGGCTGACGTCGGGGATATCTTCGGTATAGTGTCGGACTGTCGGGTAAACTTGGCTCTGAGGTCTTTAGCCTTGCTTTTAATTTTAACAGGTGTAGAATATATCTGCGTATAGAAACTCTCGATCTTCCTCAGGATCAAGCTTCGAAGAAATGATGCGGCCGTCATCAGCTTTTATTTATTATAGACAAATAATACTTGTCATAATATAAAATCGGGCGGCAACAAATGATTTCTTTCCTGTATTCCCGTTGTCCCCATTGACCGTGTCTACATTAACGGGGACAGAGGGAATTCAATAAAATAATTAAAATTACTTCCAGTTGTCCCATAAGCTGTCCCCATTATTTTATTGTAATTTTTTGATCTCTAATAAGCATGGCATATAGTGTTGGTTATAATAAATAAATAAAAAGTGTAATATAGATTGAGATGTCTTTTATTCTACTTATTTTGACCATCCACGCCGATCACGCCGATGACGCCGCCGCCGCCGGCAATTTAGACGCCAGACGCCGCCGCCGGTCAAATGACCATCGGCGCACATGTCTAGTAGGTACCTACCTACCTAAGTTGCGTTGAGTTGTTGTTGATAATAAAAACAAAAACAGGAATAATTCAAATAAACAAATTACGTTAGCTTCAGCCGGAGGATCGAAAAAAAACCAAAAACTTTTTATAAGTTTAATTATTGAAACATAAAAATTACATGAAAGTATTTAAATCTACCTAATTAGCCTAGTGACCGATTCGATGCAAGAAAACAAAGTGATATAAAATAAGTAAATTATTGGTATTGACGGAAATGCAGCGTCGGCAACTCGTGGCCAGTTGACCTCGATGCATCGGCGCACGACAATAGAGTGTGGCTGCTGCGTAAGCGTTCTTCCTTCGATGCGCGTACATAATTCCTCCACCCCGAGAACAGCGACTATTTTAGGACTTTTAGGGAAAATGTCGCTGGAGTGGTTTTATCCATTTTCATCATCCTGATGTCTTCGGGATCTGCGTAAGTATGTTCCTTGGTGGTTAAGTTCGGAGGGTGTTCAGCTGGTTCCTTAGATTTCCAGGTTTTATAGCGTCGGGTTACAAGGGCTGCGATGAGAACAATGACACCTAAAAGTATCAGACCGTAAAACGGGATAGTCGTGTGATACAGCGTTTCATCTTGTAGTCGTTCCAGTTGTAGAGGTGGCTCCATCATAATCTCGTTCTGGATGCTGTGTAGTCCTTCTAGGTCGATGGTGTTCAACCTGAGATGATGTGGCTTATCGATACCCACTTTGCTGTAGGGGATTTTCATAAGTTTCAGAGGGTGGCCCTTGATCTCGTCGTTCTCGTTGATGATGGTGAACTCAGCAGTTTGCAGGTAGCATTTAAGAGGAATAGTGATTAAATAACTTCCCTGTAGAAACGTAGTGTCTTGACTGCCGCATGTCGATCTCACCCTGGTCGAATACGGGAACGATATTACGTAGTGCTGATCGTCCAGTTTTTCTAGGGCTTCCTTGGTTAGGGAGACTGAGGTAAAATGGCAGGATTCACCGAGGGCTTGTGACGTGATCAGGTTCTGTATGCAGTCTGGTTGAGTGCGAAGCTGAGTACTTATCTTTCGTTCGCAGAGGTACCAGGAACTCAACTTCGGGCATTCAGCCTCCATGTACACGAATGATTTCTCGTTTGTTGCAAGGAAGGGAAATGGTGGTATAAGGATTTGTTGGTCTTTATTAGGAACAAGGGATAATTTATAGAAATCAAATTCATTTTTAGAAACTATGGGGAATTTGAAAACTATTACTACCTGTTTCCCTATGTAATAGTAACCTGACTTAATGACGTCATAGTAATCTCTATAATCGACGTTTAGGACTTGCTCCTTACTATATAAGGTATCAAATTTATTTAGCATAGTTTTTAGTACATCTACAGTAATCATGGAATGGTGCGTAGTCCCTACTCGAATAAAAGCTAACATATTTTCTACTCTCATCAATTCTACTACAATGTCTTCTATATTTTCACAGAGGATATCTAATAGTTGAGCAAACTTAGCGTATTTTATTAAACTACTTTCTCTATAAGCATCTTTCTCTAATAACAACTCTAAAGTGGAATTGATTTTACTTTGATTTTCAACTATTTTATTGAGAATTGTGTGGTATTTATTAATCCATTCTTTATTAAGACTAGTTTGGCTATTGGATTCGGATACAATTTTATTTTGATTACTTTGTAATTCTTTAATAATTGTGCTATACCGTATAGCGTCAGAATGATCTAAATTACCGGTAATGCTCTTAACTATAGATCCTAGGCCATCTATGAGCCCTCTCTTAACGCGACTGTCAGGTTCAAGGGAATTCAACTGGGTTAGTGCATTATTAATTTTATTAGAGAGATATTCTATTTGTAGTTCGTATAAAAGGTAAGTGTCGTTAGGAAGTCGGGAACGGTAAGTCTGTAATTGATCCTGTACTAAGTTAATGTTAGTTTCTAAATCGTCCAGTCGTATGTACTGTATGAATGTGTGGTACTGTTCAGTTAGTCACGCTGTCCCAAGTCTGTAAGGTAGTAGTCCTGGTCCTTCGGCTAAGCTCTCAAGTTTTATCTCTTGAGCGCGCGTCATTAGGCTGGTCAGTGTCAGGATTATTCTATAACAATTTAGCTGTATGAGGAACTCGTTTTAATCGTGACTTAGCTTTAAGGCCACGTTTCTTTGACGTGTAGATATGAATTGGTAAATCTGCTAGTACTGTATCTTGGGTAAAACGAGGAGCAGTTTTTTGTCGGCTAGCAGCTGGATTTTTAATAAATAATATCTGTTGTGAAGGTAAATACTATTTCAGGTTCCCTATCTTTATTGCGGTTATTAATTAGAGCAGTGCGGTCGGCAATGGCCGTGTCGTTGATGATTTCATAAACTTTATTTATCTGTTCCCTATGGTTTTGGACGTATTGCTGTAATAAATGTTGCGTCAGGTCGATAGAAATAGGATCTCTAGGATTTAAATGTCCAGTTAACAGGTCGAATGGTCGACATTTTGTGAAACTGTGAATAGAACTATTATAAGCTATAATAGCATAGGGCATTAGATTAATCATAGGTTCATCCTTCTTTTGTAGTTTCAGTATACGGAGATGCTCAAGTAGGGTGGAATGGAAGCGTTCTACGTTACCATTGTCGTTAGGGGAATGTGCTAGTATCCTGTGATGGTTTATTTGATATAATCTTACAAATTCGGCAAAGAGTTGGTTCGTGAATTCTGTACCGTTGTCGGTAACTATGGTAAGTGGTACCCCGTGGTGTGTACAATAAACTAACAATGCGTGTAGAATACTTACTGCGGTACCGTCACGTAAATGATATGCCTGACCATATTTAGTAAATACATCTATAAATGTAACATATTTTTCGTTTTGGACTGTGAACAGGTCCATGTGAATTATTTCAAATGGTTTAGTCGCGGGAGGTACTACATTGAACTGGGGTCGAACGGGATTACGATCGTATTTACCCTGACCGCATATGGTACACTCATTGATAAATTTTGAGATGTGATCCTTCATCTTAGGCCAATAATATTTGCGAGAAAGGGCTAGATAACTTTCTGTTATTCCACGATGGTTTGTTTTACCTTCGTGGTACAACCGAATTATATCTTGCTGGCGCAAATATTCCTTGACATTTTCTAGCTCTGTTTTGGCAAGAACAAGGTTCATGGCTGAACTTCTAAATTTATCTTGGAGTATAGGAATTATAGAGTACATAGCAAGGGTTGGCATTATCATAATGGCAGTTTTAACCTTTGGATTGACATATTCCTTTACAGCGTTAACTACGTCTTCCTCTAGGTTATTTTCAGATAGCTGTACTGCAATTCGCGTGTGGGTGTCAAAAGGTTTAGTTACTACAGGCCTACGTTTTATATCTCCTACAACTGTGAAGAATATTTGCCGATTAAATTTATTTAGTGGTTCATTTACAATGGGTATTTCTAAGATGGGATGTTCATTGCTGGTATGAGCTGTTTCAGTGGATGACCGTTGATCGGGGTTCGGAGCTATACTTTCAGATGGATTCGCTATGAGTGAACTAAGTTCCTTAAGGCTTTCTATAACGGACTCTATTTCCTCGTTGTGGATTTCAATACGGGATAGGGCGTCGGCATTCGTATTAGCTTTTCCCTTCTTATACATCACCGTAAAGTCGTATTCGCTTAGTTTCAGTCGCCACCTGTTGAGACGAGAATTTGGTTCCTTCAAATTCATCATCCACTGCAGGGGTTTGTGGTCAGTCAGTACCTTGAACTTCCTTCCAAACAGGTATGGTTGAAAGTATTTAGTAGCCCAGACTATAGCAAGAAGCTCTTTTTCGATTGTACAGTATTTCTGTTCGCTATCGTTAAGAGTGCGCGAAGCATAACAAATAGGTTTATCGGATCCTATAGGTCCTTGGGATAGAATTGCTCCAATAGCGAAGTTCGAAGCGTCGGTAGTTAAAAGGAATTCTTTATTAAAATCAGGGTATTGTAATATTGGGTCGTTTGTGAGGAGAGTTTTACATTTCTTGAAGCTTTCTACATAGTCTGGATCAAAAGTTATTTTCTTCCCTTTCTTTAGGCACTGAGTCATAGGTTTCGTGATATGGGCGAAATCTGGGATAAATTTGCGGTAGTAACCGAGAAGTCCTAAAAACTGTTTAATTTCTTTTTGGGATTTTGGAATAGGGTAGTTTTTAATGGCAGTTATTTTATCAGGATTCGGTTTAATACCGTCCTTGCCGATGATGTGACCAAGGTAAGCCGTTTCAAGCTTCAGAAATTCGGACTTGTCCATTTGTATTTTGAAATTGGACTCCCTGAGTCTCTGAAAAACCTTTTCCAGGTTAAGGATGTGCTCCTGGAGCGAGGTACTGAATACTACTATATCATCCAGGTATACCAGACATATCTCATTCTGGAGGCCTCTCAACACGTTATCCATCACGCGTTGGAAAGTGGATGGTGAGTTCTTAAGGCCCATAGGCATACGAAGGAATTCGTAATGCCCGTGCTCTACATTAAAGCCTGTTTTTGGGATGTCCTGGGGGTGCATTTCAACCTGATAAAAGCCGCTTGCCAAGTCTAGGGTACTAAAATATTGGCATTTACCTAATTTGTCAAGTACGTCGTTTATGTTAGGTATTGGGTATTTATCGTCAATCGTCTTTTCATTCAGTTTTCGGAAGTCAACAACCAGTCGCCACTTTTGTTTCCCTGATGCGTCTATCTTTTTTGGTACAACCCAGATTGGAGAGCTCCAAGCCGAATCAGATGGTCTAATTATGCCCTGCTCCAGCATCTTATTTATTTGGTCACTAACTTCTTGTCTATGTATGAATTGGTAGCGGTAACTCTTTGTATGGACCGGTACCTCGTCAGTTGTTCTTATCTGGTGTTTAATTTTATTGGTAAAAGTTAAGGGCTCACCTTCTACATAAAAAACGTCCGAGTATAAGGAACAAAGAGCTATAAGATTAGCCTTTTCTTCTGCATTTAGATGTTCTGTACGCAGTCGCGAAATTACCTCGTCAGTACGAGTCCTAGGTTGGTTAAAATCTATATTAAATAGTTCCGCGTGAGCCGGTTGGTCAAGTGAAAGAATAATATCATTTGGTGTTGGGTTTTCAATCTCTAAATAGCTGCGGTTATCATTTACTGTGGTAAGACAATCGTGTATAATGCAATTACATATTACTTGTTGCCTGATATAAAATAGAAACTTAAGGGTGTGACGCGCATCAAGTTCTATTTTTAAATTTTCAATAAAAATGATCAAAACAACTCTGCGCGAGCCGTAATGAGAGCGAACTTTGAAAATTTCTATTAAATTATTAAATAGACAGGTATAGGTATATACAAAACACGCAATACAATAGACAAATACCTCATTATTCCTAAGAAAAATAAAAAACTACTTTAGAATCTGTAAATACCAGTAAAAAAACATGTCAAAGTGTACCGATTTGAGCATTTTTTTTTTTAACTTTTGTTTTTCTCTGTGATTAAAATTTTTTTTTTTTATTTTTTTCTCTATAGGGAACTCCTTGACGATACAAACAATAAGTGAAAAAATAAATATGAGTCGTATTCTTATTTGTTACAGCTGAAACGTTTGTGAAAAATACCTCTGACAAGCAAATTTGAAATTCCACTTGAACAGATTGTCTTCGTTTTAAAATATTATCTGATAATGTATTATGTTTAATCTCTCTATACGGCACTAATTTAAGAATTTTGCTTCATAGAACTAAAGTTTACATCAAAAGTAATGCTTTCATTCTTTAGATAATTTCTTTGGTAAGACGCACAGACCTACTTGTTGTATGGTCTGTGGTAAGACGCTAATTTCTTTGAATTGCGGATATACACTCTTAGGCCGGCCACACACAGACGTAATCACGTAACGGAATCTCGCAACGGAATCCCGATTCGGAATTCCGAACGCAGCGATTGCATACAAAATCGATGTCTGCCACACACAGACGTCAACGTTCCGTACGTTATTTTTTTCCGTGCGGAATTCCACATGAGGGCTCGTGCATTCGGAATCACGCACGGAAAAAAGTCATTCCGAACGCAAGCCTCCCATAGATTTTGTATTGGTCGCCACACACAACCGTTATTCCGTACGTACGGAATGCTACTTTTTTTATTACAGCTCTGGATACCAGACTTTTGGCCTACTTTTTAATTATTTTGCTAAGAGCGGGTCCATAGCGCATGTTTTGCTCTACACAATCAACAAAAACATCTACACAAAACATTGTTTCGCGAAACATGTTTCTCTACACACGCCGTCTACAGCGATTGCATGGCTTGAGTAGACAAAACTTCAGTGTTGCCAATTTAGCATTTTATGTTAGCCTATTACTTATCATGACTCGAAAATGTATGAAATAAACTTAAAAGTGACCAAAGTTTTAGGTATATCTGAAAATGTAACTTTTGCAAATGTAAAAATGCATAAACTATTAGGCTTCGTGAGCTGTAGACCTCGCGTTGAAAAGTAGCTGGAATTGAAATATTTTAAAACAACTTACACAGAATAGACATTAGTTTTTAGGGTTCCATACCCAAAGGGTAAAAACGGGACCCTATTACTAAGACTCCGCTGTCCGTCTGTTTGTCTGTTTGTCTGTCACCAGGCTGTATTTCATGAACCGTGATAGCTAGACAGTTGATATTTTCACAGATGATGTATATCTGTTGCCACTATAACAACAAATACTAAAAACAGAATAAATAAATATTTAAGGGGGGCTCCCATACAACAAACGTATTTTTTCCGTTTTTTGGTATGGAACCCTTCATGCGTGAGTCCGACTCGCACTTGGCCGGTTTTTTTAACTAATAAGTATCTACTGTGCAAATAGTTATACACAGTCCTAGGTTCTATCAAAGTCACAACCTTAATAATTTTCAAAAAAAGTTTTGAATGGTGAATTTTTAAGTCTTCTAAAAATAAAAAACAACATTTACTTTGCATCGGTACCAAAAAAAATTTGTTACATTTTGATCATTTTTCGTAACTGTTATAATTGTTATATCTCTTTTCCTTGCCTTTTCGAAAAATTTTGTAAAACCTGGTTCAATTGAATTTTTTTTAATGATTTTTAAAGATAAAATTTTTAATAACACTGAGGCTAATCGCAATTTTTTTTTTTTGCGGTTAGCCTCAGTGTTAAATCATATTGTTCAAAATTATTGTGGCCAATATTATTGCGTGTGTGCGGCTGGCCTATGACAATACCCTGCCCCTTGACCCGCGCAAAATGTTTTGTGTACGTGTTTTCCACCAGGCATGGAAAGCAGAAACATTGTTTCTCTACACAAAAATGTTTCGCGAAACAATGTTTCTCTTGATGATCTTTTTGTTGATTGTGTAGAGCAAAACACGAGCTATGGACCCGGCTTAAGTTATTAGTTCTATTTTACCAAAAAAAAAACAGAAAACAATTGAATTGACCTAAGCGTAATATTAATAATAAATAGTCTATAATTATTCATCTTCAATTATTCATTAAAAGTCAAAATAATTCACCTTCGCTCAATGTTTACTCATCAAAGTCTGGCGCCTGACTGAGCCGTGATTCCGAACGAAAAAAAACGTCTGTGTGTGGTGGTACGTACGGAATCACGTTGCGTGATTCCGTTGCGAGATTCCGTTGCGTGATTACGTCTGTGTGTGGCCGGCCTTAAATTAAGTACCTTCATAGATTTGGTACCAAGGCTATTTGGCAAGTTGGCTAGCAAAAAGATCTCGCTCAGTCGGCAAAGACGCGTAGCCGAGACGAGACACAAGAAATAAAAAATATAAAAAATAAAACTGCCGTAAAAAAAGTAAGGCATTTGCGGGGAAATACGAGCGGGGGCGGGGAGGGGTCGTTCCTCGAAGTTCACCCCATTTCGAAAATCGATCACAGCGCGTGTGTGCCACCGTTTTGAATTTCGAACTACTTATGTATGAAATTCTAGCAAAACTTTTTCACGCACACAATTATCAACTCTATGACCGGTTAATAAGACCGAAACTTGAAGCTTGCAGTGTGGTTTTCATTAGTGTGCGTGAACACACACGGGAAAATACCAAAATATTAATGTCATGCTCGCCAAAATAGATTATTTTTTCCGTCGTGTCGTGTTTTCTGAATTTGGGTTAACGTGAAAACCTTTTTAGGGGCATCGAATTTGAATAGATACTATACCTAACCTACTCGACCTTGTCTGTTTAGTTAGCTCTTATTATAAACTAGTGGCTCCGTGAGCTGTAGACCTCGCGTTAAAAAGTAGCTCAAATTATAAATGTTGTTTTGAAACAAAATATCTACGCAGTCTCAGATTACTAAATTAAATAGTGACGCAGTCCTAGGTTCTGTCACAAAGTCACAACCTTATTATTTTCGAATTTTGAATATTGGCCAGAAATGAACTTTTCAGTCTTCTAAAAATAAAAAAAACCGGTCAAGAACGAGTCGGACTCGCGCACCGAGGGTTCCGTACCATCATAATTGCACCATTAAACCACACTGCAGAGTAGAATAATAAAATTAGTATTGCAGTTTTAGGTCAGCGCTATCTCTTGACCGATAGTGGAAGTAATGTTAACTTTTTTAGAAATTTGATAATTTTTAAAAAAGTGTGCTATATTGAGACATCCTTTTATTTTTTTCTGTAATTTTTATATAAACTGATCATGTAACATAGAATTATTTCTGATTTTTCTCTTTGCAAACTTCGGAGATAAGGGGGGGAACGGTATTTTTTTTACATTTTTCATTATAAATCGAAAGCTATGCGGCATAAAACAAAAAGAAAAAATGATTAAAAACGTGCAAATGGCCGTCTTTCATATGATACCCCACATGCCCTAGTAGCTCCACTTCAAATTTTTAAGACCTCTTTTCACTCCCTGTTGTAAAAAAGATATTTATTTTTTTATTTATTTCTTATTTGCAAAATAGTTGGGCAAATGTCATCTCAAACTATTCTAAATTTCAAGTTGATACCATTAGTAGTTTTCGATATATCCAGCTGTGACAGACAGACAGACAGAGTCACATCATAAGGGTTCCTTTTTTACCATTTTGGTACGGAACCCTAAATAAAATATTACTTATATAATTAATTGTCGAACCTGTTCACTTAATTCCACGAATGCGTTCTGTAGAGGAGAACAAACAGACAGACAGACATTCATCGGATATCTCAGACCTTTTTTATTTGGTCTGAGTCGGACATACGAAAGAATTTATGCCCAAGCTGAAGCAGAGACGCTTCGCTCGCGCATGGTTTTAAATTTTTGTCGCCATTTTACCCTTCTGACCTACTTTTTTCTTAAATATTACCCGCCAGTGCTATGGCCTAAAATTCACAGGCGATTTGCATCTGATAACCATTTTCAATGGTAAAACATCGTATGGGTTTTTTAAACTCGTGACGATTATAATAAAAGCCCTCGCCTGATGAAATCTCCTTACCAATCTTTGTACCATATATACTATTTTCTCCCTAGCGTGGAATGCGGAGTTTTCCACTCCACTCGCTGCTCAGTTTTAAAATAAACTAATAATGAAATATATTTTTTGTTTTGTTTCCTATGAACTATTTTTTGGTAAGCCATTATGTAAGTTTCAATTTTTTTATGATTTTAAAAATTAATCTTAGAAACTGTACCTATTCACCAGTAAAAAATATTGTTACATATTACAAAAACCGACGAAGATGCTTAACACCTAGAAACCGTGTCCTTGTATGCAAAGTGAGGCAACTAATACCAAGCCAGAATGGCTTAGTATTCAAATTTATGTCCTTCATACGTTACCTTATCGTTATTAAAACCCAATAATATAGTAACTTATCTAATAAATAAAGGAAAATTGAAACTGTTTTGTACTTATTCGGTATGATTAGGTAATAATGTAGAATACCAATCTGAAAACGGTTCCATTTTGGCGGTTTTAGTTGCCTCACTTTTGACAATGCGCTTTATAGAGAACTATCGTTCTAGGTGTTATTATTCTAAGCGAAGATCACGAAGATGTAGTTCATTTACATTTTTCATACAAATATTGTACAATACCTACTTCAAAACAAAGAATGGGCATCGGAAACAATCGTCTACATACAGGGTCATTTTGAACTTACCATCCAAATTTTAAGGATGTGTCCAGTCCATGAAACTAAACAACTTTCTGTAAGAAACATGTGTCAAATTTCGCCAGAAAATTTTGGTCATCCCATACTAAATATTGATCACGTGATCTCTTTGATTTGTATGGAAAGTCGATTTTTATTTTACATTTTGACCATGTGTTTCTTAAAGAAAGTTGTTCAGTTTCATGGACTGAACACATTATCAAAATTTGGATGGTGAGTTCAAAATGACCCGATATAATTACATAACAAACAGTAGTTTGGCCCTAAAAGTCATTTACAATTTCAACTTTATTGCAATGAAATAAATGTCATCGTAATTTCTGAGAAAAGCAAAAATATTTCTTTATCTTTACGTAGGTACTGTACGAAAATTGTGACGTCTCCTTTCATAATATACAGGGTCACTGGAAATATGACGTATTCCTGCTAAGGGGTCAAAGATGAGGTCAAAACAAATATTTTTTGTCATATAACATTTTCTCAAAAAATTTATAGTTTTTGAGTTAATTGAAATTAAGTACATTTTTACCAAAAGTGCGTTTTCAGACACAAAAATTTAAAATAAAAGATAACTACTCATTTGATTCCGGATTTTTTATTATTTTGGGATAGAAAACAATCTGAATGTTGATAATGAATACATTTTTTTTCATAAAATACAGGTGTTTATAAAAAAACCAATCCTTAAATGCATTTATTTTTTAATTTTTTTCAGATTTTTTAGAAATAGCATCAAATATCTTTAAAAAAATCCAAGTAACTAAGCGTGCATAATATCTTAAAAACATCACCATCTATTCAGCTTTCAGTTGAGGTATAAAACTTAATAATAACTTAAATAAAAAATGAGAAATTAAGACTTAACTAAATAGCAGTCCCATTTTATGTAGCAAAAATTTCCTACTTCAAGCGCTTCGAAGGTGGCCGTATTATCCTACTTATATCATAAATGTGAAAGTTTGCTTGTTTGGATGATTGTTAATCAATCACGCAAAACGACTGAACGATTTGGATGAAATTTGGCACACAGACAGTTTATAAACAGGATTTAAACATAGGAGGATACTATTATCTTGGTTAAAGGTTCCCTAGGGATTTTCTCGAATTTAATTGCGGAAAAACTCGCGGGTGGAAGCTAGTTTGCCATAAATGATCGTGCTTACTAAAAATACTTTCATCCGAGTGAGTTTGAAACAGAATTATTTTCCGCCGATGAGTCAAAATTTTATACAGACAGCATCAAAAATAACCATGCATATCAGCCATTTTTAATGACCCGCTGCTGGGGAACTAGCCTACATTTTGGCTTGTGGATGGATAAAGCGGACGGGCCGTACCCACCACGTGGACCCAATGTGGATTGGTCAGTGTTAACGACTGTAAATGCAGCCAAAACCAAGAGCTCAATGTAAGGTACATTGAGTTAACACTGACCAATCCGCATTGGGCCCACGTGGTGGGTTATGGCCCGTCCGCTTTATCCCAAAAGGAAAGGAAGGCCTGTTCCCCAGCAGCGGGTCATTAAAAATGGCTGATATGCATGGTTATTTTTGATGCTGTCTGTATAAAATTTTGACTCATCGGCGGAAAATAATTCTGTTTCAAACTCACTCGGACGAAAGTATTTTTAGTAAGCACGATCATTTATGGCAAACTAGCTTCCACCCGCGAGTTTTTCCGCAATTAAATTCGAGAAAATCCCTAGGGAACCTTTAACCAAGATAATAGTATCCTCCTATGTTTAAATCCTGTTTATAAACTGTCTGTGTGCCAAATTTCATCCAAATCCGTTCAGTCGTTTTGCGTGATTGATTAACAATCATCCAAACAAGCAAACTTTCACATTTATGATATAAGTAGGATAATACGGCCACCTTCGAAGCGCTTGAAGTAGGAAATTTTTGCTACATAAAATGGGACTGCTATTTAGTTTAGTCTTAATTTCTCATTTTTTATTTAAGTTATTATTAAGTTTTATACCTCAACTGAAAGCTGAAGAGATGGTGATGTTTTTAAAATATTATGCACGCTTAGTTACTTGGATTTTTTTAAAGATATTTGATGCTATTTCTAAAAATTCTGAAAAAAATAAAAAAATAAATGCTTTTAAGGATTGATTTTTTTATAAACACCTGTATTTTATAAAAAATTTTTTATTCATTATCAACATTCAGATTGTTTTCTATCCCAAAATAGTAAAAAATCCGGAATCGAATGAGTAGTTATCTTTTATTTTGAATTTTTGTGTCTGAAAACGCACTTTTGGTAAAAATGTACTTAATTTCAATTAACTCAAAAACTATTAATTTTTTAAGAAAATGTTATGTGACAAAAAATATTTGTTTTGACCTCATCTTTGACCCCTTAGCAGGAATACGTCATATTTCCAGTGACCCTGTATATTTTATTTATATATTTAGTACACACAACATTTTTACAAGAAAAATAATGGACAGAAGAGTAGTACAAGGGCACAGGGCCTCAATTCCGCTATTTTACAACAAATTGCTATGTCGCAGACACGCCATTGATTTGCTAACGCCATTGATCTAAAAACGGTATTCTCCTATTTTGAGAAGAACGTCGTCAAGCATATCGCTGGCATGTCGTCAGCATCGCATCAGCTTGGCTTTAAACCATAAAGAAAACAATGACTACACAGAGTGGATTGTATTAAAGTGGCAACACACGGACGGATTTCCGTTTCGGAATTCCGTTCATAAGTAATGGCAGGATAATTTTGCTGATTCACAAATCCTCCACCAGTCGGCGCACAACCATTAATATGGCGCTAGTGTAGATGTAGATCTGTCATTTTGTTGTTTTCTATGTGTTACTTTCAATTTTTGTATGTTGGAAGCAATTTTTTGTTAATATCAATTATCAATAAAAGTTATCAAGTTTATGGTGGTATTACGACTAGACCATCTTCGTAAGGGAGGATGCCTGTCTAGGATGCTCATAATGCCAGATTTTCCAGAAAAATGCCCGTCTCTTGTAAAAAAAAGGCCGCGCAGCGCGATTTTTAGTCAGCGTCATCCAATAATCTTGTAATTTTGCCTAGCGTTAGAAAAAAAAATCAGCGGTGCAGTGCGATTTTCAGTCAGTTCCATCTACTACTCTTGTAATTTTAGCTGTCTATAGTAAAAAAAAACATCCGCGCTTCGCAGTTTTTGTCAATTTCATTCAATAATGCTGTCATTTGCCTATTTCTTTAGTAAATAAATTGGCCGCACAGCACAGTTTTTAGTCAATTTCATCCACTATCTACTGTTTTAATTTCTCCTTTAGAGAAAGGATATTACTATATCATTATTACTATATTACTAGAGAGTACCTAGTCGTAAAAAACAACCGGGCAGCGTGATTTTTAGTCAGTTTGGTTTACTATCTCACTATTAATTTAAGTAATGACTGTGTGTGTTTTATCCGGGTGGGCGGGCAGGCCGCGGGCTTGCGTGATTGGAGTTGGAGGCATGTATGTAGGCTTTTAGCGAGACCCACGAAATGCAAAAATGCCTGTCTCAGCTTAGCGCCGGCCGCACGCCTGTCTAAACCAAAAATGACTGTCAAATGCGGAAAATGCCTGTCAGATGGTAACCCTTGTGACTAGCTAGATGACAAGAAATCCCCCGTTTGCAGTGTTGCCAACTTGCGCTCAGTGTAAGTGTAAAATATATTTAGTGATGTTACCAGCGCTCACTTTTAGAAATGCATCTAAATTGGTACTGTTTTACAATCAGAAGCATTGGTGCGCGGGGCCCGTAGCATTTGCTGCTCTTGCTATATACCTACGTGTTTAATCTACCACTCTAACTTCCACAACAAAGTCTTCAAGTTTGCCAAAAGATGGCTTTTGCAGTCGGACTTATAAAATAAATATCTCAAAATAAAGTCAGAAAGAAGTAAAAGCACAAAATAGATTTAAGTTGGTGAAAGGTACAATAGGTCAAATACAATAAAAATCGATGATCGTCACCTCGTATGTGCCTTACTCCTTCTGGCTTGTGAGCTATAAAAACCTTCAGTGACGGATAAACAATTTCTTATTTTAGTATTCAGAACAAACGTGACGCAAGGGTTTATGAATGATTGACGTTTGAACATGGCACAGACGAGATGACGCTGAAGGTTATGTATGCTGGAAATAACAAAAACTAGCAAACGAAAGTCAAATTTTACTTCGTAGATGCTCAGTGACGCAAAAATAAATAAGATTTAACACTCGAACATCATACAAAACAGAACAGATCTCATAAAATTGTTGTTTAAACAAGGCACATACAGAACCGTCTGTACCAGTTTTCATTTGTCAAAATATCGACAACTAAACCGTCTGGAGCCAAATGAAGCAGTCTAGCAGCGTCACGTTTGATAAGTGACAGTATATAACACTTCAAATCCGTTCGCGGAACGACACATCAATAGAAAAAGCGAAAACAATATTTCGACCCGTCACACTGTCTGGCCCATACTTAAAACTGTCACGTTACGTGAATTTTGCCTCACGCATATTGTAAAGCAATTAATATTAAAAAGAATTTCCGTCACTGAGGATCTAGCTTTATCTGAAACCAATCACTGCAGTACTTACGATGCAATTCGAGGTTAAAATTTGTATGAGATTTTTAAGATAGGGTGACAACAATGTACGTACGTTGATGGACAGAAAGGCTAATAATATAATGAAATTGTCCTGTTAGCACTATTATCTATTTTGTGCTGTTAGTAAGTTTTACCACGGACTTTGCATTCTAGCGACTTTAGTTACCTAGATATTGATGAGATTGATCAAAAAAATACATCGTTTTTACACGATTTTTTATATTGGATATAATTTTGTATAGATAAAGCGGATGAAAATATTTTATTGGCCAAAAATATAGATATATCGAATTAAACATATTGATATATCATATTTTTGCAGCAAGCTTAAACATCGTTGCCAGATAGAACATACAAAAAAATCGGCCAAGTGCGTGTCGGGCCACGCGCCGTAGGGTTCCGTAGTTACTTTATACCAGACCATATTTAATACTATAATTTTCGTCTGCAAAAATAACTTTGTTTTTCACAGTGTTGGTATGAATGACAAAGTTATATTTGCGGTTTTGGAAAATGTACTATATCTCAAAAACTAAAGACTATATCTCGCTCATCCTAATTTTTGTTGAAAGCTTTTATTAAAATCCACAGCATAATTTATTTTTTTATTTTTCACTATCTTATTTCAAAAGTTAAAGGGGGGGGGACGGACACACATTTTACCACTTTGGCGGTGTATATCTTTCAAACGGTAGACTTTGAGAAAAAAAAGACTTAAGAATTTCAATGTCATTTTTAAAGACCTATCTACAGACACCCCACACGTATTGGTTTGAAGAAAAAAAATTTTTTTCAGTTTTAGTTCCATGTATGGGGAGCCCCTCCTAAAATATTTTTTTTTGTGTTAAATTCGTTAAGCGGTTAACAGAATACATCTAACTAACCAAGTTTCAACTATGTTATCTTAGAAATTAAAGGTCTTGATGAGATCTTCATTTTAGATGACAACTGTCAAATTTAAGTTTGACAAATTTAAATTTGACATCTGTCACCTTAAATAAATATCTTACCAAGACCAGGGGGCTAATTGTCTAATTTAAAAAATCTATCGCAATCGCTTTCATTTGACAGATGGATATGAGACATTGCTGCATTTCTTTGGTAAGTTTTTATTTGTGCCAAAAAAAAGCATAAATGTGTTATATCCTGAAAGCGATTGCGATGGATTTTGAAATTAGACAATAGAAAGGCTGAATTTTGTAATTGAATTGACAAAAGAGGTCAGCATCCCTTCAGTGACAGCCCTTACACTTTTAGTCGTTGCGCCAACTATCTATTAGATTCTAGACGAACGTCGCGCGGCGGCTTTTTCGCCAATACAACAGGTGATGGCTGAATGTATAAACTAAATACTCTATCTATAATAATAACTAAAACTCTTTCTAAGTTATTCAGATATGTTTCACAAAACTGGGGTGCAAGACAGTTCTAACAAAACCTGGTTTAATGTTTGTAAACCAATCACAATGCACCTTTTAATCCTTAAACGGTGGGACTAAACGTTAAACTGTTACTCTGAATAAGATTTGCGCTAAAATGGCGTTAGTCCGCTGTTTAACGCCATGTTAACTTTGGCCCTAGTTTAACGAACGCACACTGAATAAGCCAGTATAGGTTGTGGTACTAGTCTGTTTTTAACTAATTAATAATTTTAGTTTAAAAATTATATGGCTATTTCATCTTAATTGATTTGTCTAGCACCTGCAAGGGTGTTGCTTTCAAATGTCGAAGTAATTCACTTCACATTGATGAGATGGCGCTGGCCTACAGCGGAGACGTGGAAAGTATTAGAAAATTTCGTCAATCCTGCTAGCGACTCGGTAGCATAATTGGTTAGTGCATTGGGCCGGAATCCTAAGGGTGCGGGTTCGAGTCCCGTCTGAGCTGCTATGGGTAAGTCGACTTTTTCTAATATTTTTCAATTGTATTAATAATCTTAAAATTAATAATTATTGTACATATTGTGATTAAACTGTGATATCTTTATGACAATCTTATTGTTAACAAATGTCCCGCCTGCACCATACCACCACAGCGTAGGACGTGATCGAGTACATAAAGAAGAAATCCAACTTATGTTTGAGAGTTCAGCCACTGGAGTCACGCCCTAATACCAGTTTGTGGTGCGCATCCCGACAGCGAGGCTTTTCATAAAGGAGCACTTCTGGCCGCAGGGTATGGTATACAGGCGCTTCAGAGGAACGCTGCCTTGTGCCACCGATTCGACAAACAAAGTGTCAAATTGATAAATTTTTTATCAACATATTTTTAAGTTATGGACTAACAACATTGTTTTATAAATTATATATCTTTAGTTTTAAGGTATATATCTATGGGCCATCGTTTCCTGAATATAAATAACTAAATAAAAAAAATAAAAGTAAAATCACACCAAACTGAGGCTTTTTGGCTTGGTGTTTGCATCTTGTAAGTATCATGATGATGATGTCCTCTTATCCCTACATAGGGCTCTCAGAAGGGACCTCCACTTCTTCCGGTCTTGTGCGGCCACCTCAAGATCTGTCCAGCCTTGACTGATTGAAGCAGCCTTTTTTCAACTGAGCGCCTCCAGGTGGTACGAGGGCGGCCGGGTTTTCTCCTGCCATGCGCTTGCCACTTTAGACCCTGTTTCGGGATGTGGTTGTCAGGCCTCCGTAACACATGACCAATCCAACGCCACTTCCTTAAAAGAACCACCTTGTCGATCGGCATCTGCGGGGCTACCGGCTAAAAACAATTAAGTTAATGTTAACTGTAATTTGACAGATGTATGTGATACATTGCTGCTTCGTTTTGGGACAAATAAAAACCTACCAAAGAAAAGCAGCAATGTATTACATCCATCTGTCAAATTACAGTTAAAATGAACTTCATTGTTTTTAGCCGGTAGCCCCGCTGGTCAGTTAACTCCCACAGCCTTGCATTGGAGATGGTTCGTGGCCACCAGATTCCCAGTATCCGCCTAAGACATTTGTTGACCAATATCTGTAGCCTAGCGGTGACTTCATTTTTAACAAGCCAGGTATCGCATCCATAAAGAAGAACTGATTTGACGTTGGAGTTAAATATTTTTATTTTCATGCGGCGTGTTATTATTGAGGACGTCCATACAGGGTCCGTACCGGCTAGGGAATGCAAAACCGAAGTGAAATGAAAACCGGTTTTTTTTCCGGTTTTGAATCCAAAACCGGTTAAAACCGGTTTTTAACCGGTTTTCAAGAAAATATTGAAAAATGTGCAATACTACATTTTTATTGATTTAGTTAACATGTTTAAAATTTTAAGAGTATCCCTATTCATAGTTTATCAAAAAATGCACAGTTGTCAAGAACATTACCATTTTACACAATTTTTTGTGACGCAAATCGTATGGGACCAACCCAGGTTTGAGACTAAAAAGTCAGACATCTCAATAAACTTTTTCCCATATAATTCGTAGGAAATCATTGCAGGTCCTAGGAAATAATTTGTGTGACTAAAATACAAAAAATATAACAAAGGGCAAATAATCACGTAGCGTAGACGTAATAAGCTTCTAGCTAGCAAGTCTTAACGTACTAAAGAGCTCATTGTTTTCATATAAATAAAACAAAATATACATACAATATGCATATAAATTGATCAATTTTATCGACATAACCCCCCCCCCCCTCCCCCACATGTTGGGGTCTATCCCCTCTCCTGTGGGAATGACCGGCATTTTAAATATGACTTTTTTTTTAATTTCTCCGGATTTAAAAGTCCTACAGTTATAAAAAAATACTTTTCGAAAGCTAACAATATCATCTATCAAGTAAAAAAATAAATTATATAAACTTTTAACTTGAATAGGTATGTCATAAAAAATTACTAAAATAAATTTTAATTCGAAATTAGTGTGGTTTTCTTTTCATTTTTCTCGCATATCTCAAAAACTAGGACATTAATGTGCAATTTTTTTGCATTTTTACAATACATAGAAATATTATCTAAAAAACGACATCAAAATTATTGCTCTGAAATGCATCTTTCGAGAGTTATTGTTGTTTGAATAGGAGTTGTGGCTGGCAAATGCACATCAGACACAATTCAAGCCATAAGAATCCTCATCGAAAAGGCAAACGCTAATAGCACAAACCTACCTTATGGTGTTTATATAACTGGAAAAGGCGTTTGACCACGTGCCTCGTGATCTGATCTGGAAAGCCCTCCACGCGCATTCGGTCCCGGAGTCACACATCGCACTTATCATCGACATGTCACAAATGTCTCAATCTCAACACAAGTGGTCTGCTCTGCAGGCACGAGTGAAAGCTTTGACTTGATGGTAGGGGTAAATCAAGTGTCTTCTCTGAGTCCACTTGTATTTAACGTCACAATGGATTATCTAACTAAAAAGTGTCAACAGGAGGTGCCTTGGAATCTTTTCTATGCCGACGACCGACGTGGCCCTCATATTATCTAACAATGCGACAGATCTCCAGCGTGATTTAAACGGCTACGGCTGGGTGGAGTCGCTGGAAGAAAATGACCCCAAAATCAGCCGAAAGAAAACGGAGCACATGTCATGTATTTTCGATAGCACATCACACCCCGATGACTTTAGCTTCTACGTGGGAATTGACCACCTACCAACAGTCAACAAGTTCAAATACATTGGCTCCGTGAAATGAAATGAAAATATATTTATTTAAAATGTGAGCTCACATAATAAGCATTTTTAAATGGTCTAATCTTTTACCCTACCACCCATTGACAGCGACGTCCTCCATATAGCTCAAACGGGCTGGATGAAATGGCGACAGCTCACAGGCGTCATGTGCGATAGTCAAATGCCTCTCTTTACAGGCATAGCCATCTCATAGAGATCTTTGAGAAGGGACAAGTTTACAAAACAGCCATTAGACCTGCCATGCTGTTTGGATCCGAATGTTGGGCCACAAATAAACAACACTTAAACAAAATCCATACGTCAGAGAGAAGCTGGTTAGCGGGCGTCACTATGCTGGACGAAATCAGAAATACATACATACGGGAGGTAGCACCCATAACAAAAAAGCTGAAAGAGACGTCTACGGTGGTACGGGCATGTCAGGCATGTACCGAAGGCACCCGACGATTACATGGTGAAAATAGCCCTAAACATCCCAACGACGACGCGTAGGAGCGATAGACCCCCTGCCACTTGGCCGATGACGGTTCAGCGCGACTTAAAAGAAGCTGACATCGACCCCAACCTGGCACTCAACCGTGCACAGTAGAAGAGAAGGACAGGGAAGGCTGACCCCAAGTAAATGGAAAAAGGCCCAGCAAGATGATGATGATGAATAATTAATTTCCATATTTTATTCACTTACTCGCTATAAACACCTTAAACCGTTCAGCCGCACAAGTAGGTCACTGAACTGAACTACTTGAAGCAGTCAATCAAAATTAGGCGGTGCATTTTCGTTTTGTATGTATTGCAAAGCGTGTAACTTTAATCAGAAAAAACCGGAACAAAACCGGTTTTTCGTTTAAAAAACCGGTTTTTATTTTGCCTGTGAAATCGACCGAAAAACCGGTTTTTTCGGTTTCGGTGAAACCGGTTTGCATTCCCTAGTACCGGCTAACGCATCGAACTTCGATAAGTCTGCACGGCTTCAAATTAAAACAGATAAATCAAGCCTCAATCAGGCCAAAATGGTGAACCCCAATTCATGATGCCACAAGAACATCGATATCTTCTAAATAACTTCGGCAAATAGTACAACACGAAATTCCTTATTTCGATTTTTCTGTTTTAAGTTGAAGCTCGGCAGACTTATCGAAGTTCGATGCATTAGCTGGTACGGCCCCTAGTTTAAGCTGCACGTAGGCGGCTCGGGCCTTGTTTATGCGAGCTTCTACATCTGCATCCGATTCTGCGCCTCCCAGGCGGTCCATCACGTTTCCGAAATACCTGAAACGCTCTACTTGTTCGACGGCCTCGCTATTAACGTGTATGGGCGTTACATCTGAGGTGTTTAGGCGCATGCCTTTTGTTTTCTTGCGGTTTATGCGCAGGCCCTCTTTAGCAGCAGCGTGAGCGAGGTCGTCGGTCTTGGACTGAAGATGATCTCGTGATGTTGCTAGTAAACACAGGTCATCCGCGAAATCGATATCCTCAAGGGTATTCCCATCAACCCAAGGTAATCCTCGCTTTGCCTTGTCAGTTACTCGGCGCATCACGTCATCCAAGACTATTACCACAGTTTAACTCCATACAGTTGTTAAACGCCTTTGATGTTGGACGACGCCGCCGCGTGCCGCCGCCCGTGTAGGTACTTACGCAATCAGCCGCAGATGTGCAAGGGTTGTCAAAATAGAAAATAAATGTGATTAATAAGTAATTATTTATTAACAACACACATACACACGAATTTTCGCATTTATAATAGTAGGTAGGTATTAGTAGAAAATAGGATTAGTGATTAGTAGAACAAGGATATAAATAATCTAACATTACGCGATCAGTGTTCAAGTGCCTATAGCCCGTGCGCAAAGCGTAGGTATGTAGGTAAGTCGGTAGGTACCTAGCTTGCTTTTAAGTACTTACCTTAACAGAACGGCCGCGGTGTCATTAACTAATTAATAGTGTTCGAGTATTTAGTAGCACAGAAAATAAATTAGTAGGTACCTATCTTGGACGAATCAAGTTACCTATGTAGGTAGGTACCACCAGTGTAATACGTAAATCTCTGGTTCACACAAGGTCGTAGGTACCCAACTATTTTGTGATCATAGCAACACGCACGATATGCTTATGTACCTAGTTCCTACATACCTTCCAAATATATAATCATTATTTATTTCACAAATCTACTTGAAGTTATTCTTTAGCTACAATTAAATTTTACTATAAAACTGCACAGCACACCACAGGTATTATTATACAAAATAAGTACCTACCTAACAGCACGAGATGATGATTGGTTTAGTAGGTAAGTAATACGAAATTACTTATAGGAATAAATAAACTTACCTCGCATCACGGGGAAATCTATGAAATTTTAAGTCCTTGTTGTATGTCGCCGTCGAGGCACATCCGTATACGGAACAAGTGTGCACCATTATACTAAAATAGCAATAGTGCTGGGTGAGACTCAGTTACAAGCTAAATGTTGGTATGTTTTGAGAGGCATTAAAAATTCTATCAAGTCTCACCTTACACTACCAGCAGCCCCCCTAGCATGAACACCGAAACGCAATATGATATAGGCATATAGCAATTTATCACGTTTAACTGTCAAAAGACAATGGAATTTGACAGTTGAGTGTCAATCAAATGCAATATTCACGCGATATATATCGTGTTTCGGTGGTCATGCTAGGGTGGCAAGAACTCTTTAGAATAGTGAAATAGCATATTTTTTTATGGTAAAATTTTGTTTTTATTTACGAGGAACTCCCCTTTCTTGAATTAAATAAAGAAACAATTTTTTAAGTAGAGATTAGGCCACCATGATGTTTTATATTTATTACAGTAACCCCTCATGTCCCTGGACTTGAGGGGTTATTCAAATAAAGTCAAATTATGACACTCGAAATTTTAATGGAAGGAAACGAAATAACCCAAAAAGTGGACTTGAGGGGTTAGTCAAATAACCGATTCAAATAATCTAAAAGATGTCGCCACCCCTTTTTCCCCACACACCACGAGCTTTTCAAAGCACATAGTAGGTATGTACGTGCTGTTTGGTATATTATTTGGTAGGTATATTCACTGCTAGATGGCGCTTCTAATTTTAATAATTTTTCGAAATAAGTGATTTTTGGTAAATTTCAAAAAAATGGATAGTTTAAAAAATTATACTATATTATCAAACCTGCCCACAAAATTTCATCAGAATCGGTTGAGAAATGCGACCTGTAGAGGAGATCAAACAGCCGGAAAGCTGGACTGAAATATGTTTTTTTACATATCTCCGTTATTTTAATAAATTTCGAAAAATTGCCTCTACAATAAATTATATATATTTATCAAATCTGCTCACAAAATTTCACCGGGATCGGTTGAGAAATGCGACCTGTAGGGGAGAACAGACAGCGCCGGTAATCCGGACTGAAATACGATTTTTTTACATTATCTTCGCCATTTAAAGAAAAAATTAAAAACTGGCTTAACAAAAAAAAAATTATACAATTTTCAAACCTGCTTACAAAATTTAACGAGAATCGGTGGAGAAATGCGACCTGTAGAAGAAAACAGACAGAACTGGAAAGCCCGACTGAAATATGTATTTTTAACATTTCTCCGTCATTTTTAAAAATTTCAAAAAACTGGCGTGACAAAAAAAAACTATATTATTTTCAAACCTGCTCACAAAATTTCACGAGAATCGGTTGAGAAATGCGACCTGTAGGGGAGAACAGTCAGCGCCGGTAATCCGGACTGAAATACGATTTTTTTACATTATCTTCGCCATTTAAAGAAAAAATTAAAAACTGGCTTAACAAAAAAAAAATTATACAATTTTCAAACCTGCTTACAAAATTTTACTAGAATCGGTTGAAAAATGCGACCTGTAGAGGAAAACAGGCAGAGCTGGAAAACGGACTGAAATCTGTTTTTTAACATATCTCCGCCATTATAAAAAAATTCAAAAAACTGGCTCAACAAAAAAATTCTGTATAATTTTCGAACCTGCTTACAAAATTTCACAAGAATCGGTTGAGAAATGCGACCTGTAGGCTGGAACAGACAGCCGGACATACGAAAGAATTTTTGCCCAAGCTGAAGCAGAGACGCTTCGCTCGCACTTCGTGCTCGCTCGGTCAATTATGTACGATAGTAAAATTGTACCTAATAAACGATAGCGACATTATTTTTTTTTTAAATGGTCGCTCGCAATGCGTGATTTATTCGGTCGCGTCACTCGCGCCGGCCTTCCGCGTTCGAGTGCCCAAACTCGGCGAGTTTGGGTACTCCGAGCCGCGCCGCCCGACCCCCTCGAGACCCCCTCCGTTGCTCTGCGCAAGTACATTCATTTTTCAACTGTGTGGAGTTAAACTGTGCTATTACGAACAACAGCGGTGATAGTAGGCATTCTTATTTTACTCCGGCAGTCACTGGTATCGGCTCTAAAAGTTGCCCGTTGTGCATCACTCGGCAAGAGGAACCCAAATAAAGGCATCTAATTACTTTTGTGACCTTGTCTGGTATACCTCTTTATATACTGGACCACTTTACCCTATCAAACGCTTTTTCGAAGTCAACGAACAAAGTGTTGCTGCATTTCGTTATATTGCTCCAAAATCATATGCAAAACGTTGATCTGGTCTGTGCAAGGTCGACCCGCTCTAAAACCACTCTGTTCTTCTCTTACTGTGTTATTCAGAGATGTTTCACAAAACTGGGGTGCAAGACTGTTCTAACAAAACCTGGTTTAATGCTTTTAAACCAGTCACAATGCACCTTTTAATCCTTAAACGGTGGGACTAAACGTTAAACTTTTTTTATTTATTTATTTATTTGATAAAATTTACAAAATTTACAGGTTGCACATACATAAGTATTCGCCAAACTGCATGGCAGTTTGTTGGCGAAGAAAAGCACTCACATTAACAAATATTTTACTTGTGTACACCTATTATAATTTTCGTACTTTAACTTTTCTTTTTACATTAATTATTTATATTATACTATTTGCTTAGGAAATAATTTTTTAATTTTCTTTTAAGAGCAGGTTTACAAACTTTATTATCATCTCTAAGTAAATCTATCTCATTACATATTTCAGGCACTAAATATCGAGAACATCTTTTACCATAATAGTTTATTGTACTTGGCTTTATAAACTTGTTCTGCCTAACCCTTCTTGTATTATATTTATTTTTTACTTCCACTTTATATTCTTCGTTGTAGTAATGTTCTATTGCTATCATGTGTTTTAATTTATAATCTAATGGAAGTATTTGACAAATAGAGAATAATTTATCATAATCACTATTACATTTCTCTTTTACCTTTTTAGTCACCAAATATTTAAGTAATCTGATTTGTAACTGTTTTATATCTTTTAAGTAGGAAGCAAAAGTGCGACCATATATATTTAATCCATAACTTATTAAACAATCTGCTAGCGCATAATATACTGTTTTCATAGTCTTCTTATCTAACACATACTTCAACTGGTAAAATTTGCACAATATGGATCTCAATCTTGCACATACATTATTTACTTGGGATTTCCAATTCAAATTTTTATCTATGCTTATTCCTAGGTACTTATAGGTTTCGACCAGTTCTATATTAGAACATTTACAATGTAATTTTTTATTGTGCAGGCATTCGTAACTGTGACCTATTATGGCTACTTCCGAGTGGTTCATACGCTTAGCTATCGCATTATAGGGCGAGTGTATATGCATAGATTTTGTTTTAGAAAGGTTAAGAATTATGCCATTATCGTGAGCCCATTTTGTTATATTTTCAAAGTCACTTTGTATACAACTTTGTACTTCTCTGATGTCTTTCGAGGCAAAAAGCAGGCACATATCGTCAGCATACAAAAGTACATCGCAGTTTTTAATTACGTTGCAAACGCTATTGACATGCATTAGGTAGCCCACCGGCCCAAACACGGACCCGGTCGGCACGCCCAGTGTAACACTGGCCTCTTCCCCCACAGTTCCGTTCACTGCTGTGCGTATAGTTCTGTTGGTTATGTAATTTCGAAAAAAGTCATTAGTAGGCCCCCTAATTCCACATTCCTGCATTGCCAGAAGTAACACATCATGATCTAACGTTTCGAATGCTTTTTTGTAGTCAATAAATAAAGCGATAACCTGTCTCCCATTGTTTAAGCTGTCGTTAATTTTATCAGAAAACTGAGTAAGTGCAGTACCAGTGCTATGATTTTTCCTAAATCCGTGTTGAGATTCCGATATTATGCAATTTTTATCCAAAAAATTCGAAATTTGACCTACTATTACTTTTTCGACTATTTTATTGATTACTGACAGAATAGCAATTGGCCTGTAATTAGCGAAGTCCAAATGACTTCCCTGCTTGTAAATAGGTCGAATAATAGATTTTTTTAATAGTTCAGGATAAATTCCTTCTGTTAAACACATATTTATAAAATGAGCCAACACAGGACTTATATGTTTTTTTATAAACTTCAAGTCTTTTATTCTTATTTCGTCTGCGCCTGGGGCTTTATTCTGATGCAATTTATCTATAATTTTTTCTATGTGGCACGAGTCAACTTTTCTATACCTAAAAGACAAATCTGTTTCCTTCACATACATCTTACGATCTAAAAATTTTTCATTACATTTGTGTTTAATACTTTCTACTTCAGCTGTAAATGTTTGAGAAAATTTCGTGCATATGTTATGCAAATTATCCTGCTTACCCATATATTTCATAATTACACTATCTAAACTTCCTTTTTTATTACCTAACCATGTATTTATACAAGACCATACTTTTCTACAATCCCCCTTACAATTTTGTATTTCTTTTTGTCTATGTTTGTTTCTGGCGGTATTTATTTGTTTATTTAATTTATTTCTAAACTTGGTGTACTCTAAACGTTTATTCATATTCTTAGGTGACGCGCGCCACGCTCTAAACAAAGAATCTCTCTTTAATATCAAACTATTAAGCTTACTATAAATCCACGGTTGACTTACCCGTTTCTCCGTAGTATTGCAAGTGATTTTACTTTCCTGATAAATACCACCAAACACACAACACAGTTTCTGATACAGATCTAAAGGGCACTTTATCGCTAATAACTGAGACCAATCATAATCTGCTAGTCTTCTAAAAACTAATGTATCACTAATATATTCATTCATTTTTGACACCACTGGTAACGCTTTATTTTCAGAGTTTAAGTCCAATGAAATTCCCACAATATGGTGATCCGAGATGTAACAGTCAATTATGTAAGCCATCGTAGACGCACTAGATGTTTTCGCTCGCACCCACACATGATCGATACAGGATCGCTCGTGCTTACCGTCAACTATTGCTTCGCGCGTTATCTCAGTGCACGGCAATGCACAACTTAAGCCGCGCTCACACATCGTCGTTTTATACCGAGTTACAGTTGGGTTTGTTTTGTAGTATAAATCTATGTTCGTGTCTCCGAGTAGCATAATTTCTTCTCGAGGCGGGATTTTTTCCTTAATATATGATTTTATATAGTCCAAAAAAAGTAGCTTGTTTTTTTTCGGTGGTCTATATATGCCAATAATGTGTAAAATTGTATTTTCGATATTCAGTATACCGTGAATTAATTCCGTCGTATTGTTATCATTTACATTGGATAGTGAAAAGCTTAAGTTTTCTTTTACATATATTAATATTCCTCCACCCTTTGATATTTCTCTAGTAGTAGCGTGTAGACTATAGCCTTTTATATTGTAAAGACATAATTCTTCTTTTTTAATATTAATCTCTGTGAGGATAATAACATGTAATCGATACTTGTTTTGGTTCAACAAAATCAAAAATTCGTTGAAATGTTTACGTAATGAGCGGATTTTTAAATTTGAGATTTTTGCATTTACAATGCTATTTTTAAACAATACTAAATAATATACTAGAAAAAATACGACTCGCACCAGATCAATACTCAGACGGGAATCGAACCCGCGACCTTTGGATATCCGGTCCAATGCTCTGACCGCTGAGCTACCGAGTCACTAGTGACATCGTCGAATTTTTCCTAGTATATCATAAACTCTTACGCTGTAAGCCAGCGTTATTTCACCAATGTGAGGAATTACCTCGACATTCAATTGAAATATCTTTCCAGATATTTTAACAATTGATTAAGATGAAATAGCTATATAATTTTTAAATTTGAGATTTTTGCATTTACAATGCTATTTTTAAACAATACTAAATAATATACTAGAAAAAATACGACTCGCACCAGATCAATACTCAGACGGGAATCGAACCCGCGACCTTTGGATATCCGGTCCAATGCTCTGACCGCTGAGCTACCGAGTCACTAGTGACATCGTCGAATTTTTCCTAGTATATCATAAACTCTTACGCTGTAAGCCAGCGTTATTTCACCAATGTGAGGAATTACCTCGACATTCAATTGAAATATCTTTCCAGATATTTTAACAATTGATTAAGATGAAATAGCTATATAATTTTTAAATTTGAGATTTTTGCATTTACAATGCTATTTTTAAACAATACTAAATAATATACTAGAAAAAATACGACTCGCACCAGATCAATACTCAGACGGGAATCGAACCCGCGACCTTTGGATATCCGGTCCAATGCTCTGACCGCTGAGCTACCGAGTCACTAGTGACATCGTCGAATTTTTCCTAGTATATCATAAACTCTTACGCTGTAAGCCAGCGTTATTTCACCAATGTGAGGAATTACCTCGACATTCAATTGAAATATCTTTCCAGATATTTTAACAATTGATTAAGATGAAATAGCTATATAATTTTTAAATTTGAGATTTTTGCATTTACAATGCTATTTTTAAACAATACTAAATAATATACTAGAAAAAATACGACTCGCACCAGATCAATACTCAGACGGGAATCGAACCCGCGACCTTTGGATATCCGGTCCAATGCTCTGACCGCTGAGCTACCGAGTCACTAGTGACATCGTCGAATTTTTCCTAGTATATCATAAACTCTTACGCTGTAAGCCAGCGTTATTTCACCAATGTGAGGAATTACCTCGACATTCAATTGAAATATCTTTCCAGATATTTTAACAATTGATTAAGATGAAATAGCTATATAATTTTTAAATTTGAGATTTTTGCATTTACAATGCTATTTTTAAACAATACTAAATAATATACTAGAAAAAATACGACTCGCACCAGATCAATACTCAGACGGGAATCGAACCCGCGACCTTTGGATATCCGGTCCAATGCTCTGACCGCTGAGCTACCGAGTCACTAGTGACATCGTCGAATTTTTCCTAGTATATCATAAACTCTTACGCTGTAAGCCAGCGTTATTTCACCAATGTGAGGAATTACCTCGACATTCAATTGAAATATCTTTCCAGATATTTTAACAATTGATTAAGATGAAATAGCTATATAATTTTTAAATTTGAGATTTTTGCATTTACAATGCTATTTTTAAACAATACTAAATAATATACTAGAAAAAATACGACTCGCACCAGATCAATACTCAGACGGGAATCGAACCCGCGACCTTTGGATATCCGGTCCAATGCTCTGACCGCTGAGCTACCGAGTCACTAGTGACATCGTCGAATTTTTCCTAGTATATCATAAACTCTTACGCTGTAAGCCAGCGTTATTTCACCAATGTGAGGAATTACCTCGACATTCAATTGAAATATCTTTCCAGATATTTTAACAATTGATTAAGATGAAATAGCTATATAATTTTTTAAATTTGAGATTTTTGCATTTACAATGCTATTTTTAAACAATACTAAATAATATACTAGAAAAAATACGACTCGCACCAGATCAATACTCAGACGGGAATCGAGTATTGATCTGGTGCGAGTCGTATTTTTTCTAGTATATTATTTAGTATTGTTTAAAAATAGCATTGTAAATGCAAAAATCTCAAATTTAAAAATTATATAGCTATTTCATCTTAATCAATTGTTAAAATATCTGGAAAGATATTTCAATTGAATGTCGAGGTAATTCCTCACATTGGTGAAATAACGCTGGCTTACAGCGTAAGAGTTTAGGATATACTAGGAAAAATTCGACGATGTCACTAGTGACTCGGTAGCTCAGCGGTCAGAGCATTGGACCGGATATCCAAAGGTCGCGGGTTCGATTCCCGTCTGAGTATTGATCTGGTGCGAGTCGTATTTTTTCTAGTATATTATTTAGTATTGTTTAAAAATAGCATTGTAAATGCAAAAATCTCAAATTTAAAAATTATATAGCTATTTCATCTTAATCAATTGTTAAAATATCTGGAAAGATATTTCAATTGAATGTCGAGGTAATTCCTCACATTGGTGAAATAACGCTGGCTTACAGCGTAAGAGTTTATGATATACTAGGAAAAATTCGACGATGTCACTAGTGACTCGGTAGCTCAGCGGTCAGAGCATTGGACCGGATATCCAAAGGTCGCGGGTTCGATTCCCGTCTGAGTATTGATCTGGTGCGAGTCGTATTTTTTCTAGTATATTATTTAGTATTGTTTAAAAATAGCATTGTAAATGCAAAAATCTCAAATTTAAAAATTATATAGCTATTTCATCTTAATCAATTGTTAAAATATCTGGAAAGATATTTCAATTGAATGTCGAGGTAATTCCTCACATTGGTGAAATAACGCTGGCTTACAGCGTAAGAGTTTATGATATACTAGGAAAAATTCGACGATGTCACTAGTGACTCGGTAGCTCAGCGGTCAGAGCATTGGACCGGATATCCAAAGGTCGCGGGTTCGATTCCCGTCTGAGTATTGATCTGGTGCGAGTCGTATTTTTTCTAGTATATTATTTAGTATTGTTTAATGAGCGGATATTGAGATGTGCAATATGTAATCCATTATTAATGCTATTTTTAGTCCATTGGTTCATATCTTGGTACCTTTTAAATTCTATATCTGGTGGGCCATCCTGTGGAGCATTGAATTTTAATATAAAATAAAATCACATAGCGTGTACACACGGCTTAAGCGCCTCACTTGCCTTTGTTATCGGTAAATTTCTCAATGTCGCTTTCAGAACGTATTTTATAGATTTTTTGTCTATAAAATACGTTCTGAATGAATTGAACTGTCACTGACAGTAGACAACTGTCACTCTGAATACGATTTGCGCTAAAATGGCGTTAGTCCGCAGTCTAACACCATGTTAACATTGGCCCTAGTTTAACGAACGGTTGCAATCGCCGCCCTTGTTAACCGGTTCAACAAAATTTTGCACAGAACCTTTGAGCAAACAGGCAGCAAGTTGATCCCTCGCCAATTGGAACACTGAGTCAAGTCTCCTTTCTTCGGTAGCTTAATGATGATGCCTTCTTTCCAGCTTTCGGGTGCCTGTTCTGTTTCCCAAATAAATGTCATCAGGGGCAGCAGCATATCAGCTGTGGCATCGGCATTGGCCTTAAGCGCATCAATAGGAATGCCATCGTTGCCTGGTGCTTTGCTGCTCTTTAGGCTTTTTATGGCGGCACAGATTTCAGCCTTATCTGGAGAATCGACCTTAACCTTGTATGCTCTAAGACTCTAACATCCAGAACTTTACAAGCTATCTCCGCATCATTGTGATCCAAATCATCCTCCTCGCCAACTACCGTAAGGAAAACCTCTGCGAAATGCTCGTGTCATCTACGCAGTTGATCATTCTGCGCACTAAGAAGCTTCCCATCTTTGTCTGCTACCGGTCTTATAGTTAGAGGTTTCTTGTAAGTCTAATTTGACTTTAAAAGAAAAACTTTTTAAGATATTAATATTTATTTAGTTAGAACAAAAAGATATAAATTTACTTAACTCTTAAATTTTTCGGAACCCCTGAGAGCCTCTTATGGAACCCCATGGTTCCACTAAACAATATTCGGGAACCGCTGCCCTAAACTATGCCCAGGCTTAACAGCTATATAACAAAAAAAGTTTCATTCGAATCCGTACAGTATTTCCAGAGATAGCGTGTTCAAACTGACAAACAAACAGATACACTTTTTTTAATTCTTTCTCTATTACTATGTCTCCATCGCCCCAAAATTTTTTTTTTCAAATATATTCAATGTCCAGACACTTTTTAGGGTTCCGTACCAAAATGGTAAAAAAGGAACCCTTATGGTGTGACTCAGTCTGTCTGTCTGTCTGTCACAGCTGGCTATCTCGAGAACTACTAATGATATCACTACAAATTTGGAACAGTTTAAAATGACATTTGCCCAACTATTTTGCAAATAAGAAAGAAATAAAAAATAAATATCTTTTTACAACGGGGACTGAAAAGGGGTCTCAAAAATTTGAAGTGAGGTGACTAGGGCATGTGGGGTATCATATGAAAGAGCGCCGTTTGCACGTTTTTAATCATTTTTTCTTTTTTTTAGGCCGCATAGTTTTCGACTTATGATGAAAAAAGTAAAAAAATGACCGTTCCCCCCTTATCTCCAAAGTTTGCAAAGAGAAAAATATGAAATAATTCTATGTAATAGCAGTTTATATAAAGATTACAGGAAAAATAAAACGATTTCTCAATATAGTATACTTTTTTTGAAATTATCAAATTTCTAAAAAGTTGACATTAGGTCCACTATAGGTCAAGAGATGGCGCTGACCTAAAACTGCAATAATAATTTTATTATTCTACTCTGCTGTGTATTTATTATGATAGTATGGAACCCTCGGTGCGCGAGTCCGACTCGCTCTTGACCGGTTTTTTTTACAGTTTTATTACTTATATGTATGGATAAAAGAATTAACCTGTGATGTTTAACACTATAACATTTTAGAATACCTAGTAAGTAGAATTACTTATATAAGTATAGTATTATATTATTATCTATGGTACTAGTCTGTTTTTCAACAAGTCATTAATATGTACATTAATATGATTGAACTGTGATATTTGATATTATTATTGTTATCAAAATAACTTTTTAGTGTCATACCTTAAGCGTTAATAAATCATAACTTGTTGAATTGATTTCCTGAAGTTTTATTTGATTAAAAAAAAAAAAATATTAAAAACATTATTGCCCTGCCAAAAACGAACTAAAAAGTTAATTAAAAAAACAAGTGTCATTGCAATCAGGGGACCGTTTTGTGAAACAATTTTTAATCAAAGAGGTCCCCCGACTGCAATGACACTTGTTATTTAGTTAACTTTTTAGTTCGTTTTTGGCAGGGCAGTCGTATTTTTAATATTTTTTAAATTTATTTAATTTATTTTACACATTTTAGGGACAAATGATATAGTTTTGGAATGTGCGCCTTTCATTTGATGCCCATATTGTAATAAATGAAGAAAAAATATTTTTTTCTCATTTAAAAGTGGCGTCGTACAGTCGCCATATTGACTTTAAAAAAATATAGCCAGTGTCACTCGGAATGATGTAAGGATTCTAACGATACCCCATACATCTAAATCCGTTAAGCCATTTAGAAGTTATGGTGGAATAAAGAAACTCACATACCTACAAACATACATGAACCCTAAACACATATACACTCCTTTTTTGAGCAGTCGTGTAACAACCTAAAAGTAATGTGCTACGATACGCTACAAACAATCTCAGTAAACTTCAATACGATGTCCGCAAAAATAATACTTCATGGTCACCCTAGTTTATTTACATACAAATTTTAACCTCGAATTGCATCGTAAATACTGCAGTGATTGGTTTCAGATAAAGCTAGATCCTCAGTGACGGAAATTCTTTTTAATATTAATTGCTTTACAATATGCGTGAGGCAAAATTCACGTAACGTGACAGTTTTAAGTATGGGCCAGACAGTGTGACGGGTCGAAATATTGTTTTCGCTTTTTCTATTGATGTGTCGTTCCGCGAACGGATTTGAAGTGTTATATACTATCACTTATCAAACGTGACGCTGCCAGACTGCTTCATTTGGCTCCAGACGGTTTAGTTGTCGATATTTTGACAAATGAAAACTGGTACAGACGGTTCTGTATGTGCCTTGTTTAAACAACAATTTTATGAGATCTGTTCTGTTTTGTATGATGTTCGAGTGTTAAATCTTATTTATTTTTGCGTCACTGAGCATCTACGAAGTAAAATTTGACTTTCGTTTGCTAGTTTTTGTTATTTCCAGCATACATAACCTTCAGCGTCATCTCGTCTGTGCCATGTTCAAACGTCAATCATTCATAAACCCTTGCGTCACGTTTGTTCTGAATACCAAAATAAGAAATTGTTTATCCGTCACTGAAGGTTTTTATAGCTCACAAGCCAGAAGGAGTAAGGCACATACGAGGTGACGATCATTAAAAATCGCCTTCTTAACTAGTAATTTAAGGCGTCCTACTACCCACTACTAGCGCCGCCAATACATTGATTTTTATTATTCGTCAATCAAGTCAATATTTTAAAAAAGGTAAGATAAATGGTTTTTCGTGTATTTTGTTTCGATTTATTCTTTTTTATTAATATTTTTGTTTACACAAAGAATATTTCAAAAAAGACATTTACATCCAATTGCACTAAACTTAAGAATCGCCTAAGTCTTTTCTTAACTACAACTCGACCAAGTTAAGTAGGCGAATGACAGCTACATGACCGCTAAGTTTGACACCGTTTTAATTTGGTCGTGTTGTAGTTAGGAACAGACTTAGGCGATCCTTAAGTTTAGTGCAATCGGGTGATAAATACATATAATAAGGAACAAAAAACACCTTTTCATTGATTTTAATTTCATGTAAGTAGTTCCGCATCGATTTCCAGTGGCGCTAGTGGCCTTTCAAAACGATGTCTCTAATTCTATTCTACTCTTTGTAAAAAATCTTTTGGGCAGTTTTGGGAATATTTTTTAATCATTATTTGCATTTTTCAATTCTGTTAATCAATCTGCGAAAAATGTACAGACTTACGTCTTGGGCTGTAAAAATATAGAAAATTATTGTATCCCAAAAGGTGAACTGTGAACAAAGACAAGAAGCTATGGATGCAATAACATCACGAAAATTGCATGGCAATCTTCAGGGCTAATTTTGGTTTTGATAACTTCAAACAACATAGAAGTCTTTGCTTCAAACCAAAAGATTCCACGACGGAATCAATTTTTATAGGTTTGTTTCACATAATCTTAATATTTTTATGATTGGATAATGGAATTTTGTAGACACCTTTTGTCCAAAGATATTAGATTGCTTTTGTCAATATAAGTACCTGTGCTTTTGTAATGCATTCAAGTGCCCCTTTTCTTTCTGTGAAATCCTAAAAAGTGTGATAATTACTTAACCACAATCATACAATACTGTCGCTTCAACATTCTTGTTCTATTTACAGGATTACCATACACAGTCAAGCGATAAGAAAGTTGTGCCCTCAGTGTTTGCTTGGACTTGAGAAAGTGATGTGAGGTGAAGAAGACTGAGGGCCAAGCATGGTGATTTATACGGTGTCTCAGTGAATGTTCCTGACGATTAATGGAAGATGAAATTGCTGATAAAATTGAAATTAAAACTCAAAATGCAACGGTGTCCAATGCAGAGACTGAACACAGTCAGAACTTTAATCAAGAATACCATAATTTTGTCCGGCAGTCTCAAAAATGTCACCTCAAAATAGTGTCTCACCACAGAATAGATATAAGTACTACCATACAGAAAGAAAACTCTCCGCCCCGCCTCACAGTCAATTACCTCACCCCACCGGCACCCACCGCGCGAGTTCCGTGTGCCGATCCGTGTGCTCATTCAATAGCTCGCACACAATTGCACATGTATGTCACTGTGTAGCATCTGTGTAATAGGTAGTTGAATTGCGACGATTGTATGGAGTGCCCGGGGTATGGTCTCACTTCCAAACTGGGATCTTATTTTGTACAAAGTAAGTGATAAAAGATGTGATTTTGTACAAAATAAGTGATATAAGATCTAAGTTTTTACAAAATAATAAGTGAATATGCACAAAATAAGCTCCCGCTGGACGGTAGAACGTGGAAAGCTATTTCGAGGTGCTGTTTTGCGTGCTGTTTTAGTTCGTGAAGCGTTGTCTAGGATATTTTTGATCGAAGAGTCTTAACCAAGAAGTCAGTCAGTCTGAGTGGTGCCTATTAGCTAAATGGTTTTATAAATTTTGTTACTAACTTACTGAAATAAAATAAACAGTTTATCATTGAGATTTTATTTCCTTATAGGTACTAAAATAGCTCCCCTACAAAAAGTATAGTTTTAGTAAATCTAAATGAAGTCTGCTTTCAGTAAAATTTTCCTATTGTCAATATTTAAGTTATTTTCCCTTTGTGTGGCAAAGTTTTGGTACAGTCACGAGCAATAATATGTATACACTTTAGAACTATGTCACATTCCATCAATATATCTCAGTGTGATAATGTTATACCTAGGTTATGCAAAACTTAGTGTGAGTTGCACCAAAACGCTGTCAAAGTTAAAGTTATCGTCAAATGATAATGCTACCTATTGGTCATGTCAAACTTGTCTAAGGACATCATGCTGGCTGGCAACCTCTTTTTTTAGCTAACTTATGCTTAACCAGTACTATAACAAGCTTGTTATTGTTAAAGTAAGATGGTGCAACTCAGCCTTAATGTAATAAAGTTCGATGGTGTGTACTCTTATTGCTCGTGACTGTACACCCTGACTAAGTTTGAAAACATGTCAGCGGAAACAGGGACGCTGGATTAGCAAGAGGATCTAATAGAGTTCTCAGAGCGTCACAGAGAACAAGGAGATCCAGCTGGACCAAAGAAGGACGCAGTTTGTTGAAACAGCTATGGGTGGAATGCGCCAATATTAAAGCGATTCCCTGACCGAAAGTGGCGCCCTCAGAGGTTTTTATTTAATAAGTTGTTAATAGTAAAGGATTATGATAAAACTTTTCGTGGAGTTTTTAGGGCTCATAGTCTAGTATTTTTTGAAGTTATCACTTCATTCCCTTGCAGTCATTTGAAGAAGTAGATAGTAATTGAAAACGGCCGTTTTAGCAGTTTTGCTATCTACTTCTACCAGTGACTATGAGGGAGTTTAATGATCCGTCTAAAAATATTAAACTATAGGACCTAAAAATTCCATGAGAAGTTTTTATTAAAATTGTGTATTAGACTTACAATATTAAATAAACTTCGTGGCGCGCGCCGGCGCCACTTTCGGTCAGGAAAGCGCCTTAAATGAACATCACATCTACGCTCGTTGGGAATAAACGGAGATATGATTTCCACGATATCTTTGACTACGGTTTTACTGAGGCGGAACACTTTTATAAACTCTGTGTCCGGTAAAACAACCATAGGTTCGATATTCCGTCTCAGTAAAGCTCGCGTTCGACAGCGTTTTAGCTTCTCGTACTCGTACCGACGCTGTTCCTCCCTGTATGCCAATTCTAAATACCTCCCATCTTAAAATGTGATGCAGCATTGTTGTTTCATATCACTTTTATCTGCAGAATGTAAGAGAAAAGGTATGGCTGCACAATTGCTTCTCGATGGCCAATTTGACGATGCCAACGCTATCGGCACAAACGTCAAATAAGAGTAGAATACACATTTATGTCGCCATGCTGGTGCTATCGCGACGCCATTGGTTAATAGAATCCCGAATTGTATCAATAGCGGCTGGGTAGCCGCCATGTAGCCGCTATTCAACTCTCATAACAGGAGCAGAATACCAAAAGTGACATTTTAGGCTATTGCCATGCTGACGACGTGCAATTGGACTACATTACATTTAGCGGAATCGAGGCCCGGCTTATTTCATATTTTTTTTTTAAATAGGTACCTAATGAAAACCTATTCTCATAAGTCTCATAACAATAATATAAATGTGAAAGTTTGTTGGATGTTTAGATGTTTGGATGTTTGTTCCTCAATCACGCAAAACCTACTAAACGGATTTGGCTAGAATTTGGTACACAGATAGTAGATAGCATAGATTAAAACATAGGCTACTTTTTATCCCGATATTTTCACGGGAACGGGAACCACGCGGGTGAAACCGCGGGCGGCCGCTAGTGCTAAATATTTTGATAGGTCTGTAATTTTATTTCTCAAAATTCCACTTATTTATTTCTCGTATTCTTCGTAGGTAATGTGTTCGTAAGGTTCGTAGCCCGTAGTTCGCAAAAAATGCAAGCTAAAGAAAACATTTTTGGAATATTGTAATGAGCGAAACTTACCAAAATAGTGTAATACCAAGCTTTTCAGCTCGGCTTGTTGTTTACGATATGGTTACAATACTACGAAATCACGAAAAAAATAATACTTACTACTTACAGCTTTCAAGATTTTGTGTTTCAATAAAATTCAAGGCAACAGAAGAAGAAAATGTTAGTTTTTCTTTCAATTCAAGTACCTAGGTACTTATTCAATAATTTATAAATTTAATTTAAAATTGTAACTATGAAATATTATTATGATTCATTCATACCTATATAAACTTTTTGTTAAAGATTTTGATCTTAAAATTGGTTCGAATACCAATACAAGTGGTTCGAAAAAATTTCTACAGCCAAAATAGTAATTAAGAAAAAATATGTTTTTCACCTCTCCAGCACGAAAAGGGTGCTTTTGGCGCGTAAAAACTCGCAGCAAAATCGACTTTTGCTGCGAGCATGAGGCAAAGTACTTTTTACCAAAAACTCGCAGCAAAATCGACTTTTGCTGCGAGCGTGAGGCAAAGTGCTTTTTTAATTTCTAACACCTTTTCTCGCTGGTAGAGGTGAAAAGTTGTATGTTTAATACGAGAGCAAATTTTTTGATGTCTCGTGCCTTTAAATCACTCACTGTGCTCAGTAGTCTATATTAGAATCACTCGCTACGCTCGTGATTCAATTCTAGACTACTTCGCTAGTTCGTGATTTAAAAGTCAGCACTCGCAGCAAAAAATGACTTTGCTCTCTTGTATAACAAATAACTATTTTTCTTTAAATCAGCCATTTCAATTAAGTAGATATTTTTCACAAGAGGTTGAGATACTAGGTATAAACTGTGAGATAACCTAATTAAGGGTCCATAAATAGGATAACATGGTTTGCGCGGGCCATATTTTTATATGGAAAACCTAAAGTTGTAAGCACAAAAAAAAAACATACGACAAGCTAAAGAGGTTATCTACCCAACTAACAATTTTACGTCGTACAATGGTCGTACAAACGTTATCTTATTACCACTGGTCACAAAAGATAGGTCACACTTACGTTATAATAACGTTTACTCAACGCGAAAAGGGCCCCATTTATACGACCTACATTGTAGTTTAATGGTCATACAAAAGTCACAAGATTACCACTTTCATCGTACAGTAGTCGCATCAAAACTTTACAAAAACCCTTTCGTTATATTGTGGTCAATGGTCATACAGATGTCTTTTAATGGCGCAAACGTTGTACATGAGTCAAGTAACAACACTTGTAAGACTGATTTTTAATGTTTGTCAGTGACTCGTGTTTGTGGTTATGTTTCGAGATCTGAGTGCAAAATAAATCTATTACAAGGAAATGGAAAGTGAGTATTACATAACTTTCATATCTTGCTAACTGTGTCTGTCTCTTATACCGTTTAGTTCGTCTGGGAATTAAAGTTTTATGATTATATACCTATGTAAATACAATTCATATTTTCATGCCCCTTCGTATTTTTGCGTTTGAAACATATTTTTTTATTAATAAAATTTTGTTTTTTTATTTAAATGTCAGCCATGTTAATTTTGTCGCACACTAATCTCTATATGACGTTTTAAAAACAAAAAGTCATTTTAAGGTTATTTGAAGACTAAGTTAGGCCGCCATTTTTGTTAAACGTCGTTTAAAAGTCGAAACTTGACTCCAATACGACTACAAGTCGTACAGACGTTTTGCCTAAAACTTTAATATAACGTCGTATAGTTTAAGTCGTCCGACGTTACTATGACCAGTTTATTACGACATATTAGTCGCACGACTAAAAAGTTAGATTTAAGACGTCTATATGACCTAGCAGTCATCTCATTACTATTGTAGGACTGCTATCCGACTTAAAGTCGTACAAGTCAGAACTTATATGACGTTTTTGCTTGTTGGGTAGTTGCTACAAGTATTAGTTTGCGTATAAACCTCACATATGATTGTAAAAAAATCTGAATATCATCAAAAGCGCTTGTCGCGGGCCATAATTTTGGCGTAAATAATAGCGGAAACGGATTAAATTCTACATCAAAATATACTTTAACGAACTGTGCAGTTACTCCAATAATTTTTTTCAAGAAAGATACATACATTGTCGAAATTACGTTCGGAATTCCGTTACGTGATTACGTCTGTGTGTGGCCGGCCTAACTTTACAATGCGATTATTTTAACTTTGCTTTAGTTTTCGTAGTCTGTTCGTAGTCCGTTATTCGCAAAAAAATAGGTAGTGTAAAATCAAGATTATCAGCACTTGTACTATTAATTATTTATTCTGTGGCTCAGCTTTTAGCGAAAAACTAGGGGGTCTAAAAAGGCAAAATTGCATTACCTACATTCATCATCATCATCATCATATCAGCCGCAAGACACCCACTGCTGGGTATAGGCCTCCCCTAAGGATCTCCACGACGATCGGTCCTGCGCTGCCCGCATCCAGTGGCTTCTCGCGACCTTCACCCTCACGTCGGTCCACCTTGTCGGGGGCCTACCCACGGAGCGTCGTCTGGTGCGCGGTCGCCATTCCCTACCTACCTACATTACTTGCCATCAACGAACTAACTTACAATGATTTTTAATTTCTTTCTTACAATTTATCAACTAGGTAAGTACCTACCACTTAAAGAGATTAGAAAGGAAATATTGAAAAAACAGTCTCCACAGAATATATTCTTCTCTTCTCGTCATTAAAACTTCAAAATTGATAATTTTATTTTTAAATAACGTTCTCTTTTGTTTGTTTTGATATTGTGTATCCGGTAGCGAAGATAACACAGTTTGGTGTTAATTATGTACGCGCATCGAAGGAAGAACGCTTACGCAGCAGCCACACTCTATTGTCGTGCGCCGATGCATCGAGGTCAACTGGCCACGAGTTGCCGACGCTGCATTTCTGTCAATACCAATAATTTACTTATTTTATATCACTTTGTATTCTTGCATCGAATCGGTCACTAGGCTAATTAGATTTAAATACTTTCATGTAATTTTTATGTTTCAATAATTAAACTTATAAAAAGTTTTTGGTTTTTTTTCGATCCTCCGGCTGTAGCTAACGTAATTGGCGCAGTCGGTAGGATCCTCGCGGGCCGGTTCGCGAGAGTTAGGATATCTATCTATCGAATCCGCGATCGCGTGTCGCCCGGGCGGCTTCCTAGGCCCGAGCCCGAGGATCCCGAATCTACGGACCTGCTGCAGACCAGAGGAGAATCTAGACATCGATTCCAGAGGGAAAACCAGAGATGCTGTATATGTAAGTACACTTGAATTATTCTCGTGTTGCTTTCCTTTAGTCCTTAATTCCTTATTTTTTAAAGTGTCAAGATTTTTCACCTAAATAGTGAGAAAGTTCGGCGTCCTGTATCGCAACAGGGTCGCCGTCGAGTTAGATTAGATCGTAATAGAGATTTAGACTATCTAGATTTATTTATGGACACGCCATTAATTCCAGCTCCTAGTGTTGCAAGTGAAATTAGTCCTAAAAAAATGGATACGGATATAATTTTTAAGGCTCTCCGCCTTGTTCCGGAGTTCGATGGGAACCCGAACATATTAACAAGATTCATTAATATTTGTGACCGAATAGTAGCTGAATATGTAAGGGAAGGCCCAGAGTTTGCCTTCAGTAACGTTTGTTTGTTGAATGGAATATTAAATAAAATTTCGGGTAATGCTGCTTCAACCTTAAATTCTAACGGTATCCCGGATCACTGGTCAGGAATAAGGACTGCATTAATTAATAACTTCTCTGACCAGCGCGACAAAACTGCTCTTTACAGTGACTTATCATTAGCAACCCAAGGCAATAAGTCTCCTCAAGACTTTTACGAGCATTGTCAGACATTGTTCAGTACTATAATGACGTATATCATGCTACATGAGACAGTTAGTACAACCGTAGACGCAAAACGCGCTCTTTATAGGAAAGTAGCCATGCAGGCCTTCGTACGCGGATTAAATGAACCCTTAGGGTCGCGCATTCGGTGCATGCGCCCTCCCACTATCGAAAAAGCCCTCGAATATGTTCAAGAGGAATTAAATGTAATTTATCTACAGAATCGTGGAGATGCTCCTAAAACCCAGCATAATCCTAAGGTACCTACCCCATCTGTGTTGCCACCACCTCCACAGCCAAGACCTCAGTTTATGCAGGCACCCATGTGGCCAGCACCTGCAGGTCAGCGTGGTTACCAACTACCTCCTCAGGCTTTTAAGTTTCATAACCAGCCCGTACAGTATCAGCAGCGTATGGGCCCGACGCGTACCCAACAAATGTTTCGAGCAGCACCCCCTAACTATAATCCCCATAGTAACGTTTTCCGTTTACCTAATAGGAATAATCCTCAGTACAATGCAAACCCAAGACCTATGAGCGGAGTCCAAGCCTTTACGCCTAGACAATTACCCCACACTTTAATGACAGGACATGACTGGCGTAAGTCAGGAAATCCTCCCCCTACTAACTACTTCAAAACCCGTGAGATGAATCTTAACGAGTTCTATAATTATGACGGATCGTACTACCCCACAGAGTACTACGACGAGCCTGACTACCCTTATTATACAGGACCCTTGGACTATGACAATTACAGTGACTATACAACAGTTGACCAAACCGAAGCTATCACTGATGGTCCTGACATGACTGACTTAAGTGAACCACAACCGGGACCCAGTAATCCTAATCAGGATTTTTACAAGACTCCGTTTTCAAAGAAGCCAAAATAGAAATAAATCTTCAGACACAAAGACAACTACCCTACGTACAAATCCTTGACCCTCCTTTAAAACTACTCATTGACACAGGCGCTAACCAATCCTTTATCAGACCAAAAGCCGTTGAAAGATACTTTACTGACTATCCTCTCAACTATGACCCATTCGAAGTGACAAACGTACATGCTACGACTCGTAACGAGTATTCTATTACAATACCATGCTTCAACGAATTCAATGACACTGACTTTATAAAACTTTTTATCTACCAATTCCATGACTATTTTGACGGTTTAATAGGACTAGACCTCCTGACTAAGTGGGAATCCAAGATAGACTTGAAAGAAGGGAAACTTGTCACCCGATCGTCGTCCAACCCAATTAAGATGTACAACTCGCGTAACGTCAATCTCTATGAGGACATCATCCCAGCGCAATCCTCAAAGTTAGTCAGAATCCCCATAGACACCCAGGATGGAGAAGTTTATATCAGGCAACAAGTAATATGTAATTGCATTATACACGATTGTCTTACCACAGTAAATGATAACCGCAGCTATTTAGAGATTGAAAACCCAACACCAAATGATATTATTCTTTCACTTGACCAACCGGCTCACGCGGAACTATTTAATATAGATTTTAACCAACCTAGGACTCGTACTGACGAGGTAATTTCGCGACTGCGTACAGAACATCTAAATGCAGAAGAAAAGGCTAATCTTATAGCTCTTTGTTCCTTATACTCGGACGTTTTTTATGTAGAAGGTGAGCCCTTAACTTTTACCAATAAAATTAAACACCAGATAAGAACAACTGACGAGGTACCGGTCCATACAAAGAGTTACCGCTACCAATTCATACATAGACAAGAAGTTAGTGACCAAATAAATAAGATGCTGGAGCAGGGCATAATTAGACCATCTGATTCGGCTTGGAGCTCTCCAATCTGGGTTGTACCAAAAAAGATAGACGCATCAGGGAAACAAAAGTGGCGACTGGTTGTTGACTTCCGAAAACTGAATGAAAAGACGATTGACGATAAATACCCAATACCTAACATAAACGACGTACTTGACAAATTAGGTAAATGCCAATATTTTAGTACCCTAGACTTGGCAAGCGGCTTTTATCAGGTTGAAATGCACCCCCAGGACATCCCAAAAACAGGCTTTAATGTAGAGCACGGGCATTACGAATTCCTTCGTATGCCTATGGGCCTTAAGAACTCACCATCCACTTTCCAACGCGTGATGGATAACGTGTTGAGAGGCCTCCAGAATGAGATATGTCTGGTATACCTGGATGATATAGTAGTATTCAGTACCTCGCTCCAGGAGCACATCCTTAACCTGGAAAAGGTTTTTCAGAGACTCAGGGAGTCCAATTTCAAAATACAAATGGACAAGTCCGAATTTCTGAAGCTTGAAACGGCTTACCTTGGTCACATCATCGGCAAGGACGGTATTAAACCGAATCCTGATAAAATAACTGCCATTAAAAACTACCCTATTCCAAAATCCCAAAAAGAAATTAAACAGTTTTTAGGACTTCTCGGTTACTACCGCAAATTTATCCCAGATTTCGCCCATATCACGAAACCTATGACTCAGTGCCTAAAGAAAGGGAAGAAAATAACTTTTGATCCAGACTATGTAGAAAGCTTCAAGAAATGTAAAACTCTCCTCACAAACGACCCAATATTACAATACCCTGATTTTAATAAAGAATTCCTTTTAACTACCGACGCTTCGAACTTCGCTATTGGAGCAATTCTATCCCAAGGACCTATAGGATCCGATAAACCTATTTGTTATGCTTCGCGCACTCTTAACGATAGCGAACAGAAATACTGTACAATCGAAAAAGAGCTTCTTGCTATAGTCTGGGCTACTAAATACTTTCAACCATACCTGTTTGGAAGGAAGTTCAAGGTACTGACTGACCACAAACCCCTGCAGTGGATGATGAATTTGAAGGAACCAAATTCTCGTCTCAACAGGTGGCGACTGAAACTAAGCGAATACGACTTTACGGTGATGTATAAGAAGGGAAAAGCTAATACGAATGCCGACGCCCTATCCCGTATTGAAATCCACAACGAGGAAATAGAGTCCGTTATAGAAAGCCTTAAGGAACTTAGTTCACTCATAGCGAATCCATCTGAAAGTATAGCTCCGAACCCCGATCAACGGTCATCCACTGAAACAGCTCATACCAGCAATGAACATCCCATCTTAGAAATACCCATTGTAAATGAACCACTAAATAAATTTAATCGGCAAATATTCTTCACAGTTGTAGGAGATATAAAACGTAGGCCTGTAGTAACTAAACCTTTTGACACCCACACGCGAATTGCAGTACAGCTATCTGAAAATAACCTAGAGGAAGACGTAGTTAACGCTGTAAAGGAATATGTCAATCCAAAGGTTAAAACTGCCATTATGATAATGCCAACCCTTGCTATGTACTCTATAATTCCTATACTCCAAGATAAATTTAGAAGTTCAGCCATGAACCTTGTTCTTGCCAAAACAGAGCTAGAAAATGTCAAGGAATATTTGCGCCAGCAAGATATAATTCGGTTGTACCACGAAGGTAAAACAAACCATCGTGGAATAACAGAAAGTTATCTAGCCCTTTCTCGCAAATATTATTGGCCTAAGATGAAGGATCACATCTCAAAATTTATCAATGAGTGTACCATATGCGGTCAGGGTAAATACGATCGTAATCCCGTTCGACCCCAGTTCAATGTAGTACCTCCCGCGACTAAACCATTTGAAATAATTCATATGGACCTGTTCACAGTCCAAAACGAAAAATATGTTACATTTATAGATGTATTTACTAAATATGGTCAGGCATATCATTTACGTGACGGTACCGCAGTAAGTATTCTACACGCATTGTTAGTTTATTGTACACACCACGGGGTACCACTTACCATAGTTACCGACAACGGTACAGAATTCACGAACCAACTCTTTGCCGAATTTGTAAGATTATATCAAATAAACCATCACAGGATACTAGCACATTCCCCTAACGACAATGGTAACGTAGAACGCTTCCATTCCACCCTACTTGAGCATCTCCGTATACTGAAACTACAAAAGAAGGATGAACCTATGATTAATCTAATGCCCTATGCTATTATAGCTTATAATAGTTCTATTCACAGTTTCACAAAATGTCGACCATTCGACCTGTTAACTGGACATTTAAATCCTAGAGATCCTATTTCTATCGACCTGACGCAACATTTATTACAGCAATACGTCCAAAACCATAGGGAACAGATAAATAAAGTTTATGAAATCATCAACGACACGGCCATTGCCGACCGCACTGCTCTAATTAATAACCGCAATAAAGATAGGGAACCTGAAATAGTATTTACCTTCACAACAGATATTATTTATTAAAAATCCAGCTGCTAGCCGACAAAAAACTGCTCCTCGTTTTACCCAAGATACAGTACTAGCAGATTTACCAATTCATATCTACACGTCAAAGAAACGTGGCCTTAAAGCTAAGTCACGATTAAAACGAGTTCCTCATACAGCTAAATTGTTATAGAATAATCCTGACACTGACCAGCCTAATGACGCGCGCTCAAGAGATAAAACTTGAGAGCTTAGCCGAAGGACCAGGACTACTACCTTACAGACTTGGGACAGCGTGACTAACTGAACAGTACCACACATTCATACAGTACATACGACTGGACGATTTAGAAACTAACATTAACTTAGTACAGGATCAATTACAGACTTACCGTTCCCGACTTCCTAACGACACTTACCTTTTATACGAACTACAAATAGAATATCTCTCTAATAAAATTAATAATGCACTAACCCAGTTGAATTCCCTTGAACCTGACAGTCGCGTTAAGAGAGGGCTCATAGATGGCCTAGGATCTATAGTTAAGAGCATTACCGGTAATTTAGATCATTCTGACGCTATACGGTATAGCACAATTATTAAAGAATTACAAAGTAATCAAAATAAAATTGTATCCGAATCCAATAGCCAAACTAGTCTTAATAAAGAATGGATTAATAAATACCACACAATTCTCAATAAAATAGTTGAAAATCAAAGTAAAATCAATTCCACTTTAGAGTTGTTATTAGAGAAAGATGCTTATAGAGAAAGTAGTTTAATAAAATACGCTAAGTTTGCTCAACTATTAGATATCCTCTGTGAAAATATAGAAGACATTGTAGTAGAATTGATGAGAGTAGAAAATATGTTAGCTTTTATTCGAGTAGGGACTACGCACCATTCCATGATTACTGTAGATGTACTAAAAACTATGCTAAATAAATTTGATACCTTATATAGTAAGGAGCAAGTCCTAAACGTCGATTATAGAGATTACTATGACGTCATTAAGTCAGGTTACTATTACATAGGGAAACAGGTAGTAATAGTTTTCAAATTCCCCATAGTTTCTAAAAATGAATTTGATTTCTATAAATTATCCCTTGTTCCTAATAAAGACCAACAAATCCTTATACCACCATTTCCCTTCCTTGCAACAAACGAGAAATCATTCGTGTACATGGAGGCTGAATGCCCGAAGTTGAGTTCCTGGTACCTCTGCGAACGAAAGATAAGTACTCAGCTTCGCACTCAACCAGACTGCATACAGAACCTGATCACGTCACAAGCCCTCGGTGAATCCTGCCATTTTACCTCAGTCTCCCTAACCAAGGAAGCCCTAGAAAAACTGGACGATCAGCACTACGTAATATCGTTCCCGTATTCGACCAGGGTGAGATCGACATGCGGCAGTCAAGACACTACGTTTCTACAGGGAAGTTATTTAATCACTATTCCTCTTAAATGCTACCTGCAAACTGCTGAGTTCACCATCATCAACGAGAACGACGAGATCAAGGGCCACCCTCTGAAACTTATGAAAATCCCCTACAGCAAAGTGGGTATCGATAAGCCACATCATCTCAGGTTGAACACCATCGACCTAGAAGGACTACACAGCATCCAGAACGAGATTATGATGGAGCCACCTCTACAACTGGAACGACTACAAGATGAAACGCTGTATCACACGACTATCCCGTTTTACGGTCTGATACTTTTAGGTGTCATTGTTCTCATCGCAGCCCTTGTAACCCGACGCTATAAAACCTGGAAATCTAAGGAACCAGCTGAACACCCTCCGAACTTAACCACCAAGGAACATACTTACGCAGATCCCGAAGACATCAGGATGATGAAAATGGATAAAACCACTCCAGCGACATTTTCCCTAAAAGTCCTAAAATAGTCGCTGTTCTCGGGGTGGAGGAATTATGTACGCGCATCGAAGGAAGAACGCTTACGCAGCAGCCACACTCTATTGTCGTGCGCCGATGCATCGAGGTCAACTGGCCACGAGTTGCCGACGCTGCATTTCCGTCAATACCAATAATTTACTTATTTTATATCACTTTGTATTCTTGCATCGAATCGGTCACTAGGCTAATTAGGTAGATTTAAATACTTTCATGTAATTTTTATGTTTCAATAATTAAACTTATAAAAAGTTTTTGGTTTTTTTTCGATCCTCCGGCTGAAGCTAACGTAATTTGTTTATTTGAATTATTCCTGTTTTTGTTTTTATTATCAACAACAACTCAACGCAACTTAGGTAGGTAGGTACCTACCTACTTATTATTGAAATTTATAATGACAAATTAAACATTTTCAGCATATAAAAGAGAGAACAAAAGAATTCGATGTCAATGAGGGCTTTTGAAAAAGACATTTAAAAAATTGTTTAAAAAACAAAAAAACCGACGTCAAAAAACCTGCCCCTAAAAAGCAAGAAATAATATTCAAGTTATAAGATACAATACGCTTACGCATTATCATTGTTATTTAATAACACGTCTATTGAAGTCGTGTGGGGCTGGAGTACAACTTTCTTTTTTTATTCTAAAAGCCCAAAGGAATGAAAACGACCTTCCGTTTCTTTCTTCTTCTTATTTTAGTTTGGCAATCTACTCTCCTCTTTAGGGAGTAATTTTTGCCAGTGTTAAGTGTTGAATAGTTCAGTGGGAGATTGTTTCAGTTTACATTAAAATGCGGGTGCATCGCATTCCAATGCTACTTGGAGCATTTGGCACCAAGTATATCAAGACAGTTTCCTCGGTATGGTCAGCCGAGGTAGCCACCACTACAGTAAAAGTCTCAGCTTCACACAACCAAAATCGCGCCTAATTCAATTATCCCAAATATTGTTCAGTTGCGTAGACACTTGTACCACAAAACTGACACAATATCCACTATGAATCAATTTGCGCATACCTAATTAAAATAGTCTCCAAACCGAACCCGACAAAATGGCGCCAAAAACACCTTCCGTTTATTTTTCAAAACCAATTTTGACACTTCACGTGACCATCAACGCCATCGGGTGAATCTCGCTGTTTCTTACTTCCTGTGTCGTTGCCGTCACTCGATTTTTTTTTAAATCCAACGCATCACAAGGAATATATCAAAAATATACAAATTAATACAATTTATTATTTGTACTCTAATGTAAAAAAAGGCATATTTTTTATTTATTCCTTGTGGTGCATTGGATTTTTAAAAATTTTTCGATCGACGGCAATGACACAGGAAGTAAGAAACAGCGAGATTCACCATCTAGGGAGGCAAATAGTTACTATTTTTTTTAATGTTACCACAGAATATATAAGTGATGTGATCACTTTGAAAAGCCCTCAATCAATCAATAGGTACACAACTAGAAAACATGTTTTCTTGTACTTATTCCTCGATTATTATACCTGGGGCCCTATTTTTGAATCACTCGGCTGGCGTCGAGCGCTCGTTTCTACTGATTTTCGTTCGACATCTCATTGTTTTGAGTCATATGTCGAACGAAAATCACTCGAAAAGAGCGCTCGACGCCTGCCGAGCGATTCAAAAATAGGGCCCCTGGTATTTGAGTACTTAGGTAAGGAACCTACCTACTTGAAACAACCCTTTCAAGGAGTCTTTTTCTACATCGAAATCCGATGTAGGTAGCTACCTACAGTCACCTCTAATAAAAAGAACTTCACTTTGTTGTAGTTGTTATTTGTCATTGATATCTGTTCAAAAATTAATAGCTTCTAAAGTGACAAAGTCCTAAACAGTATTGGACTGATTTTGGAACCGACATCATTTTGGCCATGTTTTTGGCAGTCTTTTGACAATACGACTTAAATCTATCTACCTGGGGGGTTATTATGTAATTTCGTTGCAATCAACTCTGACAGAAATCGCAGTTACATTGCTGCTGTAGTTAAGAACCAATGTGACAACTATCTTACTTAAAGCAGCAAATGTACCTGCGCTTTCAATCAATTTCACTCAAGAATTGTTAGCAACAGCCTTGCCTATGTAATATTTCATTCACCAGCCAATTGCATGATCGCCAACCTAGGTAGGCCATTAATTCCTACCTACAATACAATACAAGTAGGTACCTAGCCTAGGTAGTAAGTCGTACTTTCTCATACAAGTCGGCTAATTGTTGCATAGATAGACATTCCGGGAACAGAAATATGATCTGTGCGTTACTTAGGTGATGAAAAAAATATAAGCGAGCAATGTCATGCCATGCAAGAATATTAATAAGAAGTAGTACCTAAGTACTTATATATGTACTACATGCCTATCTAATTTGATTTAACTATTCAAATAATGACAGACGACGGAAGCAAACAATTAATTAAACGAAGGTCAGATAATAAGCATATAATAATAAAAACACATGATCAAAAACGAAAGGTGCCGGTATATTACTTCTAAGATCCATTGGAGCGAGCGATTTCATAAAATGTGGCCATGACTTGCTCAAAAATATGAAATGAATTTTTAGATTATTGATTCCGTAAAGGCAAGCGCGGCTATACAATTTTTATATACGGCCGGGTCTCCTGCGCCGTGTTTTTGTGTTTTCAAACATCAAAACAATGTTTTCTCAACATGTTTGGGGCGTGGCCTATGAGTTTTATTTTGCAAAAACACAAAACATGTTTGCCGCGACGAACGGAAAACATCCCCCGCTCTCGCCTGCGGGGAGGGGAAGTAACTCATTTTGTGTTAGCGCTCACTAGATGCAGACGTCTCGCCTGCGTTCGTGTGCCACTGTGTGATTCGTGTAATTGTAGTGATGGAGTGGAATAAGGAGAGTACTTTATTTTTATTTGAGTTACTCAGAGAAAGACCGCTACTTTGGGATGTTACGGTGGCAAAGTATAAGGTAGCCATTACACGGTAGGTTTTACGGGCTGTGACTGACGACGTCTTCTTCGTCGGAACTCATTTTCGAAACTGAGCCGTGATTGGTCGAAAATTTTCTAACAAAACATGTTTTCAAAACAAAACCTAGGCGCAGCGGACGTGCGGTTTTGAAAACAATGTTTTGAAAACAATGTTTTTTCAACATGTTTTGTTGAAAATTAAGCGCAGGAGACACGCCTTAAGGCCGGGTCTCCTGCGCCGTGTTTTTGTGTTTTGGCCGGGTCTCCTGCGCCGTGTTTTTGTGTTTTCAAACATCAAAACAATGTTTTCTCAACATGTTTGGGGCGTGGCCTATGAGTTTTGTTTTGCAAAAACACAAAACATGTTTGCCGCGACGAACGGAAAACATCCCCCGCTCTCGCCTGCGGGGAGGGGAAGTAACTCATTTTGTGTTAGCGCTCACTAGATGCAGACGTCTCGCCTGCGTTCGTGTGCCACTGTGTGATTCGTGTAATTGTAGTGATGGAGTGGAATAAGGAGAGTACTTTATTTTTATTTGAGTTACTCAGAGAAAGACCGCTACTTTGGGATGTTACGGTGGCAAAGTATAAGGTAGCCATTACACGGTAGGTTTTACGGGCTGTGACTGACGACGACTTCTTCGTCGGAACTCATTTTCGAGACTGAGCCGTGATTGGCCGAAAATTTTCTAACAAAACATGTTTTCAAAACAAAACCTAGGCGCAGCGGACGTGCGGTTTTGAAAACAATGTTTTGAAAACAATGTTTTTTCAACATGTTTTGTTGAAAATTAAGCGCAGGAGACACGCCTTTTCAAACATCAAAACAATGTTTTCTCAACATGTTTGGGGCGTGGCCTATGAGTTTTGTTTTGCAAAAACACAAAACATGTTTGCCGCGACGAACGGAAAACATCCCCCGCTCTCGCCTGCGGGGAGGGGAAGTAACTCATTTTGTGTTAGCGCTCACTAGATGCAGACGTCTCGCCTGCGTTCGTGTGCCACTGTGTGATTCGTGTAATTGTAGTGATGGAGTGGAATAAGGAGAGTACTTTATTTTTATTTGAGTTACTCAGAGAAAGACCGCTACTTTGGGATGTTACGGTGGCAAAGTATAAGGTAGCCATTACACGGTAGGTTTTACGGGCTGTGACTGACGACGTCTTCTTCGTCGGAACTCATTTTCGAGACTGAGCCGTGATTGGCCGAAAATTTTCTAACAAAACATGTTTTCAAAACAAAACCTAGGCGCAGCGGACGTGCGGTTTTGAAAACAATGTTTTGAAAACAATGTTTTTTCAACATGTTTTGTTGAAAATTAAGCGCAGGAGACACGCCTTTAGGCCGGGTCTCCTGCGCCGTGTTTTTGTGTTTTCAAACATCAAAACAATGTTTTCTCAACATGTTTGGGGCGTGGCCTATGAGTTTTGTTTTGCAAAAACACAAAACATGTTTGCCGCGACGAACGGAAGGCCGGGTCTCCTGCGCCGTGTTTTTGTGTTTTCAAACATCAAAACAATGTTTTCTCAACATGTTTGGGGCGTGGCCTATGAGTTTTGTTTTGCAAAAACACAAAACATGTTTGCCGCGACGAACGGAAAACATCCCCCGCTCTCGCCTGCGGGGAGGGGAAGTAACTCATTTTGTGTTAGCGCTCACTAGATGCAGACGTCTCGCCTGCGTTCGTGTGCCACTGTGTGATTCGTGTAATTGTAGTGATGGAGTGGAATAAGGAGAGTACTTTATTTTTATTTGAGTTACTCAGAGAAAGACCGCTACTTTGGGATGTTACGGTGGCAAAGTATAAGGTAGCCATTACACGGTAGGTTTTACGGGCTGTGACTGACGACGTCTTCTTCGTCGGAACTCATTTTCGAGACTGAGCCGTGATTGGCCGAAAATTTTCTAACAAAACATGTTTTCAAAACAAAACCTAGGCGCAGCGGACGTGCGGTTTTGAAAACAATGTTTTGAAAACAATGTTTTTTCAACATGTTTTGTTGAAAATTAAGCGCAGGAGACACGCCTGAAAACATCATCCCCCGCCCCGCTCTCGCCTGCGGGGAGGGGAAGTAACTCATTTTGTGTTAGCGATCACTAGATGCAGACGTCTCGCCTGCGTTCGTGTGCCATTGTGTGATTCGTGTAATTGTAGTGATGGAGTGGAATAAGGAGAGTACTTTATTTTTAATTGAGTTACTCAGAGAAAGACCGCTACTTTGGGTGGCAAAGTATAAGGTAGCCATTACACGGTAGGTTTTGCTGTCAGTTTAACCACAGTCACGGGCTGTGACTGACGACGTCTTCTTCGTCGGAACTCATTTTCGAAACTGAGCCGTGATTGGTCGCAAATTTTCTAACAAAACATGTTTTCAAAACAAAACCTAGGCGCAGCGGACGTGCGGTTATGCTAAACATGTTTTGAAAATAATGTTTTTTCAACATGTTTTGTTGAAAATTAGCCGCAGGAGACCCGGCCGTAATACAAAAGCGCACACATAAATAAGTTTTATATCCATACGGTAACTACACATACGGGAAGTTACGCACACTACCGCAGTTTTACATAGAAAAACAGCCGTTCTCCTATCTAGCCTATGTATACGTAGTATAGAAAAAAACTTCAAAATAGTACGGCTTCACACACATTCTAGGCAGAATCAAAGGAATTTATAACGAGAAAGTATGAAACATGAAACGCAATAAAGTTCAGTTTCGTTTACTCAATAAAAACAGCTGTCTCGTTCTCGCAACCGAACGCTTTCGAGTTTTCCCGTTGAACTCAAAATACGCCAAATGACGTCGTGCCAGTGCCAGTGTTGTTTAGGCATGGGTCGTCGACGTTTTTATCGTCGACGAAACTAGACCGTTTAATTTCGTTCATCGACTAGTCGATCAACTAGTTGAAATCGTCGACTAGTCCACGGGTCAACCTAGGTTATTTGACTACCTAGATTAGACGTTAGACGTTGCAGAAAGTTTAGACGCGGTGTCTTTTAAATGTTACAGACAGGCCGAAAATGTTTGTTTGCTTAAAACATCATGTATGTAAAATCAAAACAACCAAATTTTCGAGGTAGGTAGGTGTATTGTACGTATTTCAGGCACTGCGCAGGAGTTAATTAAAACAATACTTATGAAACACTTGGAGTTTTATTTATCCAAAAGGTTATTACAAAATCCCGCGAGCACTGACTTGACACGTCCTTCAGACCTATAGTTACTTAATTAATTTTCTAGACGTCTGTAGCTGCATGCAGATACAACTGCCATTTTTAGGTTATGTTAAACGTCATGATAGTGACTCATGTAATTTAAAATGGTCTGTACTTGTGCGTTTCGTTACACACAACGCTATATAATACATCATACCCCTCTCAAAAAAACAAAAAAAAATTTTTTTTTTTTTTTAGTAAAAAATTTTTTTTTTTTTTTGCTAAACTAAAAGAACTACAATTTTAACATAATTACTTTAGTAGGTACAACATTTGCTAATGTTATTAAAAATAACATTGCACTAACTTAATTACTTATTTCCTATGAGAAAACACACAAAAAAAAAATCACTCCTGCAACTGCACACTCACACCTGCTTATTATCAGATTATTGAGATCGAACATGATAAGAAGTTCTTGTATAAACAGAGCCATTATCATCTTGAATATCATAAGATCTGAAATTATTATTTTTTACAATTGTTCCTTGTATCCAATGTTTCTTTTGAGGATCCTTTTTAAACCATACTTTTTGATTTAATACAAAGCTACTTCTTTCTTTAACATTCTTATTGTAATAAATTGTATTTCTATTTTTAGTCTTATTCATTTCAGTCTCTACATTACAATTTAACTTTGGTACTAGATGCTTATAACAAGAGGGTAACTTAGTTTTTAAATTTCTACTCATCATTAGCTGCGAAGGTGTGAAATATGTGCCTGATACTGGTGATGATCTATATTGTAGTAGGGAAATTCTAAAGTCTGTTTTATCTTCATTACACTTAATTAACATTTTTTTAGCTATCTGTACTCCACGTTCTGCCATGCCGTTTGACTGAGGATACCTTGGACTAGAGTATGTGAATTTAAAACCCCATTCATCGGCAAACTGTTTACATTGTCTAGAGTCAAACGGAATGTGATCTGCTACAATCTCGGATGGTATGCCAAAACATGTAAAAATATCTATTAGTGCATTAATTATGCTATTTGCAGATTTATTAGTAATTAATTTTATGTCTAACCATTTAGTAGTGTAGTCATAGATGATCAGATAACTTTTTCTTTTAAAGTCCATAATGTCTATTCCTATTTTTGAAAATGGTAACTTGGGTACATCATGTGACCAGTGCTGCCAACTAGTTTGAGCGAAAACGCGCTGTCAACGCTGTAAAAAAGCGCTAGATTGCGCTAAAATGGCATTTAAAAAAAAAGCGCCAGATTCCGCGCTAACCACACATGGTTTTACTATTTACTTGCTCTTTGTAAGAGCGTCGCCTACCCCCCCCCCCCTAGATGTTAAAAAAAAATTGAAGTAGGTGAAAGAAGAAAATGAGAATTATCTATTAGAATGCTTGGTGTACCATAAAAATACTAATTAAGTGTATAATTTTAATAGATTCACGAAGCATTTAACCAAATAAATGCAGCAGGCCAGCAGGTAAATACTTAATCTAGTAAAATCTAAAAAAGCGCTAGATTTAGCGCTAGGCGCTAAAACGCGCTGCGAGACAAAAAAAAGCGCTAGATCTGGCGCGAAACGCGCTAAGTTGGCAGCACTGCATGTGACAGTAAAGGTTCCTTAATATTGTTGTTTTGATAAGTTTGACATATAAAGCATTTTTTAACTAGTTGTTCTATGTGAGAATCAATATTTGGCCAATAATATAAAGTTCTAGCAACTTGTTTCATTTTTGTCATTCCTAAATGGCCTTCATGCATTTTATGTAAGATTTTTAATCTGAGAGACTGCGGAATTATTAGTCTATCATTCATAAACAAGAGTTGTTGATCAATTGTTATGTTCTCTCTGAATTTAAAGTAATGTTTCAGGTTATCAGGGATATTTTTGTTTGGCCAACCAATCTGTGTAAATTCAATTAATTTAGATAATTCTATGTCCTTAGATGTTTCACTTATTAGTTCTTGCTTTTGTTCATCTGTACATTGTAAATAGTTTGCCAGACCTATACAGTGTACTACTTCAAACATATAAGACTGGTCATCCTCATTTTCATCTAAGTATGAGCGAGATAGCAAATCCGCTATGTACATTAAACGACCTTTCAAATACTTAAATTCTATGTTATATTTTAACAATTTTAGTTTCAATCTCTGTAGTCGTGCTGAAGGAATTGCATGAATACCCTTTTTTAGAAGGCTTTCTAACGGTTTGTGATCATTAAGTATAGTACATGTTTTACCATAAATAAAATAGTGAAATTTTTTAGTTGCCCACACTACACTTAACAGTTCCTTTTCTATTTGTGAGAAATTCTTTTCTGCACTACTTAAACTTCTGGAGGCATAGCTAACCGGTTTTCCATTTTGCATTAGACAGCAACCTAATCCATCCTTACTCGCATCACATTGAATTGTGACTGGCAATGTGGAATTGAAGTTTTGCAATACTGGTGCTGTACTAATGCACTTTTTTATGTTAGTGAAAGCGTTTTCATGCACTTTCGTCCACAGCCAGGACACATCCTTTTTTAAGAGGGCATTTAATGGTGCTGTTAAGTCAGCTAGTTTATCAATAAAGTTTCTTAAATAGTTAATCATTCCCAAAAATATTTGAAGTTCTTTTTTGTTAATTGGACTTTTAATATTCATAATAGCTTTAACTCTGTCAGAATCAATTTTCATTCCCTCCTTAGAAAAGATGTGACCAAAATACTTTATTTCCGGTAGTTTATATTGGAATTTTCTTTTATTGAATTTAACATTATTTTCTTTTGCTCTTTCTAACACACATTTTAATATTCTATCATGTTCCATTTCATTTTCAGCACAAATTAATAAATCATCACAGTATATTACAACACCTGGGATGTCCCCAAACGTTTTTTCAGTGTATTTTTGAAAGATTTCTGATGCTACCGACAGACCAAATGGCAATCTGAGAAATTTATAACAACCGAAGGGAGTACTGAATGCACATAAGTTTGTTGATTTGTCTGTTAATTTTATATTGTAAAAACCATCTGACAAGTCAAGTACTGAAAATATTGATTTATTACTTAGTTTGTTTACTATTTCTTCTAAAGTTGGAATTAAGTGATATTCTCTTATTAAAACCTTATTCAATTCCTGAGGATCTAGACAAATTCTCAAATTGCCATCACTCTTCTCAATTATAACAAGATTACTTACAAATGATTTTTGATGTTCGACTTTCTCAATAATCTGATTTTCTTCCAAACTTTTTAACTTATCAGCAAGGCGGTCCATTAATGCATGAGGAACTCGTCGTGGTGGTTTCACCACAATCTGTGCATCTGGTTGAGTGTGCAGTTCCAGCGGTGTATGAAATTGTCCTACGCCCTGGAAAAGTTCAGGATATTGATTAATAATTACATTTTTATTTTGGATATTGACGCTGTTAATACAATTACTGCTTACATTGGCTAAATTAATATTATTCGAATTTAATAATTTTAGTTCTATTAATGAATTAAGACCCAATATTGGACAAACATTTTCTTTTATTATCAGAAATTCTGTAGGCACCTTACCCAATTCATCATTTAAATGAATTGTTAATATTACTTTACCTAATGGTTTTATTTTATTACCTCCAAATGCTTCTAATAAAACTTTTGTCTCAGACCACTTAGGGTTTTCATCATCGACAATTAATTTAAAATCTTTTAATGAGATTACATTGACTTGGGCCCCGGTGTCACATTTATATGTAACTCTTTTATTTTCAGTTCTTAATGTTCTTCGCCACTCATTTTTTGTGGAATTTCCAAGCGAGTGACACACTTTGACTAGTCACAAGTTATGTACATAGTTATAATCATCGGAATTTTCAGATTTCTCAACTGAATCTACTTTTTTATTTATACATCCTTTAGCAAAGTGATTAGGCTTATTACAAATAGAACAAAGTTTACCAAAAGCAGGACACTGCCGTGGGCCATGTTCTCTATTACATTTCTTACACTGATAACAATCTTTACTATATTTGTTAAAATTTTGGTTAGTTTTCTGAATTTTAAATGAATTGTTTGTGTTATACTTAGCTTTAGGGTTTTGGGTGGTAATGGCATCCACCTTCAAAAAATCTTCTTGCTTCTGAATAATTTTGATGTGTTCTTGTGATAGTTCGGCTGCTCTACATTGGTCTACTGCGGAATCCAAAGTTAAGTTTCGATTTTCTAGAAGTTTCCGTTGTAAGTTCCTGTCCCGAATGCCCATGACAATTCTATCTCTTAACATTCTGTTTTCTTGTTCTTCATAGTTGCAACTTTTTACTAATTTTCTTATTTCAGAATAGAAACTATCAAAAGATTCCCCATCTTCTTGATTTCTACTATTAAAATTAAATGTGTTTATGATCACGTTTTGCTTTGGTTCAAAGTAGTTATCAAATTCTTTTAACAAATCTTCATATTTAGGTGTTTCATCTGACTTCTTTAGAATGTTAAAATTTATATTTTGTCCCTCCTCACCAATACAATTCAGTAAGATGGCAGACTTCCTTTTTTCCGAGACTTTTTCCAAACCCGATGCCAATATGAACACAGTTATTTGCTGTTTAAAATTTCTCCATTTTGTTAACATGTCACCTACGGTGTCCCATTGGAGCTGTTGGGGCATCTTATATTCGAAAGGAGTGCCCATGTCTTCTAATTCTTCCACTTGTTCGGTTTGTGTTAACTTTGTTACAACGTCCCTGTTTTCTTCAGTTTTGCTCATGTCAAATTGGTTCGTGAAGCGGCTGCGCCATGTATTGTACGTATTTCAGGCACTGTGCAGGAGTTAATTAAAACAATACTTATGAAACACTTGGAGTTTTATTTATCCAAAAGGTTATTACAAAATCCCGCGAGCACTGACTTGACACGTCCTTCAGACCTATAGTTACTTAATTAATTTTCTAGACGTCTGTAGCTGCATGCAGATACAACTGCCATTTTTAGGTTATGTTAAACGTCATGATAGTGACTCATGTAATTTAAAATGGTCTGTACTTGTGCGTTTCGTTACACACAACGCTATATAATACAGTTATGTATGTATAATACAGTATGTTTAATAAAATTTAGTAATTTTTACTTTCTGTCTATGAAATAAAATTAATGAAAATACGATGACAATTATTTCTTAATAAAAAATAATTGTATCTTTGACATTATAGTCAGTCATTTGGTCTACAGTACTAGGCACGTATCTTGAAATTTTTTCGACGGAGTGAGGATCGCGCATTTGCTCTTGTGAGCGACCAATAGCGCGCGCCCCTCTCCCGCCGCCCGCGCCCCTCACCGCTACGCATACCCAAAATACGCGTTTCGCGCAATCCCCACCCGATTTCAAGTTATATGCCTCGTACTGTACAAAGTAAAAAAAAACTATTTTAATAATATATAATATAAAATAAGAATAAGAAATAAATAAGTATGAAACTTATATTACAAAAGAATCATGGGTTCAACTTAACAAGTAACCAGTTAGGTGAATTCTCTTGCACGCAATTGTACTCCGACGCCGCCCCCGTACACTTATACTATTATGTATTCGGTGCCCGTACCTCATCGCAAAGTTTTCTGCGCGCGTAGGTGACGCTAAGAAGCGACATCGTTCATGCAACAATGTGCAAGCAAAAGTGTCCAACCGTCCAGTCCAACGCATTCTCTCTCTTTCGCGCTCGCGAAATAACCCTATCGGCATCCTAGTCTACTACGTTTCATTCAACTAAGAGTCAACGACCATCGTCGGCCGAACGAAGTTTAGTAATAAACGACAAAATTTTAGCGTCGAAGTCTCTTTGTGCGTTGATACGAACAGAGACTACTCGTTTAGCCGTCTACGAATTCGACTAGTCGATCGGCGAAGGATACACCGTCTATCCGTTGATTGTACGTCGACCGGTTGATTGAACTAGTCCGGCGGGCTGATTATCTAATTAGAAACCACCTAGCGACCGGTTGCAGTTCATAGATGATAGTGATCCATTGCTACTTCTTTTTGGATTAAAAAAAACATACCAAAGAAAAGTAGCAATGTATGTGGAATGAAACCGGTCGCTAAATAGTTTCTTTTTAGATAATCAGGGTGCGTCTATTCAACGCTCATCTCTAATAGCTTTTAAGTTGATATATGATTCATTCTACAAAGAAAATTAGTTTCTTAGATGTTATAATGATTATTTCGTCTAATAGAAAGCAGATTGTAAAGAATTTCATTATTTTAAACAAAATATAGGGGTGTTCGAGTACTGGATTAAAAAATTGAGAAATAATTAGTTAATGAACCAGGTGTTCATTCATAGGATCTAACGTATTTTTTGGTTTAGGCTTATTTTGTGTCTTACTTTTAAAGGAGTTTGTTCATATTTAGGGGATAGCTATAGTAAATCATTGTCAATCTTTGGACCAGTCTTCGAACTAGGGTTTTCATTCATTAGTTTTTAAAATTTTAAGATTCTTCTATAGTAAATGCCTAGTTCATTTACTGATTATTAAAAAACTAGTAAATGAACTATACATTTCTTAATTGTTACATTAATTATTTTTTTGTTTTTAATTTTAGACCACTTCTAAAACAATTAGAATAACATAGCTGATGTGAACTATAAAGCAATATGGTGGTAAATACTTAGGTCTAATTTTTTTAATATTGGCTGTCCTAAGTTAAATAAACTCTTCGACCTGACTCTTCAACTCATGAAACAGAGACATGAAGTGAGGATACAGGTCATACAGAGCCCCAGGAGCATCCGGACGATTCCAAAAAGGAAAATAGGCAAGCCTCAAGAGAGGCATATGCCAGTGGGTTGGGTATCGTGCGCCATTTAGAATTTAGGTTTCTTTTGAAATTTTATATGTTTTACCAGTTTGTTATGCTATAAAATATCGTGTACAGACATAAATTAAGGATTTCTGTTTACATCCACCTTATGGAACTAGTAGTTCATTTATCGGATTTCAAACATTCGTTAACTGGATTTGGGTGGGGTACTTTTGTGTAAAATTCGGATTATCTAAATAACTATAAACATTTCAGAAATACTGAAGATATTATATTGAACATTAATAAATTCTGAATAGTATGTAGTGCCATTATTATAGCAAAGTCATCCAGAAATAGGTATTCGTAATTTTTAAAGTTTCAAATTGCCTTAAGGGTTCACTCACTGGTGCACCTACCCTATATGAGATCTGAGTTAAATTTAAATCATTTTATATTATTTGTATTTTTAATAATTTTAATAATAATTATTATTAATCATAAAAATAATTATATATGACTTATATTAAGTTTGACCGTTGTCCGAATATAAGATCATATTTATTATATTTTCAGCCACCCTTTCAAAAACGGCCAAATTTAGATTTTTGACTAGTTTTTAGGGTTCCGTACCCAAAGGTTAAAAACGGGACCCTATTACTAAGACTCCGCTGTCCGTCTGTCTGTCTGTCTGTCTGTCATCAGGCTGTATCTCATGAACCGTGATAGCTAGACAATTGAAATTTTCACAGATGATGTATTTCTGTTGCCGCTATAACAATAAATACTAAAAACAGAATAAAATAAATATTTAAGGGGGGCTCCTTTACAACAAACGTGTTTTTGCTGTTTTCTGGTACGGAAACCTTCGTGCGCGAGTCCGACTCGCACTTGGCCGGTTTTTTGAATCCTGATTTTGAACAAGCTTTTATTAATTAACTAAAAAAATATATGAAAAAATATCACTTCAAATCATTCTTTGGTTAAGGTTTTATCACATAAATGCCAATGGATTGAGAAATCAGTAAGTATTTAAATAGTAAAAGTATTTAAAAATTTATTTCCCAGAACTTGCTCGTAACTAGAATTTGACACCAAAATGGTACAATGCGTGGCACAACAACGTAGGTCACTGGTCAGATCGTTACTGAGTGCAAACCATATGACTGCTTACTGCCATTTTTACAATTCTTAATCTATACATATAATAAATCTGTAGAAAAGTTGAGTCTGTACAAAGGAAATATTTTGAAAAAAAGTGATTGAAGTGTTTAATTATTACCAGTAGAACCCATTTATAACATTTTTTTAATTTTTGTGTGTTTGTCTGTATGTTGGTGCGCTAAAAATGTAAAAAGCGCTAACTTAATACTAAATAATGTTTACATACAAATATATGGTGTATCTTGCAAAATAATGAAATCTTTATTTCATCGCAATTGGTTCACTGAATCAAAAGTTAAACTAATTTAAATTTACGATGAATTTTTGTTGTAATAATATCTTCGGGAATTATACTGTTAGAAAAACCGACCAGCTGGTGTATCCACATCTGGCACAGAATAATGGTCAATGGCTAAAAGTAAACAAAAACGTGTGGAGTTTTGGGTCTATTGTAATTTCTCAGAAACAAAATGCACATGCATGCAGTAAAATCAAAGCCCGCTTTCTATTATATTATTTTTAAACACACACACTAACATATTATATAATTTAAAAAATAATTTTGATTATATTTATATAACTTAACTAATTCATCATCATCATCATCATCATATCAGCCGCACGACACCCACTGCTGGGTATAGGCCTCCCCTAAGGATCTCCACGACGATCGGTCCTGCGCTGTCCGCATCCAGTGGCTTCCCGCGACTTTCACCAGATCGTCGGTCCACTGTAACGGTTCAAAACTGAACATGCTATTTTATCTCAAATATTTTTCGTATTTTGTTTCATATTGAGCATAATATTATTTAACTATCGAACAATTTATTATAATAAAGAGTAGTTCAGCTTTTGAGTTAGCAATAATGTAGGAAGTTCTTTTAATCTTTCACGGCGCTAAAATTCAAATATTAGTCTCTGTGTAGGTAACGACGCTAATAGGCTTAAAATTTATTTATATTTATTATTGTTTATTTATCAAATTTTATTAGAGCCTCTCGAATATTATTATAATAATTTATTTTAGAAGATTACTTAAAAAAGGATTGAATTCGGTGTTAATTATTTCTGTAAGTTGTCAGTAGTGTCACACCACGTGATGTGTTTTAGCTAAAGTACGAAGAAAGATTGATACGAAGTTTCTTCGAAAGCGAGATTTTATGCTGCAGGTTTATAACTCAAATGAGGGTAGGCATTTAAAAAAATGTAAAAGTAGTCCGATGGGTGTTGCCAGTTAGGATTTTTAAAGTACCAACATTGTGATGCTAAATTGATCGGAAATTTTAGGTTTAATTGGACCGAATATTTAATGGAAAATGTTGTAATACGTATTTTAGCAAATTGATTCTAGAGGTTATGATATTTTGGGGAAGGCGAGATAAAAAGATTGAAAAAGGTTGGATTCAAATTGTAGCATATGGGAGGTTCAATTTGTTGTGAATATAAAATTCGTATTAATCAGAGTTCTATGATTATAGTACAATAATTTCATATGATTCTGGGTAAATATGCTGAATATTATTCAAAGTTGTTAGTTTTGTTAGAAATGATGTAAGGGGGAAAACTTGTTGATTTATTTATGATTGAAACGTTGTTTCATACAATTGTATGAATTACTTAAATCAAATGTAGCTGAAATGTCAGTATAGAGAAATATTTAGGTAACAGATTAATTTTAATTTGGTTACAAATTGAGTGGCATTGTGTGCTTGAGTATAGAGAATCTTGAACATAGGAGGTTATTGGTTAGTTGAATTGTACGTTGAAATTATTGATTAGTATAGGGATTCATTTTGTAAGATTAGTAACTTAAATATTATATTTATAAGTTGAGTAAGACAAAACTGAATTCTCCCCATTTTTGAAGGAGAAGGGAAAATTTTAGGAATAATTTATGTAAAGTAGGGAAATGAAGGTAGAAAAAAAAGATGCTTAGATCGTGTGGGGTGAGTTTCCTGCGGAGAGTGAATGATTCTGGGGGATTATAAAAGGCGAAGTTGGGGGGAAATCGCTCTCTTTACTTTCTCCGATCTCAGCGAAGCATCAAGTGGAACTCAGAAGAAGCCGTCGATACCCTCTGTAAGAAACTTCAATCAAGTAGTATTTTATTTTAACGCAAGAAACATCAAGAAGTCAGGAAGATAGTGTTTTTAATTGAGGTTTTGACGTATAGGTCCGCAACCGGGTGCGAGTCTTTTGCTTATATGCTTTAATTAGGGCTTATATGGTATAAGTAAGCTTGAAATTAAAGTATGTAGATTTTGCTTGCGAATTTTCATGAAGTAAAGTAAATTTCCCAATAGTTTCAAGAATTTTCATGGTTTAAGGTTGTTCGAAATTTGTTTAAGCAATCAGGGGGAAATAAAGGGGGGGTAGATTTCTCTTTAGTTTTGTGTCTTTATTGGGCGTTCGGTCAATCCTCAAAGGGGTAGGTAAAATAGCATTGCTCTGTGGCGTGCAATGCGGGTTTCTGTTGAAAGATACCTAGTTTAGTCACTTAAGGTTACCAAGCTAGCCAACTCGCTCATCAACCAACGGTCCGAACGGTGTGTGGATGTAATCCCGTTTGAACGTGGAGGATATGGCTTGGTAATGTTAATCCTCTTTGTAGGTGCCTATTTGTTCCATCCCAATCAAATATGGCCACGCCCAAGCTGTTAGGGGAGTTTAGGGAGTCATGCTTGCTCACGCTGTACAGGATCGGGGCGTCGGGGATGATGGTAAGCATCCCAAATATTGCATAGGAAATCGGAATTTAGTCGTTGGTAGGCAGGTAAATTCATTAGGTTTATAAATTCATTGTTAGGCGCGTAGGAACAGTAGCTTAGGTTAGCATCTCAAGGCGGGAGGGAAACTTGGATGCTGGTAAAAGGTTAGACATCCTCAAGAAGGTCGTGTTGTCAGCAAGGTAACAGCAGGAACGGTAGACAAGCTAGGAGCTTTTAGGTAGGCGGTGGAGAGGTAGATCACTTCGTAGTGTATCGGATTTAGGTAGGCCGCAAATAGGTAGGCGTCGTCAAGATGGCCGCCGAGGTCAATAGGTAGTGATTCGAAATTTAGGTAGGCGGTGTTGAGAATCGGGTCGACAAAATGGCCGCCGTGGGTCACCAAGTGGAACATTCGAATTTATATAGGCGGTGAAGAGGTAGGATGACTTAGGAATGGAACATGGTGAATGCGGAAGTGTACAATATAATGGATGAAAGTTTATGTGGAATTACTGGATATAATCCAATAGGATAGTATCAATCTTCCATAGAATCAGTGTTGTGAATGATTACTACAGTGTGCTAAATTGTGTAGACTTTGCAAGCTTCAGTAAGTACCCACAAATTAATTTACTCTTAATTTAATTTAGATATCCTTTACAGTTAATATTGAATAATGATTTAATAGATGGAGTAGAATCATAAATAAAGAATAGATTATTTATCTTTGAATTGGATTGGTTGAAGGGAGCTATGGTTGAACCGATTGTTTATAGATAGAATAAACTATTTTGGTAATTTTGAGAGGAGTGCTGAAACAAGATCTGAGTGTATGGAATAAGCTCGTGTCTCTAGTAAGTTAAGGTCGATTCACAACTTCTAGGTCACTAGATCAATGCTTTGAGTAAACCTTTCAAATTAACAGAATGATGTTTATGAATAACCGAGAAATAATACTTTGAAAAGTATCTACCAACTATGAAAGTATCATATTATTTAGTGAATATATAAAATTCACAAATAATAATGACAACATATCTTTTATCTGAGTTCAAATATTTAAACTATGTTCCACCAGCCAACTCAATTGAAAGATGTTAGAAATAGAATCTAGTTTACAATTGAGAACAAATATTGCCAAGTCTACTCAATATTAAATCGAAATACTGCTTTAACCTTTAGTAAATGACCTGAAGTCAATTCAGTTTATGGTTGTATATTTATAATTTAGTTGAGATTGAAGTATGGAAATCCCGTCATAGAATTTTACCTTGTTTAGAATTGTCTTTCCTTCAGAATTTGAGAACTATCAGTGTCCCAAGTATATGGATAGTAATGTTGTGTCCATCTGTTATAATGTTAAACAGTCATACTAGAACTAATTATTTAATTATTCTAAATTTAAATTCGTAATTCAGCCATCGCAATTGAAGGAGAATTCTTCATTGTGAGAAACTGGTAGTTCGCTTGAAAGCACTCTGCTTGCCCTCTTTTATTAAAACTGACTGACAAAGACTAAGTACTATAACTTAAAAATATTCATTAATTAAATTTGTCATGAAAGAATATGGCTGGCCAGAAGGGAGTTGACCAAGTACGGAGACGAGACTCATTGTATCGGGCGGGGAGCGGGCCCATACCTTAGCTGGCAAAACCACAATTGCATATTCATTACTTGTACAATAACTTCAGAAAGTAAAAGAATTCTTATTTAATAGCGCTGAAAATTTTATTATACTTTGATCTCAGGCGACTAAAACTTCTTAACTTACCTGAAATAATCTCTCTTATTTTAATGAACTAAGTTGACAATAGATAATTTACATCATTTGGAATAACGTCATACATGGCATATAATTTGACACTTGGCAGCGGAAGAGAATTGCTCAAATTTAACTTTTCTCTATAACCCGACTTACCTCTTTTTACCTTGCAGTCTATTATGGTTGAACTTACCCTCTTTTACCTTATAACAATACTCCATTTAACTCATAAATTCACTTTGATCATTTCCTATCAACGTAGGTTTATTTCGCTCATACTTACTTCATCTACGGAACGTAATTGGGAACGCTTTCCTCTTTATTTATAGTATTCCCATTTTTTGACACTAAAGAACTATGGGATTTCCCTTGGTAGTATGACAAATTTTAAGAATTAATATGAAAGTAAAGTAAACTCATTTAAAAAAAAATACAGACTTAATTTCTATTTCTCTGGTTATATCAATAGAGCAATATCTTTCATTTAGTGGTATTTTCTTTTAGAAATAAATGTGATAGCAGGAATAATTAAGACCTAGTAATGAAAGCGAATACTTCTATTGGAAAATGAAAATCAATACTAATCACACTTTTAAAAGAATTTGGGTTCACTAATTATCACATCCAGGGTTCCTCCATTAGACTTTCACAGGCCCTCTCAGATCACACAAAGCTTGTTAGTAAGATTCTTTGTAGGTTAGTTAAGGTTGGATAAAGCAAACTTAGTAAATTGTATTTTGGAGGTTATTTAATCCAGTAAAATTTAGGTTCAATAGTTTAGTTATAATCAACGGTAAGTAGTAAGCGGATTTTGATTGTCCTCCTGTCCTGTAGGTTATTAGGTTTCCACTTAGGTTTTAGTCTCTTGCGTAGGCCGTGATCATCTAGTTCCATTGTAGTTAGGACGTCGGTTACATTTTCGTTGATACCGTGACCAGGATTTCATATTATTATTGCGAATCTTCAGGTTTTGTGTGGTTTGGGAGTGAGTGACTGTTAACAAGTGAGATTGTGACAGTCACGTTTTGTTGCGGTGAAGTGGGTATAAAGGTTTGATATGTTGAAACACTGATTTTCTTTTCCAATGGTTGTTAAGTTATCATTCTGGTACAAGTTATGGCGTTTAACTTGTCACTTTGGCTGGTCCTTGAAACTTTTGTTTTGCGAATCATTTGTAAGATCTTAGTTAAATATCTCTGAAAACAAATATACAAATAACCACTGTTTTAGGACAAATCTTGTAAAGTATTTTCGATACATTTAATGTTTTCATTGTCATTATAGTGCTGCCAAGACTATCGACGTCTCTGATACTTTATCGATATTTACGTAAATTATCGACACGTAGGTTAACTGTATTGCATTTGGTTCTATAGTCATTTTACACACTACGTTTGGTTACAATGATACAATTATGCAGTTAAATTATTACTTGTTCATACAGTATAGTCTCGTTTAAGGTAAATTGCGTAGTTAAGCAAATCGTATCGCGATAGTTTTTATTGATATACACTATCGATAATCGATATAATTATTTTCCCAGTTCCGGTTTATCTACTCAAGTCAAATTTATTTTACTCTGTTCAAAGGTCCGCATCAAGGTCCGACCGAATCCACTTTTCGGCCATGGACCGAGACCAATTTAAAAATTGAATTCTGACTTGGATTTTATTCACTGATATGATTAAGTTAGAAAAAAAAAAGGACATTTTTATAGGTAACCACATATACGATTTTAAATGTATAACTAAGGACAACGAGTGCCTGGCGGTTTTTTATCAATCATATGTCAATACGCATTAATATTGTCGTGCGGTGTCAAAGAGATTTGACAAAATAATAGCATAAGTCACTTTGGGGATCAATACTTCCCAACTATTGACCTTGAGGAAAAGTAAAATAAGAAACTTCAACGTTATTTTTAAAGACACGCTATAATAAAAAAAAAAACTTTTGTTCTTCTATTGTTTATACCTAAGAAATAAAGCAGATCATAGGATATGTACGATTATAAAATTCTAGTCTTGTTAATTTGATGATTGCGAAGTAGGATGACGGTGATAGGTGGACTGTCAATTGAATTTACGGCTATAGCGAAATCATAGGTGCTTTGTTGTGTCAAAGCTATGATTCTTAAAGAAAAAAAAATGTATGGTCACACGTGTGCACTCTTTTATTTATTTTTTATCATTCGTAAAATCGAATTAATCGTTCAAAATTGTGGTTGATAGGACACGAGATTTGTAGTAATTTTATTAAATGTATACGCACGTGTGCGTAACATTGTCTGTGTAACTTTTAGTAATAGTGTGTTGTTACGTAAATGGCTGAATGTGAATAAGGTCAGGAACGCGGCCAAAGAAATTACATGTTATCGATTTCCGAACGAAACGTCAACTTGACAGATTCCTATTCCTTGATTTTAATGACATATATAATAAGTTTTTGTTTATGCCAATAAGGTTAAATTATATTTTGTAAGATTTCAGCGTTAATTAACAGTGAAAATGATAAGGACATGCAGAAAGTTTTGTCCATAATTACTTTATAGGTATACGATAAACGATTAACTCTAATCATTTAAGAAGGATTGACGTTTTGTCATTGGCAGGTTGAGAGATGAATTCTGTCGTTGCCTTTATCACGTTTGTGGTTAACTTAATATTATACGATTGATGCGTTAGATAATAGGAACGGCAGTAACGTTTAGTAATACTGAAGTCGTGGATGAATTTAGGGTTAGTGAGTGTTGTAAGATAATTCTAGATTCAACTTACAAAGTTACAAAAAAAAATATTAGCGTATAATGTAATAAATAGTTTTAGAGTTTGTGTGTTATCGCTAATTTCTGAATAGTAATAGTGAAGTTAGAGGGATATTAGCAGCATAAAATGATGGGGTCGTGAAATATTTTAATAAACTTTTAAATTGAAACTAGAAAACTTAGTATGTGGTGATTAGATTTTAGTTTAACTTAGTAACCTACCTTTGAGATTGTGCTATTGAAGGGATCATGATCGTTTAAGATTTGAGTTAGTCATTTATAGATTATCATTTTGAAATATTTATCCGAGGTGAATTAATTTTGTAACTAATCGTCGTGACTTTCGAAAATTATCTAACTGGGGGTCGTTGTAGAACTAGTACTAAGACGTTTTAGTTGTGGAAGCAACGTTGAGGAAGTTGGCTAGGGAGGTATAATGTGTTGGGATTTAATGATAAAAGGAAAGTTTAAAATATTTAAATCATGTAGAATAGTAATGGTAGCAAAGAATGTGATTGACGTTTTTCTGAGAATTAGATATTTAATTCGAAATGATTAGTTTCAACATTTACATTAGTCGAATATTAGGGAGCGTGATTTTGTGGAATCCAAAGCGGTGGATTTTTTAAAACCAAATTAGTACGGGTACTATATTTTAATTATTTGAAGATCTGACCTTACAACAAAAAAAAAAAACAAGGAGAGTTTCAAAAGCTATTGTAGAGATTAAATATCAAAATGGGAAAACCATCTCGTGTTCGACGAGTGCCCAAACGATATGAGCCAGATGACGAATTAGGAAACATAGAAGAAATCAATAGTGACTCTAATCGGCCTGTTCAACCGGAAGAGGTGGAAGTTAGAGATTCTAGAGTGCTTGATGAACCCCATCCGATAGTTAGAACTATAAGGCGACCGAAGTCGACACGTTCACGGGAATTGGTGACCATACAGCGTATGTTGAGTCGTACCATAGGGGTGCTTACTAGAAGAGTAAATGTTCTGAGTGGGGAAGTTAAGAAAACGCAGCGAACTATCCAGGAAACTACCGGAGGGGAAAAGGAATCGCCAATAGTTGAGGTAACGTCATTGAATAATGAAGGAATGGATTGTGATGAGGTGCATGGGAATGTAATTAAAGAAACTAGTCCGGGCGCAGATATTCATAAGTACGTGATGTGTAATGTCAAGAACATAAACTTAGATAGACCAAAATTCGGAGAATCATCGATTCATCCGGTTGATTTTATAGAAGATTTAGAGACCTATTTGAAGAAGTTAGGAACATCGGGCAATGAACTAGATTTAATACGAGAATGTTTAACTGGAAGTGTAAAGGATTGGTCCCGGATCTATAAGGGGAGATGGACAGGTTTAGCTGACTTTAAAGTAGATTTTCTGAAAGCATATTGGGGAGAAAATGAACAAAACGAATTGAGAAGGAAAATAGTACATGGAGTTTGGAATAGAGCAGAGACTCCCACCATGGTGGAGCATTTTTTTTTGAAGTTGACAGGTAGAGCTCAAATGTTAAGCTATAAAATTCCGGAAAAACAATTGATTGGCGATATTATACGTCATTACCCAAAATTCATCCAACAAGTATTTGTGACAAATAAAATAGAAACCATAATAGAAGCGGCCGAATTTCTAAGGAGTATGGACAATATCCAGAAGCAGGAAGTACCGGGCACATCTACGTCTAAGAATTTTAAAGAATGGGAGAAGAAGAAAAGGGGATACCAACAGAATTATAGGCAGTGGCAGAGACCGAAGGAGGCTGAAGTACAAGCAATTAATTTAAATGATAAGTCAAATGTAGTAGATAGTGAAATGTTAAACTAGTGGAAGTTGAGTCTTTAGTCCTCGGATCAGCTTCAGCCACAGGGGACCCAAATTATAATATGATGGTTAGGATGAATTGGTGTCCAGGTGAATCTTTAGGAAGAAATAAAACCGGTGTTAGGATACCAATAGGTTTAGATCTTAAGGATAATTATACTAGAATAGGGTTAGGGTATAGCGAAATAGAGGGGATAGTTCAAGATATTCCTAGCCAAATAGTAGAGCTGTTAAAGTTAAAGGTAGAACAACTTTTGATCGACTCTAATAATGAACTAAATGTGGTTTTTGATGAAGAATCCACGAATAAAACAGATACACAGGTATTCAAATCAGAATTATTAGTACAGATTTTTGACGAAAATATTGTAGCTTTATTGGATACAGGTAGTGATATAACATGTATTTCGGAGGAGTTTTGGAATAGTTTAGTAGAAAGACGACCATCGATACCCGTTATGCCTATTAAATCATTTCTAATTAAAACTGCTGTAGGACAAAAGAGTGTAGAGATAAAGAAAATTGCTTTAGTTACCTTGGGAATCGGACCTTTTGAGCGAGATATAACTGTTTTGATTGTACCGGGTCTTAGTGCTAATTTGATATTGGGTTTTGATTGGATGAAAGAGAATCAAGCGTCGATAAAACTTAATAGAGAAGAAGAAGGGGTTGAAATAATTATAGGAGAGGAAAAGAGGTTGTTTAAATTCTTTAAGGGGAATACTGTTCTTAGTAATTGTAAATCACCAACAGATTTTGATGTGAGCATGTTAGATGAAGAGAATGTGGATGAGAATATTAGGGGTATGTTACAAAAGTCAAAATTAGATAAAGATAAACAGAAAGCTTTAGAGGAAGTTCTAATGAAGCATAGGAGTTTATTTACCTCTAGATTAGGTAGAGCAAATTGCTATGAACATGTTATTGCCATGGAGCCGCATACTCCCGTAGTAAAGAGAACGTATCCAATACCGTATGCGTATAGGGATAAGGTAGAGGCTAAATTAATGGAGATGGAAGAGCAAGGGATCATTAGTCGCTCAACCACGCCGTATTGTAGCCCATTAACTTTTACGTTAAAAAGAGACGGGTCGATCCGTGTATTATTAGATGCTAGAGAGATAAATAAATATATGATAGCTGAGACCGAAAAGCCGCCATTACAGTTAGACGTTCTAAACTCTTTTCATGGGGCAAAGTTCATTAGTATTGTAGACCTGAAAAATGCATACTACCAAGTCCCTCTAACGGAAGCTAGTAAAAAGTATACGGGGTTTTCATTTAACGGAAAATCCTAATAATATTGGAAAAATTTGAGACTTATTTAAGAGGGGCTAAAGTAATAATACGAACGGACCATAAAGCATTAACACTTGTAAAGAATAGTAAATTATACAATGCGCGAGTAACTAGATGGATAAATTATTTAGAACAGTTTCAATATGTAGTTCAACATGTAAAAGGTAGAGATAATGTAGTAGCTGATGTGTTATCAAGATATCAACCAGAAGGGGATTTATTACAGGAGGATAAAACTAATTCGCCTAGAATATTTTACACTGAGAGAGGAATTAATAAAGAGTTACTTGAAAAATTAAAGGATTTAGCTAGACTACAACGGGAAGATGTGGAGATAGGAGAAATAATTAGAATTTTAATCAGTGGGGTTGGAATAAATGGTAGAGTAAGTCAAATTTCTAAAAGGTGTGTATTAGGTGATGGAATATTATATTATTTACCTGGCGAGGGAAGTAGAAAGGTGTTATTCTTACCGGAATCAATTAGAGAGGAAGTTATTTGGCAGGTACATTTCGAAATGGGACATCAAGGGGCTTACAAAATCATTAAGTACATTAGGGATAGATTTTTTTGGAAAGGATTAACTAAACAGGTCAAACGTCTATTAAAGGGGTGTCACGATTGTCAGATAACTAAGAGCGATACAGCTAAGTATGTAGGTCCTTGTCGCTCAATCATAACTGAGAATGTAGGAGATATCGTTATGGCAGATTTGTATGGTCCACTTCCGTCGGGGAAGTTCGGTATGAATTATATTTTGGTTGTGCAAGACTCCTTTAGTAAGTTTGTGAAATTTTATGATCTTAGAAAAGCAACTGCAATTTCGGTACTAACTAAGGTGAGAAAATTCTTTCGCATAATCAAACCCAGAGCTATAATGACGGATAATGGGTCGCAATTTGCTAGTAGGATGTGGAAGGAAGTTATGAAAGAAGAAGGGGTGAGAGTTATTTATACCACAGTTAGAAATCCTAGGCCTAATACTACGGAAAGAGTAAATAAGGAGTTAGGACGATTATTCCGAACTTATTGTAGGACAAATCATAAAGGTTGGGTTGATATATTGCCCAAATTAGAAGTTCTATATAATAACACTTACCATGAAAGTACGGGTTTTACTCCTTGCGAGATTTTATATAGTGAACCTACGAGACTATCTTTTGATGACAATTTGCCGAATGGTGTGGTATCTCTACCTGTAGACGAAATTAGGAAGAAAGCTCGTGAGAATTTAAGGAAGGCAGGGCAATTACGACAGAACAAATTTAATGAGAAATATCGTATCATTCAATATCAAATAGGTGATTTGGTTAAGATAAGGAAATTAAATAAGTCTGATGCTAAATTAAAAATTACGAAAAAGTTCGAACCATTGTATGAGGGTCCGTATGTGGTTGGCGCTAATCCGTTTAAGAATGTGTATTTACTTGTAGACCCTAAGTCTGGCAAGGAACGAGGAAGGTTTAACACTATACATTTGTCTAGGTATTATAAATAAGCTTTGTAAATAATAGATAGTATCTTGTATAAGTATCAAATATCAATTGTTTTTTTCTTAAGTTGACTAATAAATGGTAAAAGGGGTAACTTTGTATAGAGACTGTTGGGCAAGGGAAAAGCCTGTCTGAGCTTACAAAATTTTAACAACTCGATTGTTAGTCTGCTGAAAAAAAAAAAAGAGAAAGGTCAAAGTCTAATTAAAAAAAAAAAAAAAAAAAATTATAATTCTCTGATGGAGTGTTATTCACTTGGTACGTTACGGGTTGGACAAAAAATTAGTTAATTGTCCAAGTTAATTAAAACATATTTCGTTGTTCGAGTTGGTTGAAATTGTAAGGTCAGATAGAGGGGTGTGTCGGTGGCTTTTCTTTCCGGGGGGGAAATTTTTCTGTTTAGATATAGATCTAGGTAGACGTTAAGTTGATGTAGATCTAGGTAATCGGTAGAATATCCGACTGTGTTTAGGCAGCTTTATGAAATAGAAAAGGCATATACAATTAAGTACACCGTTAACTTAAATTGATAATGAGTCAGTTAACTTGAAATAATTTCATATATAAAAGGGTTGTTTAACTTTAACATATCGTGTAAAATTCACTCTCGTTTAACGTGTGAGGCGTGTATTATTATAGTGTGTCGCGTAGTGTAGAAAGTGCGTAACATAAGATTAATTTTTCGTAACGAATTTGAGATAATACTTTATTGTAAATTTTGCATATAATTATGTTTGGTGACAATCGGCGTATTGAATCCTAACATTGTATGATTAATCTCTACCCAATTTAGTTATTTATATTTGCATTCAGGGTGTAGCTATGATATAATCTTAGGTGGCGTGAATGTAGGCTAGTGAATGAAGACAGTGAATGCTGCATGAAGAGAACAGATGAATAGAATGAGAATCTAATCTAGTTTATGAGTATGAATGGGATGTTAATTTAAAAGATTGCATAGAATGAGAGTTAATGTGGATTAGGAATTGGAATTAAAATATAGATTCTATATGGAGGGCTTTGGATTATAACATATGTGAAACCTGAATGCAGACTTATTATTTTTCCAAGAGATAGGACCACCACACTGCTCTAGCGTTTGGTTTGTGCTTGCGGCCGGACCGGCGTTTAGGGTTGACAAACTTGAATTTTGTACAGTAGGACTTTTGGTGTTAGGTTAGAGAAAAAAAAAAGAGAGAAAACAAACACTATTGACGTTTGTAAATTGTCCTGGTGTGAACAACTGTCTGAAATTCATACTACACAAGAAGCTAAGAGCTATGAATATGAACTCGACAACTGCACACTCTCCAAGGCGATATTAGGGTTGTTCTAGAGTCTTAAGTAAGCTTTTGGAAATATAGGGTCATTGTATAGGCTCACTTCGAACCGACGGAGTAGGCCCTGTTGGCAAGAAAGGAGTAATACTTGATTGTGGAAGGGTTCAATGCACAAATATGTAGCGTCATACGCAAACTTTTTCATAAGGTTAGAAAAAGACTTATTTGTCGCATGTAGACTTGCTAGAAGTTGTGGATTCACAACCCACACCTTACTGTGATCTTGTACGACTCTGGTGTTGAATATACATAAGACGGAATTGGCAAAAGTCACATAAAACTTAAAACTCGCTTGATAACTTTTCAATATTGTCTTGGTTTAAATACACTCTACAATCTAAATCTCATTTACATTAGGTTTCACCCAACAATTCTTTGATCTTGGAGAAATAATAATGGTTAGGGTTATTAAGGGGAAGGGTTTTTTTTTATTATACAAAAGGGATGTATGAGTAAAAATTGAGGATTAAGAGTAGAGGCGGAATAAATATTTGAGAATTGAGAAGGAAAATCCTACTCCGGATCCAATACGTAGTCTTGTCACCTGTGCAGGATTTTGGGGTCGAGCTGTAACGGTTCAAAACTGAACATGCTATTTTATCTCAAATATTTTTCGAATTTTGTTTCATATTGAGCATAATATTATTTAACTATCGAACAATTTATTATAATAAAGAGTAGTTCAGGTTTTGAGTTAGCAATAATGTAGGAAGTTCTTTTAATCTTTCACGGCGCTAAAATTCAAATATTAGTCTCTGTGTAGGTAACGACGCTAATAGGCTTAAAATTTATCTATATTTATTATTGTTTATTTATCAAATTTTATTAGAGCCTCTCGAATATTATTATAATAATTTATTTTAGAAGATTACTTAAAAAAGGATTGAATTCGGTGTTAATTATTTCTGTAAGTTGTCAGTAGTGTCACACCACGTGATGTGTTTTAGCTAAAGTACGAAGAAAGATTGATACGAAGTTTCTTCGAAAGCGAGATTTTATGCTGCAGGTTTATAACTCAAATGAGGGTAGGCATTTAAAAAAATGTAAAAGTAGTCCGATGGGTGTTGCCAGTTAGGATTTTTAAAGTACCAACATTGTGATGCTAAATTGATCGGAAATTTTAGGTTTAATTGGACCGAATATTTAATGGAAAATGTTGTAATACGTATTTTAGCAAATTGATTCTAGAGGTTATGATATTTTGGGGAAGGCGAGATAAAAAGATTGAAAAAGGTTGGATTCAAATTGTAGCATATGGGAGGTTCAATTTGTTGTGAATATAAAATTCGTATTAATCAGAGTTCTATGATTATAGTACAATAATTTCATATGATTCTGGGTAAATATGCTGAATATTATTCAAAGTTGTTAGTTTTGTTAGAAATGATGTAAGGGGGAAAACTTGTTGATTTATTTATGATTGAAACGTTGTTTCATACAATTGTATGAATTACTTAAATCAAATGTAGCTGAAATGTCAGTATAGAGAAATATTTAGGTAACAGATTAATTTTAATTTGGTTACAAATTGAGTGGCATTGTGTGCTTGAGTATAGAGAATCTTGAACATAGGAGGTTATTGGTTAGTTGAATTGTACGTTGAAATTATTGATTAGTATAGGGATTCATTTTGTAAGATTAGTAACTTAAATATTATATTTATAAGTTGAGTAAGACAAAACTGAATTCTCCCCATTTTTGAAGGAGAAGGGAAAATTTTAGGAATAATTTATGTAAAGTAGGGAAATGAAGGTAGAAAAAAAAGATGCTTAGATCGTGTGGGGTGAGTTTCCTGCGGAGAGTGAATGATTCTGGGGGATTATAAAAGGCGAAGTTGGGGGGAAATCGCTCTCTTTACTTTCTCCGATCTCAGCGAAGCATCAAGTGGAACTCAGAAGAAGCCGTCGATACCCTCTGTAAGAAACTTCAATCAAGTAGTATTTTATTTTAACGCAAGAAACATCAAGAAGTCAGGAAGATAGTGTTTTTAATTGAGGTTTTGACGTATAGGTCCGCAACCGGGTGCGAGTCTTTTGCTTATATGCTTTAATTAGGGCTTATATGGTATAAGTAAGCTTGAAATTAAAGTATGTAGATTTTGCTTGCGAATTTTCATGAAGTAAAGTAAATTTCCCAATAGTTTCAAGAATTTTCATGGTTTAAGGTTGTTCGAAATTTGTTTAAGCAATCAGGGGGAAATAAAGGGGGGGTAGATTTCTCTTTAGTTTTGTGTCTTTATTGGGCGTTCGGTCAATCCTCAAAGGGGTAGGTAAAATAGCATTGCTCTGTGGCGTGCAATGCGGGTTTCTGTTGAAAGATACCTAGTTTAGTCACTTAAGGTTACCAAGCTAGCCAACTCGCTCATCAACCAACGGTCCGAACGGTGTGTGGATGTAATCCCGTTTGAACGTGGAGGATATGGCTTGGTAATGTTAATCCTCTTTGTAGGTGCCTATTTGTTCCATCCCAATCAAATATGGCCACGCCCAAGCTGTTAGGGGAGTTTAGGGAGTCATGCTTGCTCACGCTGTACAGGATCGGGGCGTCGGGGATGATGGTAAGCATCCCAAATATTGCATAGGAAATCGGAATTTAGTCGTTGGTAGGCAGGTAAATTCATTAGGTTTATAAATTCATTGTTAGGCGCGTAGGAACAGTAGCTTAGGTTAGCATCTCAAGGCGGGAGGGAAACTTGGATGCTGGTAAAAGGTTAGACATCCTCAAGAAGGTCGTGTTGTCAGCAAGGTAACAGCAGGAACGGTAGACAAGCTAGGAGCTTTTAGGTAGGCGGTGGAGAGGTAGATCACTTCGTAGTGTATCGGATTTAGGTAGGCCGCAAATAGGTAGGCGTCGTCAAGATGGCCGCCGAGGTCAATAGGTAGTGATTCGAAATTTAGGTAGGCGGTGTTGAGAATCGGGTCGACAAAATGGCCGCCGTGGGTCACCAAGTGGAACATTCGAATTTATATAGGCGGTGAAGAGGTAGGATGACTTAGGAATGGAACATGGTGAATGCGGAAGTGTACAATATAATGGACGAAAGTTTATGTGGAATTACTGGATATAATCCAATAGGATAGTATCAATCTTCCATAGAATCAGTGTTGTGAATGATTACTACAGTGTGCTAAATTGTGTAGACTTTGCAAGCTTCAGTAAGTACCCACAAATTAATTTACTCTTAATTTAATTTAGATATCCTTTACAGTTAATATTGAATAATGATTTAATAGATGGAGTAGAATCATAAATAAAGAATAGATTATTTATCTTTGAATTGGATTGGTTGAAGGGAGCTATGGTTGAACCGATTGTTTATAGATAGAATAAACTATTTTGGTAATTTTGAGAGGAGTGCTGAAACAAGATCTGAGTGTATGGAATAAGCTCGTGTCTCTAGTAAGTTAAGGTCGATTCACAACTTCTAGGTCACTAGATCAATGCTTTGAGTAAACCTTTCAAATTAACAGAATGATGTTTATGAATAACCGAGAAATAATACTTTGAAAAGTATCTACCAACTATGAAAGTATCATATTATTTAGTGAATATATAAAATTCACAAATAATAATGACAACATATCTTTTATCTGAGTTCAAATATTTAAACTATGTTCCACCAGCCAACTCAATTGAAAGATGTTAGAAATAGAATCTAGTTTACAATTGAGAACAAATATTGCCAAGTCTACTCAATATTAAATCGAAATACTGCTTTAACCTTTAGTAAATGACCTGAAGTCAATTCAGTTTATGGTTGTATATTTATAATTTAGTTGAGATTGAAGTATGGAAATCCCGTCATAGAATTTTACCTTGTTTAGAATTGTCTTTCCTTCAGAATTTGAGAACTATCAGTGTCCCAAGTATATGGATAGTAATGTTGTGTCCATCTGTTATAATGTTAAACAGTCATACTAGAACTAATTATTTAATTATTCTAAATTTAAATTCGTAATTCAGCCATCGCAATTGAAGGAGAATTCTTCATTGTGAGAAACTGGTAGTTCGCTTGAAAGCACTCTGCTTGCCCTCTTTTATTAAAACTGACTGACAAAGACTAAGTACTATAACTTAAAAATATTCATTAATTAAATTTGTCATGAAAGAATATGGCTGGCCAGAAGGGAGTTGACCAAGTACGGAGACGAGACTCATTGTATCGGGCGGGGAGCGGGCCCATACCTTAGCTGGCAAAACCACAATTGCATATTCATTACTTGTACAATAACTTCAGAAAGTAAAAGAATTCTTATTTAATAGCGCTGAAAATTTTATTATACTTTGATCTCAGGCGACTAAAACTTCTTAACTTACCTGAAATAATCTCTCTTATTTTAATGAACTAAGTTGACAATAGATAATTTACATCATTTGGAATAACGTCATACATGGCATATAATTTGACACTTGGCAGCGGAAGAGAATTGCTCAAATTTAACTTTTCTCTATAACCCGACTTACCTCTTTTTACCTTGCAGTCTATTATGGTTGAACTTACCCTCTTTTACCTTATAACAATACTCCATTTAACTCATAAATTCACTTTGATCATTTCCTATCAACGTAGGTTTATTTCGCTCATACTTACTTCATCTACGGAACGTAATTGGGAACGCTTTCCTCTTTATTTATAGTATTCCCATTTTTTGACACTAAAGAACTATGGGATTTCCCTTGGTAGTATGACAAATTTTAAGAATTAATATGAAAGTAAAGTAAACTCATTTAAAAAAAAATACAGACTTAATTTCTATTTCTCTGGTTATATCAATAGAGCAATATCTTTCATTTAGTGGTATTTTCTTTTAGAAATAAATGTAATAGCAGGAATAATTAAGACCTAGTAATGAAAGCGAATACTTCTATTGGAAAATGAAAATCAATACTAATCACACTTTTAAAAGAATTTGGGTTCACTAATTATCACATCCAGGGTTCCTCCATTAGACTTTCACAGGCCCTCTCAGATCACACAAAGCTTGTTAGTAAGATTCTTTGTAGGTTAGTTAAGGTTGGATAAAGCAAACTTAGTAAATTGTATTTTGGAGGTTATTTAATCCAGTAAAATTTAGGTTCAATAGTTTAGTTATAATCAACGGTAAGTAGTAAGCGGATTTTGATTGTCCTCCTGTCCTGTAGGTTATTAGGTTTCCACTTAGGTTTTAGTCTCTTGCGTAGGCCGTGATCATCTAGTTCCATTGTAGTTAGGACGTCGGTTACATTTTCGTTGATACCGTGACCAGGATTTCATATTATTATTGCGAATCTTCAGGTTTTGTGTGGTTTGGGAGTGAGTGACTGTTAACAAGTGAGATTGTGACAGTCACGTTTTGTTGCGGTGAAGTGGGTATAAAGGTTTGATATGTTGAAACACTGATTTTCTTTTCCAATGGTTGTTAAGTTATCATTCTGGTACGAGTTATGGCGTTTAACTTGTCACTTTGGCTGGTCCTTGAAACTTTTGTTTTGCGAATCATTTGTAAGATCTTAGTTAAATATCTCTGAAAACAAATATACAAATAACCACTGTTTTAGGACAAATCTTGTAAAGTATTTTCGATACATTTAATGTTTTCATTGTCATTATAGTGCTGCCAAGACTATCGACGTCTCTGATACTTTATCGATATTTACGTAAATTATCGACACGTAGGTTAACTGTATTGCATTTGGTTCTATAGTCATTTTACACACTACGTTTGGTTACAATGATACAATTATGCAGTTAAATTATTACTTGTTCATACAGTATAGTCTCGTTTAAGGTAAATTGCGTAGTTAAGCAAATCGTATCGCGATAGTTTTTATTGATATACACTATCGATAATCGATATAATTATTTTCCCAGTTCCGGTTTATCTACTCAAGTCAAATTTATTTTACTCTGTTCAAAGGTCCGCATCAAGGTCCGACCGAATCCACTTTTCGGCCATGGACCGAGACCAATTTAAAAATTGAATTCTGACTTGGATTTTATTCACTGATATGATTAAGTTAGAAAAAAAAAAGGACATTTTTATAGGTAACCACATATACGATTTTAAATGTATAACTAAGGACAACGAGTGCCTGGCGGTTTTTTATCAATCATATGTCAATACGCATTAATATTGTCGTGCGGTGTCAAAGAGATTTGACAAAATAATAGCATAAGTCACTTTGGGGATCAATACTTCCCAACTATTGACCTTGAGGAAAAGTAAAATAAGAAACTTCAACGTTATTTTTAAAGACACGCTATAATAAAAAAAAAAACTTTTGTTCTTCTATTGTTTATACCTAAGAAATAAAGCAGATCATAGGATATGTACGATTATAAAATTCTAGTCTTGTTAATTTGATGATTGCGAAGTAGGATGACGGTGATAGGTGGACTGTCAATTGAATTTACGGCTATAGCGAAATCATAGGTGCTTTGTTGTGTCAAAGCTATGATTCTTAAAGAAAAAAAAATGTATGGTCACACGTGTGCACTCTTTTATTTATTTTTTATCATTCGTAAAATCGAATTAATCGTTCAAAATTGTGGTTGATAGGACACGAGATTTGTAGTAATTTTATTAAATGTATACGCACGTGTGCGTAACATTGTCTGTGTAACTTTTAGTAATAGTGTGTTGTTACGTAAATGGCTGAATGTGAATAAGGTCAGGAACGCGGCCAAAGAAATTACATGTTATCGATTTCCGAACGAAACGTCAACTTGACAGATTCCTATTCCTTGATTTTAATGACATATATAATAAGTTTTTGTTTATGCCAATAAGGTTAAATTATATTTTGTAAGATTTCAGCGTTAATTAACAGTGAAAATGATAAGGACATGCAGAAAGTTTTGTCCATAATTACTTTATAGGTATACGATAAACGATTAACTCTAATCATTTAAGAAGGATTGACGTTTTGTCATTGGCAGGTTGAGAGATGAATTCTGTCGTTGCCTTTATCACGTTTGTGGTTAACTTAATATTATACGATTGATGCGTTAGATAATAGGAACGGCAGTAACGTTTAGTAATACTGAAGTCGTGGATGAATTTAGGGTTAGTGAGTGTTGTAAGATAATTCTAGATTCAACTTACAAAGTTACAAAAAAAAATATTAGCGTATAATGTAATAAATAGTTTTAGAGTTTGTGTGTTATCGCTAATTTCTGAATAGTAATAGTGAAGTTAGAGGGATATTAGCAGCATAAAATGATGGGGTCGTGAAATATTTTAATAAACTTTTAAATTGAAACTAGAAAACTTAGTATGTGGTGATTAGATTTTAGTTTAACTTAGTAACCTACCTTTGAGATTGTGCTATTGAAGGGATCATGATCGTTTAAGATTTGAGTTAGTCATTTATAGATTATCATTTTGAAATATTTATCCGAGGTGAATTAATTTTGTAACTAATCGTCGTGACTTTCGAAAATTATCTAACTGGGGGTCGTTGTAGAACTAGTACTAAGACGTTTTAGTTGTGGAAGCAACGTTGAGGAAGTTGGCTAGGGAGGTATAATGTGTTGGGATTTAATGATAAAAGGAAAGTTTAAAATATTTAAATCATGTAGAATAGTAATGGTAGCAAAGAATGTGATTGACGTTTTTCTGAGAATTAGATATTTAATTCGAAATGATTAGTTTCAACATTTACATTAGTCGAATATTAGGGAGCGTGATTTTGTGGAATCCAAAGCGGTGGATTTTTTAAAACCAAATTAGTACGGGTACTATATTTTAATTATTTGAAGATCTGACCTTACAACAAAAAAAAAAAACAAGGAGAGTTTCAAAAGCTATTGTAGAGATTAAATATCAAAATGGGAAAACCATCTCGTGTTCGACGAGTGCCCAAACGATATGAGCCAGATGACGAATTAGGAAACATAGAAGAAATCAATAGTGACTCTAATCGGCCTGTTCAACCGGAAGAGGTGGAAGTTAGAGATTCTAGAGTGCTTGATGAACCCCATCCGATAGTTAGAACTATAAGGCGACCGAAGTCGACACGTTCACGGGAATTGGTGACCATACAGCGTATGTTGAGTCGTACCATAGGGGTGCTTACTAGAAGAGTAAATGTTCTGAGTGGGGAAGTTAAGAAAACGCAGCGAACTATCCAGGAAACTACCGGAGGGGAAAAGGAATCGCCAATAGTTGAGGTAACGTCATTGAATAATGAAGGAATGGATTGTGATGAGGTGCATGGGAATGTAATTAAAGAAACTAGTCCGGGCGCAGATATTCATAAGTACGTGATGTGTAATGTCAAGAACATAAACTTAGATAGACCAAAATTCGGAGAATCATCGATTCATCCGGTTGATTTTATAGAAGATTTAGAGACCTATTTGAAGAAGTTAGGAACATCGGGCAATGAACTAGATTTAATACGAGAATGTTTAACTGGAAGTGTAAAGGATTGGTCCCGGATCTATAAGGGGAGATGGACAGGTTTAGCTGACTTTAAAGTAGATTTTCTGAAAGCATATTGGGGAGAAAATGAACAAAACGAATTGAGAAGGAAAATAGTACATGGAGTTTGGAATAGAGCAGAGACTCCCACCATGGTGGAGCATTTTTTTTTGAAGTTGACAGGTAGAGCTCAAATGTTAAGCTATAAAATTCCGGAAAAACAATTGATTGGCGATATTATACGTCATTACCCAAAATTCATCCAACAAGTATTTGTGACAAATAAAATAGAAACCATAATAGAAGCGGCCGAATTTCTAAGGAGTATGGACAATATCCAGAAGCAGGAAGTACCGGGCACATCTACGTCTAAGAATTTTAAAGAATGGGAGAAGAAGAAAAGGGGATACCAACAGAATTATAGGCAGTGGCAGAGACCGAAGGAGGCTGAAGTACAAGCAATTAATTTAAATGATAAGTCAAATGTAGTAGATAGTGAAATGTTAAACTAGTGGAAGTTGAGTCTTTAGTCCTCGGATCAGCTTCAGCCACAGGGGACCCAAATTATAATATGATGGTTAGGATGAATTGGTGTCCAGGTGAATCTTTAGGAAGAAATAAAACCGGTGTTAGGATACCAATAGGTTTAGATCTTAAGGATAATTATACTAGAATAGGGTTAGGGTATAGCGAAATAGAGGGGATAGTTCAAGATATTCCTAGCCAAATAGTAGAGCTGTTAAAGTTAAAGGTAGAACAACTTTTGATCGACTCTAATAATGAACTAAATGTGGTTTTTGATGAAGAATCCACGAATAAAACAGATACACAGGTATTCAAATCAGAATTATTAGTACAGATTTTTGACGAAAATATTGTAGCTTTATTGGATACAGGTAGTGATATAACATGTATTTCGGAGGAGTTTTGGAATAGTTTAGTAGAAAGACGACCATCGATACCCGTTATGCCTATTAAATCATTTCTAATTAAAACTGCTGTAGGACAAAAGAGTGTAGAGATAAAGAAAATTGCTTTAGTTACCTTGGGAATCGGACCTTTTGAGCGAGATATAACTGTTTTGATTGTACCGGGTCTTAGTGCTAATTTGATATTGGGTTTTGATTGGATGAAAGAGAATCAAGCGTCGATAAAACTTAATAGAGAAGAAGAAGGGGTTGAAATAATTATAGGAGAGGAAAAGAGGTTGTTTAAATTCTTTAAGGGGAATACTGTTCTTAGTAATTGTAAATCACCAACAGATTTTGATGTGAGCATGTTAGATGAAGAGAATGTGGATGAGAATATTAGGGGTATGTTACAAAAGTCAAAATTAGATAAAGATAAACAGAAAGCTTTAGAGGAAGTTCTAATGAAGCATAGGAGTTTATTTACCTCTAGATTAGGTAGAGCAAATTGCTATGAACATGTTATTGCCATGGAGCCGCATACTCCCGTAGTAAAGAGAACGTATCCAATACCGTATGCGTATAGGGATAAGGTAGAGGCTAAATTAATGGAGATGGAAGAGCAAGGGATCATTAGTCGCTCAACCACGCCGTATTGTAGCCCATTAACTTTTACGTTAAAAAGAGACGGGTCGATCCGTGTATTATTAGATGCTAGAGAGATAAATAAATATATGATAGCTGAGACCGAAAAGCCGCCATTACAGTTAGACGTTCTAAACTCTTTTCATGGGGCAAAGTTCATTAGTATTGTAGACCTGAAAAATGCATACTACCAAGTCCCTCTAACGGAAGCTAGTAAAAAGTATACGGGGTTTTCATTTAACGGAAAATCCTAATAATATTGGAAAAATTTGAGACTTATTTAAGAGGGGCTAAAGTAATAATACGAACGGACCATAAAGCATTAACACTTGTAAAGAATAGTAAATTATACAATGCGCGAGTAACTAGATGGATAAATTATTTAGAACAGTTTCAATATGTAGTTCAACATGTAAAAGGTAGAGATAATGTAGTAGCTGATGTGTTATCAAGATATCAACCAGAAGGGGATTTATTACAGGAGGATAAAACTAATTCGCCTAGAATATTTTACACTGAGAGAGGAATTAATAAAGAGTTACTTGAAAAATTAAAGGATTTAGCTAGACTACAACGGGAAGATGTGGAGATAGGAGAAATAATTAGAATTTTAATCAGTGGGGTTGGAATAAATGGTAGAGTAAGTCAAATTTCTAAAAGGTGTGTATTAGGTGATGGAATATTATATTATTTACCTGGCGAGGGAAGTAGAAAGGTGTTATTCTTACCGGAATCAATTAGAGAGGAAGTTATTTGGCAGGTACATTTCGAAATGGGACATCAAGGGGCTTACAAAATCATTAAGTACATTAGGGATAGATTTTTTTGGAAAGGATTAACTAAACAGGTCAAACGTCTATTAAAGGGGTGTCACGATTGTCAGATAACTAAGAGCGATACAGCTAAGTATGTAGGTCCTTGTCGCTCAATCATAACTGAGAATGTAGGAGATATCGTTATGGCAGATTTGTATGGTCCACTTCCGTCGGGGAAGTTCGGTATGAATTATATTTTGGTTGTGCAAGACTCCTTTAGTAAGTTTGTGAAATTTTATGATCTTAGAAAAGCAACTGCAATTTCGGTACTAACTAAGGTGAGAAAATTCTTTCGCATAATCAAACCCAGAGCTATAATGACGGATAATGGGTCGCAATTTGCTAGTAGGATGTGGAAGGAAGTTATGAAAGAAGAAGGGGTGAGAGTTATTTATACCACAGTTAGAAATCCTAGGCCTAATACTACGGAAAGAGTAAATAAGGAGTTAGGACGATTATTCCGAACTTATTGTAGGACAAATCATAAAGGTTGGGTTGATATATTGCCCAAATTAGAAGTTCTATATAATAACACTTACCATGAAAGTACGGGTTTTACTCCTTGCGAGATTTTATATAGTGAACCTACGAGACTATCTTTTGATGACAATTTGCCGAATGGTGTGGTATCTCTACCTGTAGACGAAATTAGGAAGAAAGCTCGTGAGAATTTAAGGAAGGCAGGGCAATTACGACAGAACAAATTTAATGAGAAATATCGTATCATTCAATATCAAATAGGTGATTTGGTTAAGATAAGGAAATTAAATAAGTCTGATGCTAAATTAAAAATTACGAAAAAGTTCGAACCATTGTATGAGGGTCCGTATGTGGTTGGCGCTAATCCGTTTAAGAATGTGTATTTACTTGTAGACCCTAAGTCTGGCAAGGAACGAGGAAGGTTTAACACTATACATTTGTCTAGGTATTATAAATAAGCTTTGTAAATAATAGATAGTATCTTGTATAAGTATCAAATATCAATTGTTTTTTTCTTAAGTTGACTAATAAATGGTAAAAGGGGTAACTTTGTATAGAGACTGTTGGGCAAGGGAAAAGCCTGTCTGAGCTTACAAAATTTTAACAACTCGATTGTTAGTCTGCTGAAAAAAAAAAAAGAGAAAGGTCAAAGTCTAATTAAAAAAAAAAAAAAAAAAAAAAATTATAATTCTCTGATGGAGTGTTATTCACTTGGTACGTTACGGGTTGGACAAAAAATTAGTTAATTGTCCAAGTTAATTAAAACATATTTCGTTGTTCGAGTTGGTTGAAATTGTAAGGTCAGATAGAGGGGTGTGTCGGTGGCTTTTCTTTCCGGGGGGGAAATTTTTCTGTTTAGATATAGATCTAGGTAGACGTTAAGTTGATGTAGATCTAGGTAATCGGTAGAATATCCGACTGTGTTTAGGCAGCTTTATGAAATAGAAAAGGCATATACAATTAAGTACACCGTTAACTTAAATTGATAATGAGTCAGTTAACTTGAAATAATTTCATATATAAAAGGGTTGTTTAACTTTAACATATCGTGTAAAATTCACTCTCGTTTAACGTGTGAGGCGTGTATTATTATAGTGTGTCGCGTAGTGTAGAAAGTGCGTAACATAAGATTAATTTTTCGTAACGAATTTGAGATAATACTTTATTGTAAATTTTGCATATAATTATGTTTGGTGACAATCGGCGTATTGAATCCTAACATTGTATGATTAATCTCTACCCAATTTAGTTATTTATATTTGCATTCAGGGTGTAGCTATGATATAATCTTAGGTGGCGTGAATGTAGGCTAGTGAATGAAGACAGTGAATGCTGCATGAAGAGAACAGATGAATAGAATGAGAATCTAATCTAGTTTATGAGTATGAATGGGATGTTAATTTAAAAGATTGCATAGAATGAGAGTTAATGTGGATTAGGAATTGGAATTAAAATATAGATTCTATATGGAGGGCTTTGGATTATAACATATGTGAAACCTGAATGCAGACTTATTATTTTTCCAAGAGATAGGACCACCACACTGCTCTAGCGTTTGGTTTGTGCTTGCGGCCGGACCGGCGTTTAGGGTTGACAAACTTGAATTTTGTACAGTAGGACTTTTGGTGTTAGGTTAGAGAAAAAAAAAAGAGAGAAAACAAACACTATTGACGTTTGTAAATTGTCCTGGTGTGAACAACTGTCTGAAATTCATACTACACAAGAAGCTAAGAGCTATGAATATGAACTCGACAACTGCACACTCTCCAAGGCGATATTAGGGTTGTTCTAGAGTCTTAAGTAAGCTTTTGGAAATATAGGGTCATTGTATAGGCTCACTTCGAACCGACGGAGTAGGCCCTGTTGGCAAGAAAGGAGTAATACTTGATTGTGGAAGGGTTCAATGCACAAATATGTAGCGTCATACGCAAACTTTTTCATAAGGTTAGAAAAAGACTTATTTGTCGCATGTAGACTTGCTAGAAGTTGTGGATTCACAACCCACACCTTACTGTGATCTTGTACGACTCTGGTGTTGAATATACATAAGACGGAATTGGCAAAAGTCACATAAAACTTAAAACTCGCTTGATAACTTTTCAATATTGTCTTGGTTTAAATACACTCTACAATCTAAATCTCATTTACATTAGGTTTCACCCAACAATTCTTTGATCTTGGAGAAATAATAATGGTTAGGGTTATTAAGGAGAAGGGTTTTTTTTTATTATACAAAAGGGATGTATGAGTAAAAATTGAGGATTAAGAGTAGAGGCGGAATAAATATTTGAGAATTGAGAAGGAAAATCCTACTCCGGATCCAATACGTAGTCTTGTCACCTGTGCAGGATTTTGGGGTCGAGCTGTAACGGTTCAAAACTGAACATGCTATTTTATCTCAAATATTTTTCGAATTTTGTTTCATATTGAGCATAATATTATTTAACTATCGAACAATTTATTATAATAAAGAGTAGTTCAGGTTTTGAGTTAGCAATAATGTAGGAAGTTCTTTTAATCTTTCACGGCGCTAAAATTCAAATATTAGTCTCTGTGTAGGTAACGACGCTAATAGGCTTAAAATTTATCTATATTTATTATTGTTTATTTATCAAATTTTATTAGAGCCTCTCGAATATTATTATAATAATTTATTTTAGAAGATTACTTAAAAAAGGATTGAATTCGGTGTTAATTATTTCTGTAAGTTGTCAGTAGTGTCACACCACGTGATGTGTTTTAGCTAAAGTACGAAGAAAGATTGATACGAAGTTTCTTCGAAAGCGAGATTTTATGCTGCAGGTTTATAACTCAAATGAGGGTAGGCATTTAAAAAAATGTAAAAGTAGTCCGATGGGTGTTGCCAGTTAGGATTTTTAAAGTACCAACATTGTGATGCTAAATTGATCGGAAATTTTAGGTTTAATTGGACCGAATATTTAATGGAAAATGTTGTAATACGTATTTTAGCAAATTGATTCTAGAGGTTATGATATTTTGGGGAAGGCGAGATAAAAAGATTGAAAAAGGTTGGATTCAAATTGTAGCATATGGGAGGTTCAATTTGTTGTGAATATAAAATTCGTATTAATCAGAGTTCTATGATTATAGTACAATAATTTCATATGATTCTGGGTAAATATGCTGAATATTATTCAAAGTTGTTAGTTTTGTTAGAAATGATGTAAGGGGGAAAACTTGTTGATTTATTTATGATTGAAACGTTGTTTCATACAATTGTATGAATTACTTAAATCAAATGTAGCTGAAATGTCAGTATAGAGAAATATTTAGGTAACAGATTAATTTTAATTTGGTTACAAATTGAGTGGCATTGTGTGCTTGAGTATAGAGAATCTTGAACATAGGAGGTTATTGGTTAGTTGAATTGTACGTTGAAATTATTGATTAGTATAGGGATTCATTTTGTAAGATTAGTAACTTAAATATTATATTTATAAGTTGAGTAAGACAAAACTGAATTCTCCCCATTTTTGAAGGAGAAGGGAAAATTTTAGGAATAATTTATGTAAAGTAGGGAAATGAAGGTAGAAAAAAAAGATGCTTAGATCGTGTGGGGTGAGTTTCCTGCGGAGAGTGAATGATTCTGGGGGATTATAAAAGGCGAAGTTGGGGGGAAATCGCTCTCTTTACTTTCTCCGATCTCAGCGAAGCATCAAGTGGAACTCAGAAGAAGCCGTCGATACCCTCTGTAAGAAACTTCAATCAAGTAGTATTTTATTTTAACGCAAGAAACATCAAGAAGTCAGGAAGATAGTGTTTTTAATTGAGGTTTTGACGTATAGGTCCGCAACCGGGTGCGAGTCTTTTGCTTATATGCTTTAATTAGGGCTTATATGGTATAAGTAAGCTTGAAATTAAAGTATGTAGATTTTGCTTGCGAATTTTCATGAAGTAAAGTAAATTTCCCAATAGTTTCAAGAATTTTCATGGTTTAAGGTTGTTCGAAATTTGTTTAAGCAATCAGGGGGAAATAAAGGGGGGGTAGATTTCTCTTTAGTTTTGTGTCTTTATTGGGCGTTCGGTCAATCCTCAAAGGGGTAGGTAAAATAGCATTGCTCTGTGGCGTGCAATGCGGGTTTCTGTTGAAAGATACCTAGTTTAGTCACTTAAGGTTACCAAGCTAGCCAACTCGCTCATCAACCAACGGTCCGAACGGTGTGTGGATGTAATCCCGTTTGAACGTGGAGGATATGGCTTGGTAATGTTAATCCTCTTTGTAGGTGCCTATTTGTTCCATCCCAATCAAATATGGCCACGCCCAAGCTGTTAGGGGAGTTTAGGGAGTCATGCTTGCTCACGCTGTACAGGATCGGGGCGTCGGGGATGATGGTAAGCATCCCAAATATTGCATAGGAAATCGGAATTTAGTCGTTGGTAGGCAGGTAAATTCATTAGGTTTATAAATTCATTGTTAGGCGCGTAGGAACAGTAGCTTAGGTTAGCATCTCAAGGCGGGAGGGAAACTTGGATGCTGGTAAAAGGTTAGACATCCTCAAGAAGGTCGTGTTGTCAGCAAGGTAACAGCAGGAACGGTAGACAAGCTAGGAGCTTTTAGGTAGGCGGTGGAGAGGTAGATCACTTCGTAGTGTATCGGATTTAGGTAGGCCGCAAATAGGTAGGCGTCGTCAAGATGGCCGCCGAGGTCAATAGGTAGTGATTCGAAATTTAGGTAGGCGGTGTTGAGAATCGGGTCGACAAAATGGCCGCCGTGGGTCACCAAGTGGAACATTCGAATTTATATAGGCGGTGAAGAGGTAGGATGACTTAGGAATGGAACATGGTGAATGCGGAAGTGTACAATATAATGGACGAAAGTTTATGTGGAATTACTGGATATAATCCAATAGGATAGTATCAATCTTCCATAGAATCAGTGTTGTGAATGATTACTACAGTGTGCTAAATTGTGTAGACTTTGCAAGCTTCAGTAAGTACCCACAAATTAATTTACTCTTAATTTAATTTAGATATCCTTTACAGTTAATATTGAATAATGATTTAATAGATGGAGTAGAATCATAAATAAAGAATAGATTATTTATCTTTGAATTGGATTGGTTGAAGGGAGCTATGGTTGAACCGATTGTTTATAGATAGAATAAACTATTTTGGTAATTTTGAGAGGAGTGCTGAAACAAGATCTGAGTGTATGGAATAAGCTCGTGTCTCTAGTAAGTTAAGGTCGATTCACAACTTCTAGGTCACTAGATCAATGCTTTGAGTAAACCTTTCAAATTAACAGAATGATGTTTATGAATAACCGAGAAATAATACTTTGAAAAGTATCTACCAACTATGAAAGTATCATATTATTTAGTGAATATATAAAATTCACAAATAATAATGACAACATATCTTTTATCTGAGTTCAAATATTTAAACTATGTTCCACCAGCCAACTCAATTGAAAGATGTTAGAAATAGAATCTAGTTTACAATTGAGAACAAATATTGCCAAGTCTACTCAATATTAAATCGAAATACTGCTTTAACCTTTAGTAAATGACCTGAAGTCAATTCAGTTTATGGTTGTATATTTATAATTTAGTTGAGATTGAAGTATGGAAATCCCGTCATAGAATTTTACCTTGTTTAGAATTGTCTTTCCTTCAGAATTTGAGAACTATCAGTGTCCCAAGTATATGGATAGTAATGTTGTGTCCATCTGTTATAATGTTAAACAGTCATACTAGAACTAATTATTTAATTATTCTAAATTTAAATTCGTAATTCAGCCATCGCAATTGAAGGAGAATTCTTCATTGTGAGAAACTGGTAGTTCGCTTGAAAGCACTCTGCTTGCCCTCTTTTATTAAAACTGACTGACAAAGACTAAGTACTATAACTTAAAAATATTCATTAATTAAATTTGTCATGAAAGAATATGGCTGGCCAGAAGGGAGTTGACCAAGTACGGAGACGAGACTCATTGTATCGGGCGGGGAGCGGGCCCATACCTTAGCTGGCAAAACCACAATTGCATATTCATTACTTGTACAATAACTTCAGAAAGTAAAAGAATTCTTATTTAATAGCGCTGAAAATTTTATTATACTTTGATCTCAGGCGACTAAAACTTCTTAACTTACCTGAAATAATCTCTCTTATTTTAATGAACTAAGTTGACAATAGATAATTTACATCATTTGGAATAACGTCATACATGGCATATAATTTGACACTTGGCAGCGGAAGAGAATTGCTCAAATTTAACTTTTCTCTATAACCCGACTTACCTCTTTTTACCTTGCAGTCTATTATGGTTGAACTTACCCTCTTTTACCTTATAACAATACTCCATTTAACTCATAAATTCACTTTGATCATTTCCTATCAACGTAGGTTTATTTCGCTCATACTTACTTCATCTACGGAACGTAATTGGGAACGCTTTCCTCTTTATTTATAGTATTCCCATTTTTTGACACTAAAGAACTATGGGATTTCCCTTGGTAGTATGACAAATTTTAAGAATTAATATGAAAGTAAAGTAAACTCATTTAAAAAAAAATACAGACTTAATTTCTATTTCTCTGGTTATATCAATAGAGCAATATCTTTCATTTAGTGGTATTTTCTTTTAGAAATAAATGTAATAGCAGGAATAATTAAGACCTAGTAATGAAAGCGAATACTTCTATTGGAAAATGAAAATCAATACTAATCACACTTTTAAAAGAATTTGGGTTCACTAATTATCACATCCAGGGTTCCTCCATTAGACTTTCACAGGCCCTCTCAGATCACACAAAGCTTGTTAGTAAGATTCTTTGTAGGTTAGTTAAGGTTGGATAAAGCAAACTTAGTAAATTGTATTTTGGAGGTTATTTAATCCAGTAAAATTTAGGTTCAATAGTTTAGTTATAATCAACGGTAAGTAGTAAGCGGATTTTGATTGTCCTCCTGTCCTGTAGGTTATTAGGTTTCCACTTAGGTTTTAGTCTCTTGCGTAGGCCGTGATCATCTAGTTCCATTGTAGTTAGGACGTCGGTTACATTTTCGTTGATACCGTGACCAGGATTTCATATTATTATTGCGAATCTTCAGGTTTTGTGTGGTTTGGGAGTGAGTGACTGTTAACAAGTGAGATTGTGACAGTCACGTTTTGTTGCGGTGAAGTGGGTATAAAGGTTTGATATGTTGAAACACTGATTTTCTTTTCCAATGGTTGTTAAGTTATCATTCTGGTACGAGTTATGGCGTTTAACTTGTCACTTTGGCTGGTCCTTGAAACTTTTGTTTTGCGAATCATTTGTAAGATCTTAGTTAAATATCTCTGAAAACAAATATACAAATAACCACTGTTTTAGGACAAATCTTGTAAAGTATTTTCGATACATTTAATGTTTTCATTGTCATTATAGTGCTGCCAAGACTATCGACGTCTCTGATACTTTATCGATATTTACGTAAATTATCGACACGTAGGTTAACTGTATTGCATTTGGTTCTATAGTCATTTTACACACTACGTTTGGTTACAATGATACAATTATGCAGTTAAATTATTACTTGTTCATACAGTATAGTCTCGTTTAAGGTAAATTGCGTAGTTAAGCAAATCGTATCGCGATAGTTTTTATTGATATACACTATCGATAATCGATATAATTATTTTCCCAGTTCCGGTTTATCTACTCAAGTCAAATTTATTTTACTCTGTTCAAAGGTCCGCATCAAGGTCCGACCGAATCCACTTTTCGGCCATGGACCGAGACCAATTTAAAAATTGAATTCTGACTTGGATTTTATTCACTGATATGATTAAGTTAGAAAAAAAAAAGGACATTTTTATAGGTAACCACATATACGATTTTAAATGTATAACTAAGGACAACGAGTGCCTGGCGGTTTTTTATCAATCATATGTCAATACGCATTAATATTGTCGTGCGGTGTCAAAGAGATTTGACAAAATAATAGCATAAGTCACTTTGGGGATCAATACTTCCCAACTATTGACCTTGAGGAAAAGTAAAATAAGAAACTTCAACGTTATTTTTAAAGACACGCTATAATAAAAAAAAAAACTTTTGTTCTTCTATTGTTTATACCTAAGAAATAAAGCAGATCATAGGATATGTACGATTATAAAATTCTAGTCTTGTTAATTTGATGATTGCGAAGTAGGATGACGGTGATAGGTGGACTGTCAATTGAATTTACGGCTATAGCGAAATCATAGGTGCTTTGTTGTGTCAAAGCTATGATTCTTAAAGAAAAAAAAATGTATGGTCACACGTGTGCACTCTTTTATTTATTTTTTATCATTCGTAAAATCGAATTAATCGTTCAAAATTGTGGTTGATAGGACACGAGATTTGTAGTAATTTTATTAAATGTATACGCACGTGTGCGTAACATTGTCTGTGTAACTTTTAGTAATAGTGTGTTGTTACGTAAATGGCTGAATGTGAATAAGGTCAGGAACGCGGCCAAAGAAATTACATGTTATCGATTTCCGAACGAAACGTCAACTTGACAGATTCCTATTCCTTGATTTTAATGACATATATAATAAGTTTTTGTTTATGCCAATAAGGTTAAATTATATTTTGTAAGATTTCAGCGTTAATTAACAGTGAAAATGATAAGGACATGCAGAAAGTTTTGTCCATAATTACTTTATAGGTATACGATAAACGATTAACTCTAATCATTTAAGAAGGATTGACGTTTTGTCATTGGCAGGTTGAGAGATGAATTCTGTCGTTGCCTTTATCACGTTTGTGGTTAACTTAATATTATACGATTGATGCGTTAGATAATAGGAACGGCAGTAACGTTTAATAATACTGAAGTCGTGGATGAATTTAGGGTTAGTGAGTGTTGTAAGATAATTCTAGATTCAACTTACAAAGTTACAAAAAAAAATATTAGCGTATAATGTAATAAATAGTTTTAGAGTTTGTGTGTTATCGCTAATTTCTGAATAGTAATAGTGAAGTTAGAGGGATATTAGCAGCATAAAATGATGGGGTCGTGAAATATTTTAATAAACTTTTAAATTGAAACTAGAAAACTTAGTATGTGGTGATTAGATTTTAGTTTAACTTAGTAACCTACCTTTGAGATTGTGCTATTGAAGGGATCATGATCGTTTAAGATTTGAGTTAGTCATTTATAGATTATCATTTTGAAATATTTATCCGAGGTGAATTAATTTTGTAACTAATCGTCGTGACTTTCGAAAATTATCTAACTGGGGGTCGTTGTAGAACTAGTACTAAGACGTTTTAGTTGTGGAAGCAACGTTGAGGAAGTTGGCTAGGGAGGTATAATGTGTTGGGATTTAATGATAAAAGGAAAGTTTAAAATATTTAAATCATGTAGAATAGTAATGGTAGCAAAGAATGTGATTGACGTTTTTCTGAGAATTAGATATTTAATTCGAAATGATTAGTTTCAACATTTACATTAGTCGAATATTAGGGAGCGTGATTTTGTGGAATCCAAAGCGGTGGATTTTTTAAAACCAAATTAGTACGGGTACTATATTTTAATTATTTGAAGATCTGACCTTACAACAAAAAAAAAAAAAAACAAGGAGAGTTTCAAAAGCTATTGTAGAGATTAAATATCAAAATGGGAAAACCATCTCGTGTTCGACGAGTGCCCAAACGATATGAGCCAGATGACGAATTAGGAAACATAGAAGAAATCAATAGTGACTCTAATCGGCCTGTTCAACCGGAAGAGGTGGAAGTTAGAGATTCTAGAGTGCTTGATGAACCCCATCCGATAGTTAGAACTATAAGGCGACCGAAGTCGACACGTTCACGGGAATTGGTGACCATACAGCGTATGTTGAGTCGTACCATAGGGGTGCTTACTAGAAGAGTAAATGTTCTGAGTGGGGAAGTTAAGAAAACGCAGCGAACTATCCAGGAAACTACCGGAGGGGAAAAGGAATCGCCAATAGTTGAGGTAACGTCATTGAATAATGAAGGAATGGATTGTGATGAGGTGCATGGGAATGTAATTAAAGAAACTAGTCCGAGCGCAGATATTCATAAGTACGTGATGTGTAATGTCAAGAACATAAACTTAGATAGACCAAAATTCGGAGAATCATCGATTCATCCGGTTGATTTTATAGAAGATTTAGAGACCTATTTGAAGAAGTTAGGAACATCGGGCAATGAACTAGATTTAATACGAGAATGTTTAACTGGAAGTGTAAAGGATTGGTCCCGGATCTATAAGGGGAGATGGACAGGTTTAGCTGACTTTAAAGTAGATTTTCTGAAAGCATATTGGGGAGAAAATGAACAAAACGAATTGAGAAGGAAAATAGTACATGGAGTTTGGAATAGAGCAGAGACTCCCACCATGGTGGAGCATTTTTTTTTGAAGTTGACAGGTAGAGCTCAAATGTTAAGCTATAAAATTCCGGAAAAACAATTGATTGGCGATATTATACGTCATTACCCAAAATTCATCCAACAAGTATTTGTGACAAATAAAATAGAAACCATAATAGAAGCGGCCGAATTTCTAAGGAGTATGGACAATATCCAGAAGCAGGAAGTACCGGGCACATCTACGTCTAAGAATTTTAAAGAATGGGAGAAGAAGAAAAGGGGATACCAACAGAATTATAGGCAGTGGCAGAGACCGAAGGAGGCTGAAGTACAAGCAATTAATTTAAATGATAAGTCAAATGTAGTAGATAGTGAAATGTTAAACTAGTGGAAGTTGAGTCTTTAGTCCTCGGATCAGCTTCAGCCACAGGGGACCCAAATTATAATATGATGGTTAGGATGAATTGGTGTCCAGGTGAATCTTTAGGAAGAAATAAAACCGGTGTTAGGATACCAATAGGCTTAGATCTTAAGGATAATTATACTAGAATAGGGTTAGGGTATAGCGAAATAGAGGGGATAGTTCAAGATATTCCTAGCCAAATAGTAGAGCTGTTAAAGTTAAAGGTAGAACAACTTTTGATCGACTCTAATAATGAACTAAATGCGGTTTTTGATGAAGAATCCACGAATAAAACAGATACACAGGTATTCAAATCAGAATTATTAGTACAGATTTTTGACGAAAATATTGTAGCTTTATTGGATACAGGTAGTGATATAACATGTATTTCGGAGGAGTTTTGGAATAGTTTAGTAGAAAGACGACCATCGATACCCGTTATGCCTATTAAATCATTTCTAATTAAAACTGCTGTAGGACAAAAGAGTGTAGAGATAAAGAAAATTGCTTTAGTTACCTTGGGAATCGGACCTTTTGAGCGAGATATAACTGTTTTGATTGTACCGGGTCTTAGTGCTAATTTGATATTGGGTTTTGATTGGATGAAAGAGAATCAAGCGTCGATAAAACTTAATAGAGAAGAAGAAGGGGTTGAAATAATTATAGGAGAGGAAAAGAGGTTGTTTAAATTCTTTAAGGGGAATACTGTTCTTAGTAATTGTAAATCACCAACAGATTTTGATGTGAGCATGTTAGATGAAGAGAATGTGGATGAGAATATTAGGGGTATGTTACAAAAGTCAAAATTAGATAAAGATAAACAGAAAGCTTTAGAGGAAGTTCTAATGAAGCATAGGAGTTTATTTACCTCTAGATTAGGTAGAGCAAATTGCTATGAACATGTTATTGCCATGGAGCCGCATACTCCCGTAGTAAAGAGAACGTATCCAATACCGTATGCGTATAGGGATAAGGTAGAGGCTAAATTAATGGAGATGGAAGAGCAAGGGATCATTAGTCGCTCAACCACGCCGTATTGTAGCCCATTAACTTTTACGTTAAAAAGAGACGGGTCGATCCGTGTATTATTAGATGCTAGAGAGATAAATAAATATATGATAGCTGAGACCGAAAAGCCGCCATTACAGTTAGACGTTCTAAACTCTTTTCATGGGGCAAAGTTCATTAGTATTGTAGACCTGAAAAATGCATACTACCAAGTCCCTCTAACGGAAGCTAGTAAAAAGTATACGGGGTTTTCATTTAACGGAAAATCCTATGTTTATAATGTTCTACCTCAGGGGTTGAAGACATCAGTCGGTTCATTTTCGCGCGGACTTGATATTATACTAGGTCACGAGGTTAGAGATTTCTGTATAAACTATCTTGACGATTTAGCGATCATAACTACGGGAACACTATCTCAGCATTTAGAACACATAGATATAGTATTAGGGAAATTATCACAGGCAGGGTTAACTTGTAATCTAGAAAAGTGTGAATTTTTGAGTACTGAAGTAAAGATGCTAGGCTATATTATTTCAACTGACGGAATTCGTACAGATCCCGAAAAAGTTAGGGCAATTCAATTATTTCCTACACCAAAAAAGTTGAAACAGGTGAGGGCATTTTTAGGACTTTGTAATTTTTATCGCAAATTTATACCTAATTATAGTTTTCATACGGGACCTTTATGTGAACTTCTAAAAAAGGAAAAGAAATGGAAATGGGGAGAATCGGAGCAGGAAGCCTTTGATAAAATAAAGTCACTCTTTATTAACACTGTCGAATTGAATCATCCAGATTTTACTAAGCCGTATTATTTACAGACAGATAGTTCGGGAATAAGGCTAGCGGGGTTTTTGTATCAAAAGGATAATCAAGGGGAGATAAAAATTTTAGGGTTTCATAGTAAATTACTGAGAGGAGCACAACTAAATTGGACAGTTACTGAACAAGAGCTCTATTCGATAATTTGTTGTTTGGAAAAATTTGAGACTTATTTAAGAGGGGCTAAAGTAATAATACGAACGGACCATAAAGCATTAACATTTGTAAAGAATAGTAAATTATACAATGCGCGAGTAACTAGATGGATAAATTATTTAGAACAGTTTCAATATGTAGTTCAACATGTAAAAGGTAGAGATAATGTAGTAGCTGATGTGTTATCAAGATATCAACCAGAAGGGGATTTATTACAGGAGGATAAAACTAATTCGCCTAGAATATTTTACACTGAGAGAGGAATTAATAAAGAGTTACTTGAAAAATTAAAGGATTTAGCTAGACTACAACGGGAAGATGTGGAGATAGGAGAAATAATTAGAATTTTAATCAGTGGGGTTGGAATAAATGGTAGAGTAAGTCAAATTTCTAAAAGGTGTGTATTAGGTGATGGAATATTATATTATTTACCTGGCGAGGGAAGTAGAAAGGTGTTATTCTTACCGGAATCAATTAGAGAGGAAGTTATTTGGCAGGTACATTTCGAAATGGGACATCAAGGGGCTTACAAAATCATTAAGTACATTAGGGATAGATTTTTTTGGAAAGGATTAACTAAACAGGTCAAACGTCTATTAAAGGGGTGTCACGATTGTCAGATAACTAAGAGCGATACAGCTAAGTATGTAGGTCCTTGTCGCTCAATCATAACTGAGAATGTAGGAGATATCGTTATGGCAGATTTGTATGGTCCACTTCCGTCGGGGAAGTTCGGTATGAATTATATTTTGGTTGTGCAAGACTCCTTTAGTAAGTTTGTGAAATTTTATGATCTTAGAAAAGCAACTGCAATTTCGGTACTAACTAAGGTGAGAAAATTCTTTCGCATAATCAAACCCAGAGCTATAATGACGGATAATGGGTCGCAATTTGCTAGTAGGATGTGGAAGGAAGTTATGAAAGAAGAAGGGGTGAGAGTTATTTATACCACAGTTAGAAATCCTAGGCCTAATACTACGGAAAGAGTAAATAAGGAGTTAGGACGATTATTCCGAACTTATTGTAGGACAAATCATAAAGGTTGGGTTGATATATTGCCCAAATTAGAAGTTCTATATAATAACACTTACCATGAAAGTACGGGTTTTACTCCTTGCGAGATTTTATATAGTGAACCTACGAGACTATCTTTTGATGACAATTTGCCGAATGGTGTGGTATCTCTACCTGTAGACGAAATTAGGAAGAAAGCTCGTGAGAATTTAAGGAAGGCAGGGCAATTACGACAGAACAAATTTAATGAGAAATATCGTATCATTCAATATCAAATAGGTGATTTGGTTAAGATAAGGAAATTAAATAAGTCTGATGCTAAATTAAAAATTACGAAAAAGTTCGAACCATTGTATGAGGGTCCGTATGTGGTTGGCGCTAATCCGTTTAAGAATGTGTATTTACTTGTAGACCCTAAGTCTGGCAAGGAACGAGGAAGGTTTAACACTATACATTTGTCTAGGTATTATAAATAAGCTTTGTAAATAATAGATAGTATCTTGTATAAGTATCAAATATCAATTGTTTTTTTCTTAAGTTGACTAATAAATGGTAAAAGGGGTAACTTTGTATAGAGACTGTTGGGCAAGGGAAAAGCCTGTCTGAGCTTACAAAATTTTAACAACTCGATTGTTAGTCTGCTGAAAAAAAAAAAAGAGAAAGGTCAAAGTCTAATTAAAAAAAAAAAAAAAAAAAAAATTATAATTCTCTGATGGAGTGTTATTCACTTGGTACGTTACGGGTTGGACAAAAAATTAGTTAATTGTCCAAGTTAATTAAAACATATTTCGTTGTTCGAGTTGGTTGAAATTGTAAGGTCAGATAGAGGGGTGTGTCGGTGGCTTTTCTTTCCGGGGGGGAAATTTTTCTGTTTAGATATAGATCTAGGTAGACGTTAAGTTGATGTAGATCTAGGTAATCGGTAGAATATCCGACTGTGTTTAGGCAGCTTTATGAAATAGAAAAGGCATATACAATTAAGTACACCGTTAACTTAAATTGATAATGAGTCAGTTAACTTGAAATAATTTCATATATAAAAGGGTTGTTTAACTTTAACATATCGTGTAAAATTCACTCTCGTTTAACGTGTGAGGCGTGTATTATTATAGTGTGTCGCGTAGTGTAGAAAGTGCGTAACATAAGATTAATTTTTCGTAACGAATTTGAGATAATACTTTATTGTAAATTTTGCATATAATTATGTTTGGTGACAATCGGCGTATTGAATCCTAACATTGTATGATTAATCTCTACCCAATTTAGTTATTTATATTTGCATTCAGGGTGTAGCTATGATATAATCTTAGGTGGCGTGAATGTAGGCTAGTGAATGAAGACAGTGAATGCTGCATGAAGAGAACAGATGAATAGAATGAGAATCTAATCTAGTTTATGAGTATGAATGGGATGTTAATTTAAAAGATTGCATAGAATGAGAGTTAATGTGGATTAGGAATTGGAATTAAAATATAGATTCTATATGGAGGGCTTTGGATTATAACATATGTGAAACCTGAATGCAGACTTATTATTTTTCCAAGAGATAGGACCACCACACTGCTCTAGCGTTTGGTTTGTGCTTGCGGCCGGACCGGCGTTTAGGGTTGACAAACTTGAATTTTGTACAGTAGGACTTTTGGTGTTAGGTTAGAGAAAAAAAAAAGAGAGAAAACAAACACTATTGACGTTTGTAAATTGTCCTGGTGTGAACAACTGTCTGAAATTCATACTACACAAGAAGCTAAGAGCTATGAATATGAACTCGACAACTGCACACTCTCCAAGGCGATATTAGGGTTGTTCTAGAGTCTTAAGTAAGCTTTTGGAAATATAGGGTCATTGTATAGGCTCACTTCGAACCGACGGAGTAGGCCCTGTTGGCAAGAAAGGAGTAATACTTGATTGTGGAAGGGTTCAATGCACAAATATGTAGCGTCATACGCAAACTTTTTCATAAGGTTAGAAAAAGACTTATTTGTCGCATGTAGACTTGCTAGAAGTTGTGGATTCACAACCCACACCTTACTGTGATCTTGTACGACTCTGGTGTTGAATATACATAAGACGGAATTGGCAAAAGTCACATAAAACTTAAAACTCGCTTGATAACTTTTCAATATTGTCTTGGTTTAAATACACTCTACAATCTAAATCTCATTTACATTAGGTTTCACCCAACAATTCTTTGATCTTGGAGAAATAATAATGGTTAGGGTTATTAAGGGGAAGGGTTTTTTTTATTATACAAAAGGGATGTATGAGTAAAAATTGAGGATTAAGAGTAGAGGCGGAATAAATATTTGAGAATTGAGAAGGAAAATCCTACTCCGGATCCAATACGTAGTCTTGTCACCTGTGCAGGATTTTGGGGTCGAGCTGTAACGGTTCAAAACTGAACATGCTATTTTATCTCAAATATTTTTCGAATTTTGTTTCATATTGAGCATAATATTATTTAACTATCGAACAATTTATTATAATAAAGAGTAGTTCAGGTTTTGAGTTAGCAATAATGTAGGAAGTTCTTTTAATCTTTCACGGCGCTAAAATTCAAATATTAGTCTCTGTGTAGGTAACGACGCTAATAGGCTTAAAATTTATTTATATTTATTATTGTTTATTTATCAAATTTTATTAGAGCCTCTCGAATATTATTATAATAATTTATTTTAGAAGATTACTTAAAAAAGGATTGAATTCGGTGTTAATTATTTCTGTAAGTTGTCAGTAGTGTCACACCACGTGATGTGTTTTAGCTAAAGTACGAAGAAAGATTGATACGAAGTTTCTTCGAAAGCGAGATTTTATGCTGCAGGTTTATAACTCAAATGAGGGTAGGCATTTAAAAAAATGTAAAAGTAGTCCGATGGGTGTTGCCAGTTAGGATTTTTAAAGTACCAACATTGTGATGCTAAATTGATCGGAAATTTTAGGTTTAATTGGACCGCCGAATATTTAATGGAAAATGTTGTAATACGTATTTTAGCAAATTGATTCTAGAGGTTATGATATTTTGGGGAAGGCGAGATAAAAAGATTGAAAAAAGTTGGATTCAAATTGTAGCATATGGGAGGTTCAATTTGTTGTGAATATAAAATTCGTATTAATCAGAGTTCTATGATTATAGTACAATAATTTCATATGATTCTGGGTAAATATGCTGAATATTATTCAAAGTTGTTAGTTTTGTTAGAAATGATGTAAGGGGGAAAACTTGTTGATTTATTTATGATTGAAACGTTGTTTCATACAATTGTATGAATTACTTAAATCAAATGTAGCTGAAATGTCAGTATAGAGAAATATTTAGGTAACAGATTAATTTTAATTTGGTTACAAATTGAGTGGCATTGTGCGCTTGAGTATAGAGAATCTTGAACATAGGAGGTTATTGGTTAGTTGAATTGTACGTTGAAATTATTGATTAGTATAGGGGTTCATTTTGTAAGATTAGTAACTTAAATATTATATTTATAAGTTGAGTAAGACAAAACTGAATTCTCCCCATTTTTGAAGGAGAAGGGAAAATTTTAGGAATAATTTATGTAAAGTAGGGAAATGAAGGTAGAAAAAAAAGATGCTTAGATCGTGTGGGGTGAGTTTCCTGCGGAGAGTGAATGATTCTGGGGGATTATAAAAGGCGAAGTTGGGGGGAAATCGCTCTCTTTACTTTCTCCGATCTCAGCGAAGCATCAAGTGGAACTCAGAAGAAGCCGTCGATACCCTCTGTAAGAAACTTCAATCAAGTAGTATTTTATTTTAACGCAAGAAACATCAAGAAGTCAGGAAGATAGTGTTTTTAATTGAGGTTTTGACGTATAGGTCCGCAACCGGGTGCGAGTCTTTTGCTTATATGCTTTAATTAGGGCTTATATGGTATAAGTAAGCTTGAAATTAAAGTATGTAGATTTTGCTTGCGAATTTTCATGAAGTAAAGTAAATTTCCCAATAGTTTCAAGAATTTTCATGGTTTAAGGTTGTTCGAAATTTGTTTAAGCAATCAGGGGGAAATAAAGGGGGGGTAGATTTCTCTTTAGTTTTGTGTCTTTATTGGGCGTTCGGTCAATCCTCAAAGGGGTAGGTAAAATAGCATTGCTCTGTGGCGTGCAATGCGGGTTTCTGTTGAAAGATACCTAGTTTAGTCACTTAAGGTTACCAAGCTAGCCAACTCGCTCATCAACCAACGGTCCGAACGGTGTGTGGATGTAATCCCGTTTGAACGTGGAGGATATGGCTTGGTAATGTTAATCCTCTTTGTAGGTGCCTATTTGTTCCATCCCAATCAAATATGGCCACGCCCAAGCTGTTAGGGGAGTTTAGGGAGTCATGCTTGCTCACGCTGTACAGGATCGGGGCGTCGGGGATGATGGTAAGCATCCCAAATATTGCATAGGAAATCGGAATTTAGTCGTTGGTAGGCAGGTAAATTCATTAGGTTTATAAATTCATTGTTAGGCGCGTAGGAACAGTAGCTTAGGTTAGCATCTCAAGGCGGGAGGGAAACTTGGATGCTGGTAAAAGGTTAGACATCCTCAAGAAGGTCGTGTTGTCAGCAAGGTAACAGCAGGAACGGTAGACAAGCTAGGAGCTTTTAGGTAGGCGGTGGAGAGGTAGATCACTTCGTAGTGTATCGGATTTAGGTAGGCCGCAAATAGGTAGGCGTCGTCAAGATGGCCGCCGAGGTCAATAGGTAGTGATTCGAAATTTAGGTAGGCGGTGTTGAGAATCGGGTCGACAAAATGGCCGCCGTGGGTCACCAAGTGGAACATTCGAATTTATATAGGCGGTGAAGAGGTAGGATGACTTAGGAATGGAACATGGTGAATGCGGAAGTGTACAATATAATGGATGAAAGTTTATGTGGAATTACTGGATATAATCCAATAGGATAGTATCAATCTTCCATAGAATCAGTGTTGTGAATGATTACTACAGTGTGCTAAATTGTGTAGACTTTGCAAGCTTCAGTAAGTACCCACAAATTAATTTACTCTTAATTTAATTTAGATATCCTTTACAGTTAATATTGAATAATGATTTAATAGATGGAGTAGAATCATAAATAAAGAATAGATTATTTATCTTTGAATTGGATTGGTTGAAGGGAGCTATGGTTGAACCGATTGTTTATAGATAGAATAAACTATTTTGGTAACTTTGAGAGGAGTGCTGAAACAAGATCTGAGTGTATGGAATAAGCTCGTGTCTCTAGTAAGTTAAGGTCGATTCACAACTTCTAGGTCACTAGATCAATGCTTTGAGTAAACCTTTCAAATTAACAGAATGATGTTTATGAATAACCGAGAAATAATACTTTGAAAAGTATCTACCAACTATGAAAGTATCATATTATTTAGTGAATATATAAAATTCACAAATAATAATGACAACATATCTTTTATCTGAGTTCAAATATTTAAACTATGTTCCACCAGCCAACTCAATTGAAAGATGTTAGAAATAGAATCTAGTTTACAATTGAGAACAAATATTGCCAAGTCTACTCAATATTAAATCGAAATACTGCTTTAACCTTTAGTAAATGACCTGAAGTCAATTCAGTTTATGGTTGTATATTTATAATTTAGTTGAGATTGAAGTATGGAAATCCCGTCATAGAATTTTACCTTGTTTAGAATTGTCTTTCCTTCAGAATTTGAGAACTATCAGTGTCCCAAGTATATGGATAGTAATGTTGTGTCCATCTGTTATAATGTTAAACAGTCATACTAGAACTAATTATTTAATTATTCTAAATTTAAATTCGTAATTCAGCCATCGCAATTGAAGGAGAATTCTTCATTGTGAGAAACTGGTAGTTCGCTTGAAAGCACTCTGCTTGCCCTCTTTTATTAAAACTGACTGACAAAGACTAAGTACTATAACTTAAAAATATTCATTAATTAAATTTGTCATGAAAGAATATGGCTGGCCAGAAGGGAGTTGACCAAGTACGGAGACGAGACTCATTGTATCGGGCGGGGAGCGGGCCCATACCTTAGCTGGCAAAACCACAATTGCATATTCATTACTTGTACAATAACTTCAGAAAGTAAAAGAATTCTTATTTAATAGCGCTGAAAATTTTATTATACTTTGATCTCAGGCGACTAAAACTTCTTAACTTACCTGAAATAATCTCTCTTATTTTAATGAACTAAGTTGACAATAGATAATTTACATCATTTGGAATAACGTCATACATGGCATATAATTTGACACTTGGCAGCGGAAGAGAATTGCTCAAATTTAACTTTTCTCTATAACCCGACTTACCTCTTTTTACCTTGCAGTCTATTATGGTTGAACTTACCCTCTTTTACCTTATAACAATACTCCATTTAACTCATAAATTCACTTTGATCATTTCCTATCAACGTAGGTTTATTTCGCTCATACTTACTTCATCTACGGAACGTAATTGGGAACGCTTTCCTCTTTATTTATAGTATTCCCATTTTTTGACACTAAAGAACTATGGGATTTCCCTTGGTAGTATGACAAATTTTAAGAATTAATATGAAAGTAAAGTAAACTCATTTAAAAAAAAATACAGACTTAATTTCTATTTCTCTGGTTATATCAATAGAGCAATATCTTTCATTTAGTGGTATTTTCTTTTAGAAATAAATGTAATAGCAGGAATAATTAAGACCTAGTAATGAAAGCGAATACTTCTATTGGAAAATGAAAATCAATACTAATCACACTTTTAAAAGAATTTGGGTTCACTAATTATCACATCCAGGGTTCCTCCATTAGACTTTCACAGGCCCTCTCAGATCACACAAAGCTTGTTAGTAAGATTCTTTGTAGGTTAGTTAAGGTTGGATAAAGCAAACTTAGTAAATTGTATTTTGGAGGTTATTTAATCCAGTAAAATTTAGGTTCAATAGTTTAGTTATAATCAACGGTAAGTAGTAAGCGGATTTTGATTGTCCTCCTGTCCTGTAGGTTATTAGGTTTCCACTTAGGTTTTAGTCTCTTGCGTAGGCCGTGATCATCTAGTTCCATTGTAGTTAGGACGTCGGTTACACCACCTTGTCGGGGGCCTACCCACGGAGCGTCGTCCGGTGCGCGGTCGCCATTCCAGAACCTTTCCGCCCCAACGGCCATCAGTTCTTCTCGCTATGTGTCCTGCCCATTGCCACTTCAGCTGAGCAATCCTTCGAGCGATGTCGGTTACTTTAGTTCTCCTGCGGATCTCCTCGTTTCTGATTCGATCACGCAGGGAAACGCCGAGCATGGCTCTCTCCATTGCACGCTGGCTGACCTTGAGCCTCCTTATGAGACCCATAGTTAGCGACCACGTTTTACTGCCATAAGTCATCACTGGCAACACACACTGTTCATAGACTTTCGTCTTGAGACACTGAGGTAAGTCGGACGCGAAGATTTTTCGAAGCTTCCCGAATGCTGCCCACCCGAGTTGGATTCGACGAGAGATCTCTTTCTCAAAGTTGGACTTACCTAACTGGACTGCCTGTCCTAGGTATACGTAGTGGTCAACAACTTCAAGTGTAGTGTTCCCAACATGAACTGGAGAGGGTACAACATGGCCATTTGACATAATTTTCGTCTTATCCATGTTCATCTTGAGACCCACTCTTTTGGAAGCACTACGGAGATCTTCGAGCATTGTGTTCAGGTCTTCCATGGTCTCAGCCATAAGGACTATATCATCGGCAAAACGAAGGTGTGTTAGGTACTGGCCATTAATGTTGATGCCGAGCCCTTTCCAGTCTAAGAGTTTAAAGATATCCTCCAACGCAGCTGTGAACAGTTTCGGAGAAATAACATCTCCCTGTCTCACACCTCGCTGCAGTTGGATAGGATTTGTTCTCTGGTTCTGTACTCGGACCGACATGGTGGCATTTTTGTATAAATACCTCAACACCTCGATATACCTGTAGTCCACTTGGCACCTTTGGAGAGACTGCAGCACCGCCCAGGTTTCAATCGAATCAAAGGCTTTCTCATAATCCACGAACGCCAAGCAAAGTGGCAGATTATACTCTTCGGTCTTCTGTATAACCTGCCGCAGCGTATGGATGTGGTCTATGGTGCTAAAGCCTTTTCGAAATCCGGCTTGTTCGGAAGGTTGGAAGTCGTCGAACTTGCGAGCGAGACGATTCGTAAGGACTCTCGAAAACAACTTATAGACATGGCTCAGAAGTGAGATGGGTCTGTAGTTCTTTAGGAGGGACTTATCACCCTTTTTAAAGAACAAAATCACCTCACTTATGTTCCATGCCTTCGGCGTTCTGCCCTCGACGATGACGGAATTGAAAAGCTTCTGGAGGACTTTAAGTATCGGCTTACCGCCCGCTCTCAGAAGTTCTGTAGTGATTCCGTCGTCACCCGCCGCCTTGTTGTTTTTCAGCTGTTTGAGAGCCATACTAATCTCGTACATGCTGACGTCCGGGATATCTTGGGTATAGTGTCGGGTAAGCTTGGCTCTGGGGTCTTTAGCCTTGCTTTCAACAGGTGTCTGCGTGGAATATAACTGCCCATAGAAACTCTCGATCTCCCTCAGGATTTCAGGTTTCGATGAGATGATGCGTCCGTCGTCAGTTTTCAGCTTCGTCATCTGGCTTTGCCCAATAGACAGATCTCTCGCGAACACTTTGGAGCCTTTATTCCGCTCGATGGCCTCTTTAATACGGTTCGTATTAAATTGGCGAAGGTCGCTCGTCAAAGACTTAGATATCTGTCTATTAAGCTGTCGATAACGATGAGCATCCGCTGAACTCTGGAGCCTCATTTCTCGTCTCTGATCTATGAGTAGGAGTGTGTGGTCGGAGAGTTTCTTTAGCTTGGGACGGCGGGTCTTAAAGAGCTTGGACCCTACCGTACGGACAGTATCCACCACCATGTTGTTTAGATCGTCCACATCTATGCTGTTCTCAAGGGCTTCGAAGCGGTTTTTTGAGTTCGAGTTGAAAGCTTTCGGGGTTTTGAGTATGGGCCGGTAATGGTCGGAGCGTAGATTTTATCAGTCGACTTCTTTCCAGCTTTGGGTTGATATTCAATGTGCCACGTACCAATCGGTGATCGCTCCCCGTCTTGACGGCGTTGATCACAGTGACATCATTGAATATTTGCTTTTTCGTCGACATGATAAAATCTATCTCATTTCTGACTTTACCGTCTGGGCTCATCCAGGTCCACTTCCGGCTTTCCAGCTTCCTGAAGAAGGAGTTCATCATAAAGAGGTTCTCCTTCTCCATAAAGTCGGCCAGCATCTGGCCTCTGGCATTCCGTTGCCCAACTCCAAATTGCCCCACTCTCAGCTCATTACCGCATTGTTTCCCCAACTTTGCATTGAAGTCCCCCATCACAACAGTGTAGTGGGTTTTGTAGCTATGCATGGCTTTAGAGATCTCCTCATACATAGCCTCCACTTCGTCATCTTGGTGCGTCGAGGTCGGTGCGTAAACCTGTATGACATTCAACGAATACCGTTTGGATATTCTGAGTATAAGGTACGCCACCCTGGTCGACACACTTCCGATGGTAATCACGTTGTTGACAAGGGACTTGTGGACGATGAACCCGACACCACCTAGGGACTGTTGGTCGCCCTCCCGGTAGTACAGCAAGTTACCGGAGTTAAGGATTATCGAGTCCTCTCCCTCTCTTCGGACTTCAGATAACACGATAATGTCCCAGTGTAACTTGCTGATAACTTCTTCCAACTCGGTTAGCTTCGCGTCGGTCCTCAGTGTGCGCGTGTTATAAGTTGCCAGGTGCAGTTGTCGTCGTTGTTGGTAGCCGAGCCGTACCCAGGGATTCTTAGCACCCCCTGCCCCGCCGTTACCGTAGCCGCTACCGTAGCTAGGAATAGCGGGGCTGCCGGGGACTGGGGGCCGAGTTTTCAATCAATTGTGCATGAGGGGGGGGGGGGGGGGGTTTGCCATAATCGCCACGCTTGGCAGGCGGGTTGGCGATCGCAGTAGGCCAAGGTTTTTTGGAGACGCTGCTGCCCGTCTCTTGAAGGCTATGCTCCCTTAGTCGCCTTTTACGACACCCACGGGATGATAGGGGGTAGTGCTATTCTAGGCCGGCACATACACGGCACGGCACTTAACTAATTAGTTGTTCATATTCTTACATAGTATGTAAGTGTTACGATGGAGCGGGGCTGTCTGTCACAAGTATTGTAATACTCACTAGGCAGTCCCAACCTGCTGTTTTGAAAACAAATGTTTTGTGAACAAAATAAACATTTTTGATTTTTTTTGTTTTTTTTTATTTTCTACTAGCTTCCGCCCGCGACTTCGTTCGCAAGGACATTCGAGAAAATCTTTCGGGAACCTTTAACCAGGATAAAAGTATTCTATGTTTTAACGTCCTGCCTCGCTAGGCAGCGCGCTTGGTGTGAACGTACCTCGCGCATGGCAGGCCTCGGGTGAGCGTGAGTGCGATGTCGAGCGCGAGGCCTGCCACAACGCAAGCGGCAAACGCCCTGCCTTGCGAGGTTCGTCTACACCAAGCGTACTGCGTAGCGAAGCGAAGCAGGACGTTAAAACATAGAATACTTTCATCCTGGTTAAAGGTTCCCTAAGGATTTTCTCGAACGTCTTCTCTACAAGTCGCATTTCTCAACCGATTCTCGTGAAATTTTGTAACCAGATTTAAAAAATATATATAATTTTTTCGTCAAGCCAGTTTTTGATTTCTAGAAAATTGCCGAGATATGTAAAAAAAACGTATTTCTGCCCTGTTTTTCGGCGCGGTTTGTTCTCCTCTACAGATCTCATTTCTCAACCGATTCTCGTGAAATTTTGTGAGCAGGTTTAAAAATTATATAGGCTTTTTTGTCAGGCCAGTTTTTTGAAATATTGGATACAGTTCGAAAAACTGAACCTAAAAAAATAAATAATTCACACATTTCGAAAATACAAAATTAGAAGCGCCATCTAGCTGCGAATATACCAAATACTTAATATACCAAACAGCATGAACCCCACTATATGCTTGAAAACCTCGTGGCGAGAGGGCGAGATCTATATTTTTTTAACAATTTACTTTTCAATGCAAGGTCTACACTACAGCTCACTTAGCCACTAGTTTATCTTAAATTACATAACTAATGTGAGGTAATTTCAATAAAAGGTTTTTAAATTACTTTGTTAGGTACCTTGTCTTACCCTTACCCCTACTGCCCTAACAACGGCTTACCTCAATTACTTGTTTTTAGGGTACCTCAAAAGGAAAAACAGATACCTACTCTTATCTTAGGATCACTTCGTTGTCATGGTCAATTACTTCCTTAAAAGGCCAGGTCCCTATTTCACAGACGTGACAATTGTAAGTGACAATGACAATTTGCTGTCCATGGCGTCAGCTAATTTGAATTTAGAAAATATACTGACCAAACTACATAACCCACAGATACCACAACGAACATAAAATTGTCATTGTAATTTACAATTGTCCTGTATGTAAAATAGGGGCCAGGTATTGGGCAAGTCACCCTACTCAGTACTCGCGTCGAGTCCGAGAAGTCCGTGTTGCACTTGATGGGTTTTTTCATCTAAAAATAATTTCGAAAATTATTTTTTTTCCTATAGATTACGTCAACGAAAAATGAGATTGAAATGGTGGCGCCACTTTCCCTGTTTAATTAACGTTTAGAGGTTAAGTCATTGGAAATTGACCTTAAAATAAGGCGCAAAATTAGTTCCATTTCCAATCGAGTCTCATCTTTCGTTGACCAAACTCAACGTAAATAAACCTTTTTTTTTGTTTATTTACTATAGGTAATTATATCTTGTCGCGAAAATGGTGCCACTTTGAGTAACCCTGATTTTGTTCCGATAGATCATCGAAACAATTTTTTGATCACTTATACAAATGTTGAAAAGTTACCGAAATAATCGTAATATTCGTAACCTTTTGTACCGGCTCGCGTCACTGTGCGCCACCCACCGCCGCGCGCCGATTACCTACCTTACGCGCGTCCGTCCTTCCGTGCACTACCGCGTTGATATTTATTTTCGTACATTTCTAGAAATCCTTTGGGGATAATTGGGGGATTACTTAATTTTTAAAAGTAAATACTTATTTAATATTTAACTTTTACGACTGTAGAATTAATGCTTCCTATATAAAAATTAATAAAACGCAATAAAAAAAACTATAATAGTCACTTGAGTGAAAACTTTTGCTATTAGTGTAGTAATTATAGGGAATCTTATGCTACAAAATCACTATTTACATCATTATTTTATAATATTTGTTTCTGAGTTAGGATTTTTTATTTTTTATTGGCCTTTATGAAAAAATCCTCTGAAATGTAAGTGGTGATTTTGTAAGGTTTAGTTTCTAATGGTTTTAAGAAATTCATTAAGAAAATTCCCTTCATGTACGATTTAATCTCGATGTTATAAAATAAAAACAGTCTTTAAACCGCCTTTGTAAAAAAAACAACCTAGATATTTTGGGGAAAACTTGAAATTTATCATTGACAAGTTTATTTTAATCAAGTTTTCAAAATCACCTCTGTAGGATATAATGTGATTTTCTCGAACAAAGTATTTTTCATTGCTCGGAGACTCATGAGTTCATGACACGCCGCGTGCCGTCGCGTCATCGTCGCTCGTAGGTACAGAGTGCCTGCCATTCGTGCTCGCTCACCACTCTATATTACGCTCCGTCTTGCTGATATTTTCGCAAATTTCGAGAAATCCTCTACTTAGAATTGAGGGATTACTTAATTTTAAGATGTTATTAATTATTACACTATATATTATTGAACTTTTACGACTGTAGAATTTATGCTTCATATTTAAAAATGAATAAAACGCATTTAAAAAAAAACTATATTAGTCACCTGAGTGAAAATTTTGTTTTTAGTATAGTTAATTATAAGAAACTTTATTCTGCAAAATCACAGATTTTTTAATATTTGTTTCTGAGTTATGATTTTTTTTTATTTATAAGCCTTTTTTGCAAATTCCTCTGAAATGTAAGTGGTGATTTTTGAGGTTTCATTTCTAATGGTTTTAAGAAATTCATAAAGGAAATTCCCTTTGTGTACGATTTATTCTCGATGTTTTAAGACAAAAACAATATTTAAACCACCGTTGTAAAAAAGCACCCCAGATATTTTGGGGAAAACTTGAAATTTATCATTGACAAACTTATTTTAATCATGTTTCCAAAAATCACCTCTGTAGGATTTATTGTGATTTTTTCGAACAAAGTATTTTTCCTTGCCCGGAGTAGTAGGAGATCGTGGGGATCGATTTGTATGGGGACCTTGCATTTTCGAGACAAAGCAAACCGCTTGGAACAGATGTTTCTGGGGGTGATCTGAGCTGATTTAGCCCGGTTGCCACGCGGTTCCCCCCAGCAGGTGGGTAGGGGAGGGGGGAGAACGGTGCGTCCGGCGGGCCCCACTCTAAGCTTCATATCTGCATACATGTAGCGACTATATCAAGTTTGGTGTCTTTTTCTTATAATTCGAGGACGAGGAATTCATTTTTGGAACTACATTTTCACTCACCCATCCAAAAAGACCGCGAAATTCAAAAAAATATTTTTTCTCTACTATTTTTTTTCGAACATCCTCTACAGAATTAAAAGTATGAAAATTTTCCCCAGACAAAAAATGCAAGTAAATAGCCCAGCTATCCCACTAACTATTATTACCCCACTAAAAAGTTTGCAGAACGTGACCATAATCGCTCAGATGATCTGTCTCGTACTGCGGTAACCTTACAATATTAAGTCTGAAGGGAAGAGATTTGAATTATGAGATGTGAAAATTGGTTTCTAGTCATTATTTTAACATTATGAATTCTTATTTGTTACCGATTTCAGATCAGGCACAAGTTCGAGTATAAATGAGTGCCGAAAAGTACTATTTACAAAAAAAGATCTCCAGCTGGAAAATCTGCCTCCAACGGAAGATGCACTTCGTAACCATATTCTCCGTGCAGTTTATTAAGGAGATATAATATAATGTTTGGGGATAGATTATAGCCCCTCAGCAACAGCTGCCATGCCCTGCTGACTGAGGCTGGTCCAAACAAAATGACTATTGGGAATTTGGTAGCCTATTTGGACAAGCCTACCTGCTGCATCTGCTGCTTGTTTAGAATTAATTCGTTGCCGCTGCAAAACAAAATGCGCCGGGAGGTGCAACTGCATTAAAAGAAATCTAAAATGCACAGACATATGTGCATGTAGTGGCAACTGCGAACAATAAAATTGTTTTATTTTAACCCGCATCTATTTTAATATTAACACATTTATAATAATTCTAGTGGCGAACGTTTTCCCAACATTTTTATTTTATATTTACATATTTCCCAACATTTTTATTTACATATTTATATCAATTTGTATCATATATTTGCCACGTCCAGAAGTAATTTATCAATGTAATGTAAATTACCAATGTAACCAGAAAAATAACAACTTATCAGAACTTATCAAAACATAACATTGCAGGTCCGCCGGGCGACACAAAATATTTTTTTAACACAGTTACTAGACAACTGATTTCAGATCAGGCACAAGTTCGAGTGTAAATGACGAAAATGCCGAAACTTTTCGGCATTTTCGTCATTTACACTCGAACTTGTGTCTATAGAGTACTTACTCTATACAATAAAAGATCTTCAGCTGGAAAGGGAAAGAGAAAGAGTAAATCTAAGGCGACATGGTCGATCATAAATAGAGAAGTTAATAAAAAATCAACAAAATCTCATGCCTTCTCATCTATTAGAAGTGGCGACATATTATTGACAGATCCCGTTGATATAGCCAATGCCTTCAATACTTTTTTCTTAGATATCCCAAATGACAATTCTTTACCTAAAGCTACTGTTACAATGAGAGCACCAAATCATCTTATCGGAAATTCTATGTTTGTTATGCTCATGTCTGAAGATGAGGTTAAAAAAGAAGTGCTTTTATTAAATAATACGTATTCTGAAGGTTATGATGGTATTAGTACAGCAATATTAAAGGCTTGCCTTGACAATATACTTAGTGTATTAACACATCTAATTAATTTATCCTTCTCATCAGGAACGTTTCCTAAAGCCTTAAAGTTAGCGATAGTTAAACCTCTATTCAAAAAGGGTTCTAGGGAAGATATGAGTAATTATCGACCAATTAGTCTCGCATCAGTGTTCTCTAAAGTGTTTGAAAAATGCATGTACAAACAGTTATTAGGGTTCTGTCAAAAATATGAGATTATAAAAAAGGAACAGTACGGATTTCAAAACAACAAATCGACTGAACTAGCCATTTATGACCTGTTTAATACTGAATTACGGAGGTCACAGCCGGAGGATCCAAAAAAAAACCAAAATTTATTTAAAGGAATTTAATAATTAAAGAAATTACAATTTAAAAACTTAGAACTATGTCTGACCGATGCTAGAATCAGAATGGGCGAACATCCAAATGGAATATTCCTACAAACTAGGTAAACGCGGGCCGCGTGGACGGCGTGGCTGCGAAGTCAGCGCTTTCGGTCACGTAGGCACCGCCGGACGATACGAGGCCATTGCATGCTTGCAATTTACGTAGAAGGGAATATTATAACACCTCCCCCCGCAGATCAGCAATTATTTTTGAACTTTGAGTTGAGAAAATATTGCTGAAGTAGGTTTCCGGATGCTAGATGCTTGAGGTTCTGCATAAATCTTCAGAGAGGGTTCTTGCGGTGGTGATTGATTTTTCTTACAGCGCCGAGAGATAATGAAGATGCTGAGACCCAGTGCACATAGTATGATAATGTGTAACACCCTTTTTTTTATACCCCATAGGTATAACAAGCATCTGATTTTAAAGTACTTTTTATGGTGAAATTCTCACTGTAGTCTTGAAGGAGGGTCCGCAACATTAGGTATAAGGTCTAGGTATAGCTTTAGATAGGTATTTAGTGATGGGCAGTGGATAAATATCCTAAAGGTAAAAAACTCGGATATTTATCAAAAATAGATAAATATCCGTTTTTATCCATTTTTAGCGGATTTTTATCCAAAAATGCCGGATAAATATATTCAGGCCTGAATCTACACAATAGATTTGCTTCTTGTTAACTACATTTTTGACGAAAACAGTATTTTGTGCTCGAAACAATGTTTTCTTAATTTTAGTATCTGTATAGCGTTGTACGTAGTGATGGGCAGTGGATAAAAACTCAAAAGGTAAAAAACTCGGATATTTACCATAAATGGCGGATAAATATATTTAGACCTGTTTCTATACACTAGTTTTGGTCCCACGTGAGGCCCCACCCCCGCTACTAACCCAACCACGATGACAACTGTACCTGGCAACATATAACAAGCGCACATTGAGGACTGGTCCCTAGGCTAAATGGTGTCGTTTCATCGCCCACAAGTCCCTTGTCAACGACGTGATTACCATCGCAATTGTGTTGACCAGGGTATGCTGGCCGACTTATGTAGAGGGAGAACCTATTTACGATGAACTGTTTTTTCAGGAAGAGATAATACCAACACATAATCCAAGATAGCGGCCAGCTTTTTTGTTTTTGGGCCGATTTCGATGAAACTTTGTTTAGGGCACAATTTTTAAAAGAAAACAGCAGAGCAATATTGAAAATGTGAAAATTCAAGATGGCGGTCATCTTTTTTGTTTATGGGCCCACTTCGATGAAACTCTGTTTTTTGTACTATTTTCACAAGAAAACAGCGCAACGCAATGTTAAAAATGATAAAAATGCAAGATGGCGGCAAACTTTTTTGTTTGTGGGCTGATTTCGATGATACTCGGTTTATGTACTATTTTGACAAGAAAACAGCAACGCAATGTTAAAAATATGAAAAATCAAAGATGGCAGCCAACTTTCTTGTTTTTGGGCCGATTTCGATGAAACTCGGTTTTTTGTACTATTTTGACAAGAAAACAGCAAAGTTATATTAAAAATGACAAAAATCTAAGATGGCGGCCAAACTTTTTGTTTGTGAGCCGATTTCGATGAAACTCGGTTTTTGGTATTATTTAGACAAGAAAACAGCTACGCAATGTTATAATTATGAAAAATCAACGATGGCGGCCAACTTTTTTTTGGGCCGATTTCGATGAAACTTTGTTTGGGGCACTATTTTTAAAAGAAAACAGCAACGCAATATTAAAAATCTCAAAATCTAACATGGCGATTGGCGGCCAACCTTTTTGTTTGTGAGCGGATTTCGATGAAACTCGGTTTTTAGTACTATTTTGACAAGAAAACAGCAAAGCAATATTAAAAATGACAAAAATCTAATATGGCGGCCAAACTTTTTGTTTGTGAGCCGATTTCGATGAAACTCGGTTTTTGGTACTATTTAGACAAGAAAACAGCAACGCAATGTTATAAATATGAAAAATCAACGATGGCGGCCAACTTTTTTTGGGCCGATTTCGATAAAACTTTGTTTGGGGCACTATTTTTAAAAGAAAACAGCAACGCAATATTAATAATGTCAAAATCTAACATGGCGGCCAACCTTTTTGTTTGTGAGCGGATTTCGATGAAACTCGGTTTTTGGTACTGTTTTGACAAGAAAACAGCATCGCAATGTTAAAAATATCAAAATCCAAGATAGCGGCCAACTTTTTTGCTTTTGGGCCATTTCGATGAAACTCGGTTCTTTTGTACTATTTTGACAAGAAAACAGCAACGCTATTTTAAAAATGTCCAAAAATCAAAGATGGCGGCCAACCTTTTTGTTTGTGAGCCGATTTCGATGAAACTCGGTTTTCTGTACTTTTTGACAAGAAAACAGCAACGCAATGTTAAAAATATGAAAAAATCAAAGATGGCGGCCATCTTTTTTGTTTGTGGGTTCATTTCGATGAAACTCAGTTTTTTGTACTATTTTGACAAGAAAACAGCGCAACGCAATGTTAAAAATGATAAAAATGCAAGATGGCGGCAAGCTTTTTCGTTTGTGGGCTGATTTCGATTAAACTCGGTTTTATGTACTATTTTGACAAGAAAACAGCAACGCAATATTAAAAATGACAAAAATTTAGGAGGGCGGCCAACCCTTTTGTTTGTGAGCCGATTTCGATGAAACTCGTTTTTTTGTACTATTTTGACAAGAAAACAGCAACGCATTGGTTAAAATTAGAAAAAGCCAACATGGCACCCAATTTTTTATTTGTATGTCGATTTAGATGAAACACGGTTTTGGTACTATTTTAACAATAAAACAGCAACGCAATGTTAAAAATATAAAAAAATCCACGACGGCGGCTAACTTTTTTGTTTGTGAGCCGATTTCGATGAAACTCGGTTTTTGGTACTATTTTCACAAAAAAACGGCAACGCAATGTTAAAAACATAAAAATGTGAAATGGCGGCCAACTTTTTGGTTTGTAAGCCGTTTTCGATGAATCATCGAAATCAGCCTACATACAACAAAGTTGGCCACTATCTTGGTTGGATTTTAACATTATTAACATTGCGTTGTTGTTTTCTTGTCAAAATAGTATCAAAAACTAAGTTTCATCAAAATCGGCCCACAAACAAAAAAGTTAGCCGCAATCTTAGATTTTTGATATTTTTAATATTGCATTGCTGTTTTCTTTTGAAAATAGTGTCCCAAACCGATTTTCATCGAAATCAGCTCGAAAACAAAAAATTTTGGATTTTTCATATTTTTAACATTGCGTTGCTGTTTTCTTGTCATCAAAAATGGAGTTTCGTCGAAATCAGCCCTCAAACAAAAAAGTTTGCCGCCATCTTGGATTTTTGACATTTTTAATATTGCGTTGCTGTTTTCTTTTAAAAATAGTGCCCCAAACAAAGTTTCATCGAAATCGGCCCAAAAAAAAAGTTGGCCGCCATCGTTGATTTTTCATATTTTTAACATTGCGTTGCTGTTTTCTTGTCAAAAATAGTACAAAAATCGAGTTTCGTCGAAATCAGCCCACAAACAAAAAAGTTTGCCGCCATCTTGGATTTTTGACATTTTTAATATTGCGTTTGCTGTTTTCTTTTAAAAATAGTGCCCCAAACAAAGTTTCATCGAAATCGGCCCAAAAAAAAGTTGGCCGCCATCGTTGATTTTTCATATTTTTTAACATTACGTTGCTGTTTTCTTGTCAAAATAGTACAAAAATTGAGTTTCATCGAAATCAGCCCACAAACAAAACAGTTTGCCGCCATCTTGCATTTTTAACATTGCGTTGCTGTTTTCTTGTCAAAATAGTTCCAAAAACCGAGTTTCATCGAAATGAGCCCAAAAACAAAAAAGATGACCGCCATCTTGGATTTTTGACATTTTTAACATTGCGTTGCTGTTTTCTTTTGAAAATAGTGCCCCAAACAAAGTTTCATCAAAGTCGGCCCACAAACTAAAAAGTTGGCCGCCATCTTGGATTTTGATATTGCATTGCTGTTTTCTTTTAAAATGGTGTCCCAAACCAATTTTCATCTAAATCGGCCCAAAAAACAAAAAAGCTGGCCGCCATCTTGGATTTTTCATATTTATAACATTGCGTTGCTGTTTTCTTGTCAAAATAGTACAAAAAACCGACTTCATCGAAATCGGCCCAAATACAAAAAAATTGGCCGCTATCTTGGATTTTTCATATTTTTAACATTGCGTTGCTGTTTTCTTGTCAAAATAGTACAAAAAAAAGAGTTTCATCGAAATCGGCCCACAAACAAAAAAGTTAGCCGCTATCTTGGACTTTTGACACACTAAACATTGCGTTGCTGTTTCTTGTCAAAATAGTACCAAAAACCAAGTTTCATCGAAATCAGCCCCATAAACAAAAAAGTTGGCCGCCATCGTACATTTTCGACATTTTAATATTGCTTTACTGTTTTTTTTTTTAAATAGTGCCCCAAACCGAGTTTCATCGAATTCGGCCCAATAACAAAATAGTTGGCTGCCATCATGGTATTTTTTTACAATATTAACTGGTTTCCGAACCCTGCGTGTCAAGTAAATTTGTGACAACCCTTCCGTTTTTGCGTAAAACTACGTGCTACGTACGTTGGGGGCTGGGGTGCTAGAGTCATCGAACGAATTCATTCATAATTCTGAAGTAGTTTGAGAATTCTCAGGATGTAGTTTTCATTCTTCTATTGCATTTTTTGGATTTCTTAATTATAATGCACTTCAATAGCACTTATTTTGTTTAAAATTATTAACTACCTTTATTTTAATTTCAAAATTTACGTGACATATCCACTGAAATGTTATTACTACGTATGGAATCGACCTCGCAGCCCCGATTTTTGCTCCATGAGTTGAGGCCAACTGGCCTCAACTCATTTAGTCACTCGCCAACGCTCACCGCGAACGCACGGTGCAATAGTGGTGATAAAAATGCCGATCTGTGTATTGAAGACGTGTAAAAATTTTTCCACTTCGAAGCAAAAAAATAGTGGAGTGACTTATCATCGGTATGTAAACAAAACATCAACATAAACCAACCAAAACTATTTTTTATACATTATTTCTACTGACCCGACATTTTGTATGAAAATCATAGATTATGTAAAGTGAACCATACAGATTGTATACGTAGGTACTAAACTAGGATAGGTGAACTAATAGCACAGTTTTACAATATTGTACCTTTATTATTCTATACCGTTAAGAAGCGCCTATGATGTAGGACGACACCGCCGCCTCCTTGTAGGTACTTAACTTACGCTGTCATGTCAGTCGAAAAATATGTTTAGGAGTTTGTCAAAAAAGAAATAAATTAAAAGTGATTATTAATCTTAAGTCCCTGCTATATTTTACTGTCGAGGCACATCGGTGCGTACACGGAACAACTGTGCTCCATTGCCGCAATTTCTCAATACTCATCCCGCTCAAGTGGCGAGGCAGGCGAGGCTAATAGCGAGTTTGAATGTGTATGTCACGGCTAATACCCGAAGTGCGGCTAAACCTAGTTTTAGCCGGCTAAAGCTAGGTGTAGCCGATAGCTGTTGGCTAAAACTAGGTGAAACGATTTGCTTTACCCCTGTAGGTCCCGAATATAGGTTAGAAATTTAAGGCGAGCGCGAAGCGCAGCGTAGCGTGAGCCTTAAATTTCGAGCTTTTTTTTTTTTTAACAAACAACAAAAATAACTTTTTTAAGAGTAAATCGGCTACACCTAGTTTTAGCCAACAGCTATCGGCTACACCTAGCTTTAGCCGGCTAAAACTAGGTTTAGCCGCACTTCGGGCATTAGCCGTAACACACTTAGCACGAATATCTATCTAGAAAAAAAAAACGCGCGTAGAAGTGCTCGATAGAGTATGAGAAAGGAGAGTGGGAAAATTTGTATGGGAAGTGGTCTATGAAACCAATAGCGACACTGTTGTTGTATTTATGTAGGTATACCTCAACTACACCCTTGTGCAAAGCGGCATCAAAATCTGACTTGGCAGTTTGGAAAAAAAAATTTCAACACATGTTTTTGTTACATTTTTTGTTTGAAAAATACTTAATTCGGCTATTTTAGCACAGCGCTATGACTGTATTATACCTACATCAGTAGTAAGTTTTGGCATCGTCGTCGGTGGCAGGGTTGGAAAAAAACACGATTTTTTTTGCAAAAAAAAAACGTTAGATAGTGCCTTATCTTCTCTTTTGAATTTCAATTTTATAAGATTAAATTGCAATTATGGATTTTTATTTCAATTCGTTTTTTTTAATGATATGACAGAGTAATTATTATAAGCAGCAGATATAGCAAAGTATTGTATAAAATCGTATTTATAATTATGATATCAACTAGAACTAGCACTTGTGAGCTTCCCGCGATTTCCGGACAAAGATCTGGGTCAGTAAATATTTTTCCATGTTTCCATAGTAATATTTTTTCTTATAAAAAAATCTTTTCGACGATACCTAATGATTGTTATTACTGCGGGTACTAAATGCCCACCCTCCTTTTTTATTTTTCGGGTAAGTATTAACATGCACCTATTACCTAATTGAATTGCGTTTTTATTATAATTTTATGCAATATTATTAAACAAGTAGGTATATCCTTATCATTATGTAGAATGTGTCACATCTGTGTGCATGCTACTTTTTCTTTGACAACTCGCGCTTGCGCTGTGCGTGCGTGGCCGCCATCTTTGCAATCGCTGCGAGAATTTGTGCCGTAGATCTGTCGCTTCTATACGTAGTAATAACATTTCAGTGGACATA